>JARGCV010000023.1:3027500-3437500 GCA_034064705.1 Bothrops alternatus
TGTCTGGCTGACGGGACCTGGAGAAGGCCCACTCTGTGGGCCCTAACCGGCCGCTGGGATTCATGGGGCAGCAGACGGTCCCGTAAATAACCTGGTCCAATGCCATGTAGGGCTTTATAGGTCATAACCAACACTTTGAATTGGGTTCGGAGACCAATTGGCAGCCAATGCAGCTCGCGGAGTGATGCCGAAATGTGGGCATTTCTAGGCAAGCCCAACACTGCTCGCGCGGCTGCATTCTGCATTACCTGAAGTCTCCGAACATTTTTCAAAGGTAGCCCCATGTAGAGAGCATTGCAGTAGTCGAACCTCGAGGTGATAAGGGCATGAGTGACTGTGAGAAGAGACTCCCGGTCCAAATAGGGCCGCAACTGGTGCACCAGGCGAACCTGGGCAAATATCTAAGCCATGTATTTGAAGCCTTGAAAGGTTGTCATTATTTCAGGGTTCTCCCAATTACTGCCATTCAAACTTTTCCAATAAGAAAGGAACATACATTCAACAAAGCAGACACGCCACACAGACACGAACACACAAAACATAGGAATGGTGTTAGCAGATAAGAAGAACCATGAGTGGCTTTTGACCCTTGAAAAGTTCAAGTAATCGCTGTGTGTCTCTTGTGGTTTCAGCTTCTTCTTCATGCTAATACTGTATGTCATGGAATAATGCCATGCAATTTTGCTGCTGTTCCAAATCAGGCTTCTGAGTTTGTAAGTTGGAGTTATTAGGAATTGTTTTGAGTATAACAGAGGATCTAGAATTACTGACTAAAATTAGGTTTTTTACACATAATAATCAATTCTATTTATGGTTGAATTCCCACATAATTTATATTATCTGGTATGGGTTTCCCTTTCTTGAATGTCACACGGGCCAATTTTGCTCATCATAGTCCTCTGTGCAGCATATTTGCTTACTGGTTTTGATTGGGTAATATGTAGGTGATGTGTTCAGCAAGATGTTGCATTAGATGAGTTATGAGTTGCTTCGGTGCTCTAGTTCTGTCTAAAGCACAGAGATGAAATAAGATGAAACTTGCTGCCCGATTGTCAGAAACCAAGATTCCTATTGAAGTTCTGTGTGCCCTGATGTTCTATCCCATTTTTCTTAAGTCAAGGAAACATATGAGGGTTCCTAGGCATTACTCTCTTGGGTACTGGTCTGTTTACACTTAGATTGATAGTGCTTAAGCTATCTTATAGCATCGTCTGCCTTTTTTAAACACGATGTAACATGTGTTAACACTTGCCACAATGGGAGTCTGTTCTTGCTGCTAAACTCACATTGTCTCTCGCAGCAAGAGAATTAAATGATACTACTTGTCAGAGTTTGCTATCAAGATTTAAAACTGCGAAGATCCTGATCACGGAGGAGACAAAAAGGTAGAGTAATCAAACATACAAAACCATTGTTGAAAACTTAAAATCAAATCTTTGCTCAGTGGAGAAGCTCAGTCTAATAGGAGATTTCACCAGAACTATTCTACCTTCATACTTCTGCATGATTCTTCTTTCGGGAGCAAATTAGCTTACAAGAGTTTTTACAAGATAGGTTTTGCCCCTGTAGAGCTTCCTTTTGAGGACAATAATTTAGCTTTTGGAGAGCAGCCACTATGGGATTTATTGTCTTTTAATGTATGGCTGCTATAATTAGGGCAGGTATCCCTCTGTTCTTATAAGATTTAGTGCAGTCTGTGTGATTCACTTGCTCCGCAGCTCTGCCAGAGCTGCTTTCAGTGTGAGGGTGACAGCATCTTTCTCCGGAGTGAGGGAAGGAATGCCATTCCCTGTTTTTCTATGAAGCCTATCCAAGAGGAGAACTATTATGATGATGTCAGAGCAGGCTTCCCGGAGGAATTGTGCTTTATCTCTGCAGCTCTACCTCGTCAATTAATCAACGTTTGCTGGTATGTAGTTCTCCACTTCGGAGCAGGCATCTCTGTCTGATCAACAACTTCTCTCTTTCTGGAACTGCTAAACAAATCCAGCCTTTGACGATGCAGGCAGGCTTTGCTTTTTATATGTATTTGGCTTTCTGGAAGAAGGAATACTTTTAACATGATGCTTATTGCTTATGCCTTTGAGTCTGTCCCCTGGAAAAGCTGTCTTGGAAGCGAGCATGCTCAGAAAGCTGGCAAATCATTGTCCAGTGACTGAGAGAAAATGCTGGGTGCTCTTCATTTATAATGCAAATTCTGAGGTGCCTTCAGAAGTGTGGCAAACTTAAAATGATGGCGGTGGTGAGAACATCACTGCAGAAAGTTGTGGTATTGCTACATCGCTTGCAGAGAATGGCAGTTTCATCACCACGTTATCAAAAGCTTTGTAAGGTGAGTCAGAACTAAAAAGTAGGACTGATAATTCCACTACAAGAACACATTGGGAATTTTGATAGAAATATATTCTTCCAAACAGGTCTAATGTCAGTCATTAGAAATGTGTTTTTGCATATACTTACTTCCAGTTATAGAGCTCTATAGCTAGTTTCTTACTTTTCCTTTTTTAAAGTCATAGGTAAGTAGGTATTGTTGGAAGTTTTCTGATGTGCAAAGTTAACTTTGTCTAGTCTAACCATTCTTTTTTCACAGTTAAGTAGTATGTTATGGAAGTTAATGTCTTTCTTCAATTTAGAAAGGAGTATCTGCCATTTGCAGATTTACAGCTAAATCTTCAAGTATCATAGGATTTTTCTATTAGGAATTTTGCCTTTTTCCTGTTCGAATTTTTTTATTAAAAAGTTACAAATAAGGCATGGCTTCTCCTGCCAAAGAAAGCAATGGTGATCCAGACCTTTTGAGAGTAACTTTTACTGCTCTTAACAGAATGTTTATTTTCCTTATTGGAGATTTAAAATTGCTGCTTCACAAACTCCACTATTGTGGGCTTTGGTTTTGTTGAAGTGGCTTTTGGAATGCGGAAAATTAACTTAGTGATCTTCAACTGTATCATTAAGTTCACTAACTTGAGATTTTAAATTGTGTATTAAAAGTCATGTTTAAACCAGAATTGGAGTGGGAGAGAGCAGGTCAACAAGGGTGCTTCTGGAAAGTTATTGGAAAACTGAAGTAACTAAACAAAAGAAAACTTTGGAGCATTATTGCACCAAACATGAATTAATTATAAATATCAGAGTAGAAAAACATTTGACTGTGTGGGGTAGGACTTGTGAAATTCTTATTTTCAGATTTAATCTTTGCTAGCTTCTTCAGTGTGAAACAATGATTTATTGTGAATAATCATTTTCTATCATTACATATGTATGAACAGAATGGAAATGTATTAGAACCTTGGATGATAGCCCACTTTATTTTCATTACTTCTGGAACATATGGAGGAAACAGAAAAAGATTCAGAAGTCATGCAGTAAATCAGACTATTCTATTACAGATGCAACTTTTCAAGAATGGTTGTTTGGCATTTTTGCTTTTTTCAATTACAAAAACAATTGTAATTTGAAACTGCCAACTTTCTTGAGCAAAGATCAGATCTTATTTGCCCAGAAATAGTGTATAAACATATAGTATAGCTTTGCTAAATCCTGCAAATTAAGTAAAAAGTTGTTGCTGTGAACATGTATAAATTTAATATAGTTTTCCTTATATGAAGATATGACTCTTTCATCCTGAGGTGGAAAGTTAATTCAGAATATTTTATTTTTGGAATGGAATGTTGTGGAAGCTTACAGTGAAATACATCACTTGCTAATGGAATATTTGAAGGTGGTACATGGGAAATGGAATTCCACTTGTGTTTGTCACATAGAAATGCATACAGCTTGGAGCATTTAATTGAACATATAAATCTTGTTTGAAATTATTCGTTTCTAAAGGAGAAAGAGTAGTATTTTAAATTGCATAAGGTTGGTTGTTTTCATTTGGCCTTTCAGTATTTTAAGTTGCTTGTAAATCTCACTCTAGTGCCATTGAGTAAATAGGCTGCAATACTCCACCAGGTGTCAGTGTAAGGCAATAATACATAATTATATTCATCACTTAATGGGCTAATAAAATACTCCAAAAGAATGCAGTGTGGATTGCAAATGTAAAAGCTATCATCAATGAAGTAATGAACTGAAACTGTCCCTGTGCTCATTTTATTAATATAGATTGTAAAAAAAAAATGAAACAAAAAATGAAAACCTGAAATGCTGTCTATGAACATGTGTATCAAAAATGCTCTTTATTATGGCCCTTATTTTCAACTCTGTACTTGAATGTGTTGCATATTGTTTTGTACACTAACACTATTTTGGTTGCAGTAGTAAGAATTTTGGGATTTAAATTTATTTTAAAATTGTACATTTAAACTATAATGCAGCCTTTAGAAATAAGACTGAAATAAGAAACTTCTTGCAAATTTTGCAATATTAAATATAAAATATTGGAACTCTAATATAGTTCATAAGTTTGTTCAAAAATAAATGTATAATAGTTCATAAGTAAGTTTAAAAAAATTAAATTGTCTATTATGTAGTTTAATAGTTGAATAAAATTGATCTGATAAAATATATTTTCTAGATTAGGTCTAATGATATGCTTCTAATAGTGAGCCTGCACAGAAAGTAAGCTTTCACGAGTATGAATTCCTTTCTTCTAAGGAATAGAAAGAACATTTTTACAGACTACTTTGCTCTGTGACATTCCAACCCATTACTTCCCATGCTCTTCTAGAAGATTATTCAGTATGTGAGAGAGTTGGATATAATCCTTCATCAGTATTGACATGAAAAAAGTTTCTAGACAATGAAGAAGGGGAACCACATTTCTTTGGTTATGGTATTCCCATCAACTTTTTTGATACGAGCGTATGAGATCTCTTCAGAGGAAGTATGATGTTCTTCTCCAAATCCTAGCTTGCCACTTTCTGAGGCAATCTGACAATTTTGCAAGGACCAAACAGTTCTTGTTTACTTGTTATAGCCCAGATGATCGGTATGTATAGGCAAGAAACACTGGTTTCCTTCTTATAGCTGACTGTAGAATATTAAAGCAAAGGGCTTCAGAAATAATCAGAAGCTCTCAGAATAAAAAGGCTAAAAGTATTTACTTCCTTCCCTTTGTCAATTTTTCAACAGATGTAGGGGGGTTCCCTTTATAAATCAAAATTCTGCAACTTTTCAAAGTTATTTTGTACCCTGATCTAATTTTAGAACATCACAGAGTATTCTGTGATCCAAAAGTGCAATTGTTATAACACATAACAATATTAGGAAAGGCAGCTACAAAACATACATGGAATGAAAGGAATGGGAAATATAGTTAGAACATAGGTATAAGGGCATATCTGAAATCCTAGTCCAGTATGACATATGCTGATTTATGCAAGATATTTTTTGTTGTGAAGATAAATGGCAAACCAGAACCAAGCTTGCTCTGATCCAGCCAGAGCCTTTCACCATTTTCCCAACATCTCTAATGTAAGCATGTTAAAACAATTTCAGTTCATTGTGGTAAAGTTTCATTACCTTATACTCAATCTATTGTAACTCCCTACATAGATTGGTAGTAGGGCATGTAGCCTAGTTATTTTCCAAATTAGTCTCATGTGTATGCTTCTTATAGGATATGTACATGTTCAATTTAGAATTTTCACTCATGATTGTTTTTTTATAAGTGGGAATATTGCTATCCAGTTCAAGATTCAATATCTCACTGAAGTCTCCTCCATAATAATAGAATTATGGGAGATATCTAAATAATAAAAACACTCATGAAGCATGGTGGGAAAGTCAAAACTATATCCATAAATATAGGTTATAACAATTATATCCGAGACTTTAATTAAAATTATATTTTAATTTAAAAATCCATTCTTATCTGTTGTAGTATCTTGAACCTAAAAAGATGTTTATGATAAGGATAGGTGCCCTTTTCACCATTCGGTGAAACACTTATCAAATGAATCTACCCAACCCAGTCTATAGACCAACAGTATATATCAACTTCTATTTAAACGAACCCCCAATAAAAAGCAGCATTTGTTTTTAAAGACTGGAGACAAATAAAATTTATATATTAATTCCTGTATTATCTTAACCATATAAACATTGAAGATCATTTAAACACATTCTTTTGGTAGATACACAGACACACCACACACACACACACACACACACACACACACACACACACACACATGTGACTTTTGAAAAGATATAATTAGGTTAATCAAAGATAGGAAAGCAAGCCATTGGTTGTCCAGTGGTGTAATTTCTGGAAGTAACACAGAAATATTTCCTATTTTCCCAAATCAAGAGAGAAGACCCTGTTTTGAAGATCTGAGTCTCATTTAGATGCTGCACGGTACAGAATCTACTATATAAGTAGTTCAACAAAAGTTCCTTCAGGCAGACATAAAAATGACTGAATCTCTGATCTGGCCATTTCCCCCCTAAATAAGGGAAAAGGAAACCTGTTAAAAAACAAGAACTGGTTTTGGCAATTCCATTGTGTGCTTCGTCTTTTGACTGAAAAAAGTATATTCCTCTTCCAGGAATTTTGCTGCACAAAAATCTGATTCTTACATTTTATAGTTTGCTTTACCTAGTTTGTATTTTTTAAAGAAATAAAATTCAGGAGTAATATTTGATTTCAGATTGGTTTGGTGCAGTTTCAGTGTTTTTCTTCACATAAAGCCTAATTGAAAAAGAAAAGTATGTGTTCCTTGAGAACAAAATGCTATATAATATACTTGTTTGGCTTCTAATAATTAGCTCAGACTTTGAAATAACAGGTTACCCTTTCATATCACTTGTTAAGCAATCAATACTTTTAATTCTCAACATGCACAAGAATGCAATTTAATTATCTTGAACAAAGCTTAAGCTATAATTCTACTAGTTTCCCTAAATTTTTAATAGTGTTAAAACTTATGAGATAGAAAATTCACTGTCATTTCCCTCAGTAGTTTAAATGTAATACTAGACTAGCACATAGTAATAGAAAATCTGAAAACCTGAGAGAGGTTGGCAATTTACAAAATAATACAGATCCAGAACATCTATATATTCATTGTTTGTTAGGAAATCAGGTAGCTTTCTTTACTGCACCAACACTAGCTAGAACAATGTTTCTTAGCTTTGCTGGCTGGAAAATTCTGGGCGTTGAAGTCCCCACATCTTTCAGTTGCCCAAGTTTAGGAACACTGAGTTTGAGAATTCATACCCTAACACATTCTATAAAACCCTGGTAAGACCACACCTGGAATACTGCAACCAATTTTGGTCACCAAACTTCAAAAAAGATGTTGAGACTTTGGAAAAAGTTCAGAGAAGAGCGACTAAGATGATCAAAGATCTGGAAACTAAAACATATGAAGAATGGCTGCACAACTTGGGTTTGGCTAATCTAAAGAAAAGAAAAAATAGAGCTGACATGATAGCAGTATTCCAGTATTTGAGGGACTGTCACAAAGATGAGGGGGTCAAATTATTCTCCAAAGCACAGAGGGCAGGACAAGAAACAATGGTTGGAAACTAATAAAACAGAGAAGCAACCTGGAATTAAGGAGAAAGTTCCTAACAGCTTGCCTTCAGAAATCGTGGACGCTCCATCACTGGAGGTTTTTAAGAAAAGCCTAGACTGTCATTTATCTGAAATGGTATAGGTTCTCCTGCTTGAGCAGGAGGCTGGACTAGAAGACCTCCAAGGTCCCTTCCAGCTCTATTCTATTCTAAACTTACCAGTAAATTGGAAGCTAAAATAAGTAAATCTAGTTTTCTATAACTTTTGTTTTCTTACTTCAGTCCCCCAATTAATATGATTAATAAGGCTATATGTCAGTGGTGGCGAACCTATGCCACGGCGTGCCAGAGGCGACACTCAGAGCCCTCTCTGTGGGCACACATGCTGTTGCCCCAGCCCCGCCTCCCCCCGTGGTCCCCTCCTCACCAGCAGCCTTCCTGGAGGAGAGTCACCCCTGGGCGCAGCCTGCGCAGAGCAGTGCAGCTAAGGACATGGCAGCCAGCAGCGGGGACAAGACTCTGCCCTCACGCCTCGTTGCACGCAGATGATGCTGCAGGGCGCGGGCAGAGTGCATGGCTGCCATGGGGCTGCTGGATCACCTGGGTAATCTGCGGTGGGCCATGGAGGTGGTGGGTGGCCTGGCGGGTGGGGTGGGGAGCAGGACGGTTTATGGGCACTTGGTCTTTAAAAGGTTCGCCATCACTGCTATATGTCATACGTATTATCCACAAAAAGATTTCAGATTGCATGTTGCCAGAGTTTTTATTCAGTTTTGTCTTGTTCTGCTGCCAGTTAGTGTCCCAACTCCTTAGTCATGACTCAATAGTAAATCACAGACTTCTAAGCTTTACACAGCAAATCTCTGTTTCTATGCAAAGGCTCAATTAAAGCCTCACAGAAAAACAAACTGTTAAGAAATTTGATTGGTAGGAAGGCTTATTTGCTGGGAAGGAGCAAGTATGGTGGAAGGGAGAACCTTGAAGGATGTAAACCTTGCATCCCAAGGAGTTAAAAGGTGATCTCATTACAGTCTGAAAGCATATGTGGATTGTGAGTATGGAGCTGATCTATTCACAGATAACTGGAAAATGTAATGAGAATGGTAAATCATGCAGGAACTTCTATGAATGGCAAATGGTGATTTCTAGAGGTTCTGTGCACTTTGTCATAGACCCTGAATGTAAGAGTGAACTACAAGTAGTCTCAACCTTTACAGGGAGACAATAATAAGAATATATTTATATGCAAAGCATGATTTTATAAAATTGCCATGCTGCGAAAAGCTTACTAAGGCTTGCAGATATATTCCAGTGCCAAACTGGGTCTGCAGAATAACTGGAGAAAAAAAGACTAACTCTTGACATGTAGTCTGTATGTGTGGATCCTGGTTAACTTCTGATTGTTCCAGTATGGATGCCCCTAAGAGAGGAGACAGAATTCTTAGTTGCCAGGGCCACATTCAAAGAGATTGGAGCCAGGTGAGCTGTGCAGGTGGAAAGGAAAACAATCTCATTTCCTTTTAGATGTAAGAGGAGCCCTATAGAACAGTCAGTTCTCTCAAATATTATAAATGTTTTCCCCGTTAATTATTAATGTGTGGGGATAATTCTATACCGTCCCGAGTCCTACGGGAGAGGGGCGGTATAGAAGTTTAATAAATATAAATATATAATATAAGATCCAATGGGACAGAATGAGTTATGTGATGCGTATTTGTTGCTTGAAATTTAAACAAACATAGACAAAATGGTGTTATACACCAAAGAAAAGTTATGCCATTTCAATTGAGCAAAAAGGATCTAGGCAAGTGAGTTCCATATGGAACTCACCACGGTATGACATATACATAGAAATATACATTTTTATTAACAGTATTTTAGACATTTCAGAGATCCAGCCATTCTGTTCTTTCAGTGACCAGTCAGATTGCTCTTGAATATGGCATCAGTGGCATCCAGCAATCCACTAGACATTTGTATTGAAAAGCATACTTTTCAATACATAGCCTCCTGTAGATTAATACGCCAATCAGAGCCTTAGTTTTTGTGACTTAGTCTTTTAAAGCATGTAAGTTGGTGAGTATCAGTATATCTTGTGGTAGCAAATTACGTAGTATTATGTAATGCAGTGTGAAAAATATTTCCTTTCATCTCTTCTGAATCCCCTACTGTTCAGCTTAATCCAATGTCCAAAGTTATATATTAAATTTGAGGGAAGGGGAAAATTACCTTTCCTGTTCACTTTCTACACAGCATGCGTGAATGTATCTATCTCTCTATCTATCTGTATATAAACATATAATCCATAATTTTATTTTACTTTGTCTTTTTCTCTAAAGGAAACATCCCAAAACACAATATTTCCTTTTTTTTATAGGAAGTTGTTCCAGCTTTTGATTATTTGGTTTGCCTTCTGTGTTAGCTTTTTTCAGGTAGTAATAATCCTTCTGAAGATCTTTTGTTCAAAAAACTACTTAGTATTCTAAGTATGGTCTCTCTGCCTCCTTTAAGGTTATGAGCACACAAGACTACATCTGGACTAGAGCTTATACATATAGTTACATATATCTATACCTACAAATATGCCTATGCCTATATATATTTATGGTTCAGGTTTCAGAGAATGGATTGAAATAGGCATCATTGTGTGAAATACGTATCACGTGGCTCGGTGTAAATCTCAAATATATATTATCTCAGTATATATCACACAATCTTTATGCTTTTTTTGAGCAGGGGTTACCTTTAAACAAAAGCAGTCCTAGCTTTTAGGATATATTATGGCAAATGCCCTCAACGTTTAAACAGTAAGCTTATTTAATATTTTGGGGTAAGTATTATATGTCCTTTAGAATACATTAATAACTACCAGTTGATGCACAGACAAAATCCTACTTGTGTAAAGACAAAGTAGAGTCATATTTTCTGAATGCTAAATATACTAATCATTTTCATTTTTTGTTTTAGTTTTTAATCCTTTGATTATCCCTATTATCCTATATTGAATCTTAAAGTGGGATTACCCAGAAGTGGGAGCCCAGAGGAATGGGTCTGACTAAAGAAGAGTGTAACAATTACAGTACTCACTGTGACAGAAACTGGACTTCGTTGATGCAACCTAAAACTGCACTTATCTTTTTGCTGCCATTTCATATTGTTAGCTCATACTCAGTTTGTAGCATGTTTCAGAATTACTATTTTCAAGCTGTATATCCTCCATTCTACAACAGTGCAAGGGTACAATATTCTTGTACCCTTAATGGAGAACTTAGCATTTGCCTCTGTTAAATTTCAGTCTGTTACTTTCAACCCTTTTGTGTAACCTATCAAGATCATTTTGAATTTTATTTCTATCTTTCGAAGTATTAGCTATCCAAATGATTTATATACTGTCTCCAAGTTTGATAAGCATGTCCTCTACCTCTTCATCCAAGTCATTAAAAAAAAAAATACTGAAGAGTAAAGGAACCTAGGCAAAGGACATACCGTAGCAAAGCATACAACCTGTAGTGCTTCTGTGTGTGTGTGTGAGAGAGAGAGAGAGAGAAATAAAAAGTGTAGGTAAATTAACTTCTGTGGATCCACAGGACATGCCTTAATTCCTGGTTCTGAGTGGCTGACACATTCCAAAATAATTATCCACCAGTTGTATTTTCTAAGACTACCTCGGGAATTCCTTGTGGCCTACAGACACTTTTTGGTCATGCAGTGACTCAGTGGTTAAAACACTGTATCTATTAGCTGGAAAGCCAGCAGCCGGGTTCTGATGCAAATACCTATCTTCACCTAGCTCCCACCTACCTAGCAGTTTGAAGACATGCAAATGCGAGTGGATAAATAGGTACACCACTTTGGTGGGAAGGAAACAGCATTCTGTGATATCATGCTGGCCACATGACCATGGAAACTTCTTTTATTAAATAAATAAATAAATCCTAATCAAAGAAACAGAAATTTTGGATTGAGGAATATTTCAAACAAATTTCTATTATAGTTGTATAATTACAGTCGAGAGAGAGATTGGGATAGATAGAACTTACTTGTTTTACCTCCCATCTCTTTCATTGCAAAATGGGTAATCATTAAAGTAGTTGCCAAGAATTGTTGGGACCAAGCAGCATCAGAACAATCTTTTCTCCCAGATTGGGAAGGACAGGATTTTTCAAAATGTGAGGCTTGATGAGGTTCCATGTATAGCTATGGGGAGGGGGGGTTTCACTCATATATAGCCAGTTTTCTACCTTTTTGTATTCCAACCCACTTGATTAAGGGTTCCAGGATCATTTTTTAAATTCACTTACTTTCCCAGCATAAAAAGCTTGAAAATGCCTACTCTATAATGTAAGGTGGGGGGTGGGGGGGGAATCAAATGGCCAAGTAGTGCCACTTTCTGTATAGTTTGTGTTTTGAAGGATGGGGGCTCTCAGTTTTTATAGCTCTATCTAAAGTGTAACCTTTACTTTTACACATGTTTTTCCTTTCTTTGGATGTTAGTGCTTTGCTAGTGTTGCGCATTGGAAATCAGTGATTGATTCATTGGTGCTCACATCCTGGCTTCTGCCCTTTAGTTGAAGCTCCATCTGTGAGAGAAAAATCTTAAGTTGCTTGTTAATATTTTCCCCAACACAAAGCCCACTCTTTTGTGCCTCGTTATAGGTATTCTCATAGGATGTTCTGCATTGGTAGAGAATTCTGCAGTGGATCTTATTGTTTGGATAAGGTGGAATGCCATCTTACCATATTTAGAGGTATATTAAAGATCAGCTTTTGTTTCAAATTGGATTAGTGCCATTTGGTGTGTACTGGTGGTTGAAGGGTTGGGCAACAACTGATTCAAATCCATCTCACTGAGTAATGTTTGACCAGCCACACACTCACAAACCAAGCTATTCCACAAGAAGCCTTCTATATGCTGTGTTGTGGGGACAAAGTCTTTTTTAAAAAAAATATTTATAAAAAAAAATCCAAAAAAAGTTAAAAAGATGTCATATAACAGAGGTCCCCAACCTTTTGGGCACCAGGGAGAAAGGTTTTTTTGCGGACCCGAGAGGGTGTGATTTTCAATACTGCTGGCATCCTGAGGATGGAGCTTTGCTTGTTTGTGCAGCCCATTTGCTGGCATTGCTGCGTACCAGTTCCAGTCCATGGACCGGGGGTTAGAGACCCCTGTCCTATAATTTAAGTATAATCAGTCCCACCTTAGGCATGAAAGCCTACTGGATGACTTTGGGCCAGTTACTCTGTCTCTCTCAACCCTACCCTAGAGTTGTTGTGGGAGAAGGAAGGGGTATTAGATATGTTTGCCACCTCAACTTACTTATAAAGTAACAATGGTAAGATAAGGTGTTTTTTTTTTAAAATGATGGAGTATGGAAAATAAGCCCGGGTTTTATTTTTCTATGAATTCTGCATTTTCTTCATTTTCTACATTTATTTAAGTTTTGCACAAAGTTAAAAGCCAAACAGCTCAGCAAAGGTTTTATTGTATGGAATGTTTTCAGTAGATAAATGTTGTAAATGTGTCTATCTGTAGATAATTATTGCTTGGCTAATCCAGCATTCAGTCACCGTAGAGTATAACAGATGTCTTCCCAGATGAAGTGTTAATTGCCAATTCTCTGAGGACAGATCTGATGGACAGTTATATTTATTTCCTCACATTCTTCTTGGGAAGTTGTGTGATTAGTGTATTAGCACTCAAAAAAGAGCCTGTCATCAGGCACACACCTGAGAGCAAATCCCTTGGAAAGTGGTAAGATTTCTTCCAAGGTGATTGAAGTCAAAGATCTCTGTAGCAGGCCGAGAGAAATTGGCCAACCTCTCTTATAAAAGTTGCATATGACTTAATTTGTTGCAATTTTAACCTGCTAGCTGGGGAATTCTGGAAGTTGAGAAGTTGCCAAGGTTGAGAAACAAACACTGGTTTAGATCAGTGATGGAAAACCTGAAAGTGGTGGGAACTACAACTCACAGCAGCTACAGTCAGTGAGGGATGCTTGGAAATGTATTCAGCAACATCTTGTGGGCATAGATCCCTTGTTTTTGATTAACGGTATGGTATTTTAAAACTCAAGGTATTTTATTTCTACATTTCTTATATGCATTATAAACTTCAAACTTGTCCTTAGGCAGCTGTGGCTGAAACAAGATATTTAATTTCTCAGAGGATTCACATTCAAGGCTTTTAGCTCAGGGGTGTCAAACAGCTGGCCCGCAGGCCGGATGCGTCATGCCGAAACCGCACCCACCCCATTGCCGGCTATGGAAAAAAAATTGCAATACGGCGCGACATGTTACGTGACATTGTGAGTTTGACACTTCCTGCTTTAGTTTAAAGAGTTGGAAATTCTGGTACTTGGCTATATCACACCTTTAATTTCAGCCTGTTTTTTGCATCCTGCATACTGTCTGATCAGATGTAAGCACTCTCTCTAACCTTATATAGGAGCAGGCAATATATATTGTTAACTAGAGAGGCATCTTTGGAAACTAATAAACAAGAATGAATGTGTATGTCTGCATATTTTTTCCTTCCCCTGTACTTTATCTTATTTTAATTTTGGTTGTTTAAAAAAAAAACCAATTGAAGAGATTTAAATAAATCCATCAAGGTAATCAAGGCTTTCTCCTGAGTAGCTTGATTTTAATTCTCTTTACTGTCATCTGTGTTGTCTGACTGACTGACAGATTGATTGAACTTCTATAGCTATTTAGTTCTTATTAAGTTATAAGGTCGTCTTATAACACTTCGACTTATTGCTGGTTTTTTTTAAAAAAAAATGACTTTACTGTTGGTGGGCATTGGCTGTCCTTTAGAAAATATATGTTTTCCACCATGTCTAACCCACAGACCATTTTGTACTGGATATGATGAGCACATAGACTAGCACAAATAGGAATGCTGATTTAGACCAGGTTTATGCAACTTCCATCACCTGTACCATTGTACTAGTTTTTAAATAGTGTGCTGGCTTTCAGGTGTATGATTAGAAGATGAACCCATAACATTTCACTGGTTGTAAGTACTTTTCCAAACAAGATTTGTGTCAAAAAACAAAACAAAACCCCAAAACAAACCTGTGCTTCTGCAGCTAAAAATGGTGGACTAGTTTGAGGAGGGAAACCAAGCATCAGGAATATATTTTCATGTGAAGCATGTGTTTTCAAAGTATGGTCAGTAAGCAATTTTTTTCCACTTAGTGTCACTTGGTGATGATCTCAGCAATAGTCACTAAACAAGGACTACCTGTACATTGTTAAAATTGAAGTAGTAAGCATCACTGGTTATTCATGCCATTCTGAGAGAAGAATGGAGTAATGAGCTTCTACCATTAATACCTTCATTACAGTTCTCTTCTATGCCATCTCACCTATTGTTAAAAATATACCATTGGGAAAGACCTTGAGAGCCATCTGGTTCAATGATCTGTTCAATGCAGGGAGCAAAAAGAACAGATTTGTTGACAAAAAAGACTTGAATTTTTCAATTAAGTTTGGAAATGTTCTTTTTTTTTTCATACTATCTGTGAAAAACATAAATGCATCCTATAGTTTATCGACTAATCATAAGTATTTTTCCTTCCAATCCTCTTTTACTACTGCCGGGAGATTTTATAATTTTCTACAGTTTCTTTGAAAGTGAAATTGCGCTTTTTCATCAAATTGTACAAGAAAGAAAAGTGGTTAATGTATTTTGTCTACGTGTGTCTGATGTTTTTGGTTATTCATTCTTATACTGTGCCCAACACAATCATTTCTTTTTAAAGCTATTCGCAGTTAGTATTTTATGACAGTTCAAATATCTTCTAGATCATTAGAGGAAGAAATACTATTTTCCTCATGTCTTTTGCCATAAAGAAAAGTTGCATATTGTTTTGTCTTTTTTGTTATGCCAAGATTGCTGTAGTAGTTCTGTGGTGTTTCCTTTTTCATCATTTCTAAAAACGGTAATTTGATGTGGATGTGGATCCTATGATTGGTCAAGTATTTCCCTATGAAAACATTGCTCATCATTTTTTTTGTGTGAAATAAGGACAGATAAAGAGAAATACAGGAACTTGGATACATTCATTTAAATTCAGTTTGTTTACCTTAACATCTCTGGTCATGGAGGCACTTACTTTGCTGCCCTCAAAACAGAGGTAAGAAAACAAAACAAAACAAAGCATCTGTTATCTCTTCAGTCAGAGGAGGCAGTTAATATCTCCAAAAGACATTTGATGAAAAAAGTTGCATTGGGTATTACTATTTACATAGATAAACTTGGGGAGTTATTTTAAACAGGTGCAAGCAACTTAAGCACACCACTGAAATTTGTCCCGAAAATCATGTTTTGGGGCATCATGTATTCCCTTTTTTAAATTAAATTATTCAATAAAAATATTCAGCAAAATAGATTCATTGAACCTCTGATAAGCATAATGTATCTATCTTCTGGGGAGAGGAACTAGCAATAAAAAAGCTGGGCATTTTTGCCCCATTCATTCCTGTAGCAGCATTAACATAGCATGAAGATTGAAAACAAAGTGTAGCCCATCAAAAGAAAAGGTGAGTAAAATACCACTTTTATATTGTGTTTTTCCATATGTCTCATGACCAAAAGCAGTCACGTCTTTATAATCCCACAAACTCTTTAAGTTTTATATTTGTTAATAGAAAAGAGTTTTAATGGGGTTGATTTCATTCATGAATGAGGGCTAGATTGAGCTATCTGTAAAATTAATATTGCCATGTCTTACATTTTATAAGTATTGCTTTACATATAGTTTCCTATTTCAAACCATTCTGTACAAGGTGGAATAAAGCTAGGTTTTTCCCCCCAGCACTTTTTAAAGAAAAGTCCATGAAACCTAATGAAAGAATTCTCCCCTCCCCAAATCTATTAGTGTGAATTTAAAAATCTCCCCCATCCCCAAGGATGTATGTTTCATTTAAAATAAAACCTTAAGAAAAAAATGTTTTAGATTTTCTCCATCAGCTAGCCTATAATGGTCTCGATCTACTCTTTCTTTTAATATAAGGGTGTTTTTCTTACATAGACAGAAATAGATTGGATTAAATTCTTTCCACATAAAACAAAGCAGTTGATGGATATTGCAGCCCAAATCTTTCCATAATTTTTAGTGCTTTCTGAAGAGCTGTATATTTTAGGGGTCTTACATTTCAGCTTGAGTACTATCTAGAGAGGAAATTATTTTATGCAGTTGCAGTGCAGAATTACTTGTTTATGTTTTTCTTCCCTTTACTCCTAAAATATATACAATTCTAAGGAGGTGGAAGAAGCAGAATGAAACATTAGTAACTGTAATAGTAGCATATGCTTACTCAGAGATTAAGGCATGCTGTGCAAGCATACATAATGAAACACAGAATGGTTCATTAAATCAGTTATGGTTTATTTGGCTACTACAATCATAAGTGACTGATTCTGATGCAATGTTTGTCACCTTGGGAGCAGTTGCTTTTTTTCTAAATACAAACAAACAAACAAAATCCTAGTAATGAAAGGCAACTAGAGCTATCTGGTATTTTTAGTTGTCACAGAGATGTACAGTATGAGCCAGCTCTGAGGAATGACTCTTCTCCTTACTTAGTTCTGCCGTAATCTCAAGATTGAAGAATAAATCATGTATACTTAAATTTGACTGGCTATTATACGTCAACTGTAAATGCTTCATCAATTGTAAATCAACAGTACCTTTTTGCCACTGAGAAATATGTGCAAAAATTGCATCCAAATAACAAGAAGCTATATCTGGGACTCAAGATGTGTTTCAGAATCAAAATTAGGAAAATTATGCCAATTCTACCCTGATGTGTCCATGGATACTTTCCTGCAGATAACATCATACTTACCAGTAGTTGATCACTTTTCAAGAGGTCAAATAACTTTTGCAAGCAATTGATCTAAAACTGTACTGTCTAAGTAAAATTCTTTTTCAGTGACCCAACTTTTCTTTTTCTTTGTCCACTGGCTTAGCGTTATTGAAAAACTCACTGTATGTTTGCATTGTGAGGAGAAGTGTTCTGAATGACAATATTTTTGGAATTCTCAAAATAATTGGACCACTTTTAGTGTGTTCGCAAATTAGTGAACTCTCCATCACTCAAACAAGTTTCTGTGAATTTCTCAGATTGCTGAAATGATCACAAGATGTCAGATCATCAGTTGGTTCCCACTCCCTCTTGTGTCTTTGACTTTTGTGCCAATAGCCGATTTTCTTTCAAGGGCAAGAAGTTATGAGACTTATATTCAAGAAGGATTATGAATTAAGTTGTATTGGATAGAGTCCAAGTATTTCAAGATACATCAGTTGAAAATTCAGAGTAGACATAATTTTATGAACTTGACTGAGAATCAGTCTGAGAACTTCAGTGAAGACATCATTTTATAAACTTGGCTTGGAAAACTTATCACTAGATAATCGCTAAATAATCCATTGTAGTATATGATTTACATGGGAAGAAAAACACATCTATACACTGGAAGAGTTGCAGCAAATATGTCTGGAATGAGTGAATCAAGATAAAGCATGACAAGTCCTATCCAGACATCTAATTGAGAGAAAAGTGTGTGTGTGTGTGTGTGTGTGTGTGTGTGAGAGAGAGAGAGAGAGAGGGGGGGGGGGAGGGGGAGGGGGAGGGGGAGGGGAAAGAGAGAGAGAGAGGAGAAAGAGAGACAGTCATTCATAAAAGCTCATTTACCATTGATTCTGTGATTATCCAACTAGCATAAAAAAATTGGGAATGTAGGGAACATTCAATGAGGATATATAACACTTTGGTTTGAGTCTGATGTGTTAAAGAAAATGTAAAGAAATAGCTTCTCATAGATAGTCTTTGGTTTACCTTCATTCATTCAGCGACCATTCATAGTTGCAGCAGTGCTGAAAAAATGGACATACAGTACAACTGATACTCAAAGTATCAGTCATCAAAGTATCTCCATCATCACTTGGTTAACATTTGCAACCTTCCCTGCTGGCTTCCCACAAGTAAATTCAGTCGGGAAGCCAGCAGGGGAAATATATATATATCCATGATTATTTTCCTTTTTAGTTTTTAAAGTGTGATTAGAATATATTTATAAGTCAGTGTATGTGCCATGTATATATAAATCTTGCCAAACACATGTTTGAAAATGTCTTAATCACAGTAGGAGGTTTGTGCTATGACAAAAATAATTACTTCATGGCAAAAAAACATCTGGATCAGTTATGTATTGTCTGGAAATAGATACAGCCTCAAATTTTACTGTGAGAAAGCAGCTTTCTGTATTAAGTAGCAGCAAATACAGTCTTTTAGCTACTCATTTCATCTAGTATAGAAATGGAAATCATTATAAAAATAACATTGTTGTTCACATCTATCATTTCTGTTGTGTGCTGAATACAATTATTTGAAATGGGTGGTTGGCCATCCAGAATAGCTCCAGCATCATGTTTTGTAACTATTTTTGCAAACACATGTTTTGTAACTAAGTTTGCAAACACATCCTTTCCTCCAAACACTGTTATTGCATTTATCACTTGTAAAGGTGATCCACATCTCAAACAAATCCTTCTTGTGAATTCAGCAGACATATCAGCGGTTTCTGATAGGTGTTCTGAGCTTTAATTAGTCTTGACTGCAGACTGAAGTATCCCCTGGAAATGGTTTCATTGAAACATGATTGCTTCCCTCTGTAGAAACTTCACAGTGAGCAGCATGATTTTAGAGCACCGTCAACAAAATGTGGTACAAGCAGAGTGAGTAATTGCATCTACGTTGATTGAAGTACTTGAAAATGTTGGGGCAACCTCAGAATATTTTTTTCAATGTGAAGTACGAAAACATCCTCTGCTATAATAATAATTGCATTGCTGACGTGTTAAAAGAATCTGTCATTTTTCCTGATGGGTCTCCTCCTTGAACTGCTTTTCTTTCTTTTTTTAATTAAAAATTATTTATTATTAGATAAACATTTGTCCATGTAAACAAAGAAAAAATTCAAGTTAAATGCCATTCAACTTAATACAATCATTTTAAATTTGTAGACCTTCTTCACTCCGTGTGTCCAAGTTTAACTATAAACCAACTACATTTTAAAAATTGTAACTTTCACTTCTTTTCAGATCAGTCCATTGGATATCAAACAAACAAGTCATCTTATTAAAATTAATACTTTTCATGTCGATACGCCCTTCCCTCTATCAAGTACATTCTTAGTCTATTTGATATATACCTTCCAATAATCAATAGATAAATATTTGTATATGTAAACCAGGGAAAGATTCAAGCTAACTGCTATCCAACTTGTGCTTTTCCAAGAGTTCCAGGTTCAAAGGGCAAAATAGTTACATACATAGCGCATGCTGGCAACATCTTGAAGGAGTGGCGTCTTTTCCTGACATTGAACAACTATAGCTGCTGCAGATTTGGGGAAAAGATGTATTTGCAAACCCACTCTCTCCCCCAAACACTTGTTATTGCAGTTGATCACTTATGAAGATGCCTCCTGGTTCTTTATTTGATTTCTATAGCTACCCATCTCAACAAGTGACTCTGGGCAGCGTTGATTTGGATATGTATAGATAGTCTTCAACTTATGACCATAATGGAGCCCAGAACTTATGTTGCTAAGTGAGAAATTTGTTAAGTGAGTTTTGCCCCATTTTATTTCTTTTCTTGCCACATCCGTTAAGTGAATTGCTGCAGTTGTTAAATTAGTAACACGGTTGTTAAGTGAATCTGACTTCCCCATTGACTTTGCTTGTCAGAAGATCACAAAAGGGGATCACATGACCCCTAGGTCACTGCAACCGTCATAAATGTGAGTCAGTTGTCAAGCATCTGAATATAAATCATGTGACCAGTGGGATGCTGCAAAGGTTGTAAGTGTGACCTTTTTCAGTGCCATTATAACTTTAAACAGTCAGCAAATGAACTGTTGCAAGACGAGGACTACCTGTATTCAGAATCCATTTTACTCTTCAAATCCAAATTTTTGCCCAGCCATATTTTATACCAAAGAGTCTCTGTCAAAGTTTAAGTGAATACAAAATCCACCCCGCTATTATATTGTTTGTATGAAAGTCAAACTCTCTGCTATTCACTGTCTATATGAAATTAAACCTTACACTTTTCGTTATATCATCTCTCTTTGTCCAAAAGAAACAAGAAACAATGGAGTCTTAATGATCTCCCACACCATGAGTCCTGGCATCACAGGGCATCTGTCCCGCATTCATTGACCATTCCCTTTTTTTTTCTTTTCACTTGCTAATTGTGATGTCCCAGGTTTGAAGTGCCTTTTCAGTGCATTACCGACAGCTGGGAATAGTTGCTCTGTTCCTTGATTGTTATATGCCAGGGGTGTCAAACTCTCAATGTCACGTGACATGTCGCGATGTATCATGACTTTTTCCCCATTGCCAGCAATTGGGTGTGCGTGGTTTTGGCATGACACATCCGGCCTGCAAGCCGGCAGTTTGACACCCCTGTTACATGCATTGTGGCCAGTGCCATATGCTATCCTAGTCCTAGTCGTTTGGTTTTACTTTTTTCCTGGTCTACTACCCGTGTTTCCCCGAAAGCAAGACAGCGTCTCACTTTCTTTTTATCCCCAAAACCCCCACCACGTGTTGCCTTCGGGGCATGTCATATATAGTACGTACTACCGGTATATCTCCTGCTTAGTCAGGAGGTCAGGAGATTACAAGATAATTACAAGATAATACCGTATGTTTCCTACCGGTATAAACTCTTTTAACTGTCAAAGATCTGTAAATCTTAGGCTAATTTGGTGTGTGTTTCAGATGTGCTTAACTACCGTAACTTCAGTTATCTCAAACAGCCTGAGAAGGATTTGTTTGTTTATGCACTCTTTTGATCTGAATAATTGCCTTCAGCCGGCAATTAGCACAGCCAAAAGGTGCTTACGGCCAGTTCAAGTGGGGTGCATTACAACATCCCCTCATAGCCATCCATGTCAACACAGTGGGAACTTTTAAAAAAGCCTCCAAACAAGAAAGGGAGGGGGGGAATGACAGACATCAAGTTCCAAATCTGTGCCTGTGTGCGGGTGAGCTTTGGGGTGGGGGAGTGGGACGAGGCGAGAATAACAAGGACAATAATAATCCGAGGTTGTTTTTTTCAGCCAAAGCTTTTACTTTCCCTGAGAACATTATACGGTAGCAAAAATACCCCTGGCTTCTGACTGAATTTACGGTAGCAGTTTAAAACTTTTGAAGGTTATTTATGTGGATTGCCCAAAGCAAAAGCCCTGAATGCCCCAGCCAGCACACCTCCAAGAAGCACGGACCTCAACCCCCAGAATTCCCCAGCCAGCCACGCTGACTCAGGAATTCTGGGAGCCGAATCTCCAGGCCTCCCAACGCCTGCTGGCTGGGGAACTCCGGGAGCCGAAGTCCGCACACCCCCCAGAGCGCCCTACGGTAGATGGAGAAAACAAAGCAGAAAAGGTTAGAGGACCAGGAAGTAACGGGGAATTTTTTGTTTTAGCCACAAAATTAACATTTATTACCTACGGTAACAACCTGAACAGTATGGTACCGTATTCACCACAAAACAGTTTTATAAAAGGGAGTGCCAAGAATGTCTTGTAACAACATTGCATAACATGTAAAACAATGAAAAATGGTAAGAACGAACAGTGGAATACTGGAAGATAAAACAGATTTATTCCATGACAACCATGTCATCACCCTCAAGCCTTCAGGCAAGGCAATTGTTATACGGTAAGATCAAAAGAGTGCTCCTTACACATAAGCAAACAAATCATTCTCAGGCTGTATGTTTGAGATAACTGAAGTAGATAAGCACGATCTACCGGTAAAACAGACCCCAAATTACTGTCACATCGCAAGGATTTACAGACCTTTGACAGTTATTACAGACCTTTGACAGTTATAAAAGCTTATACCGTATAAGTGTTACCGGTAAGTGGGACATGTAAAACATACGGTACCGTAAAAGTGAATAAATTGAGGATGTAACCATTGTTACCGGTAAACTGCCACAGTAAACCTTTTTGTATGTGATTTATTCACCTTGTTTGATGTTAACCAAATAAAGAGGAGTGACTGATTCCATTCGAATGGCAGAAACCTCAGAGAGAAACTTTATTTGCTTCATGCGTTGTCCCTAAACATTCGGCTTTCCTGACTGACCTACGGTATACCGGGATTGAAGCTGCCTGCGTAAGGTAAAGCATCAAGGGGAGGGAATTCCTACCGTATGGGAGGCTATGTGGGATACTGTATGGGGCTGTAACCCTATGGGAGACTGTGATACGGAACCACAAGCAGTGCTTATACCGGTACCGTACCATATACTAAGGTAATTATTTTTGCCCCTAGACATGAGTGCTTCCGGTTCCAGTGGTAAAAGGAAGAGTTACACCGTGGAGTATAAAAAAGTGATTGTCGAAGAATCTTGGGGCAAAAATGTAGCGCAGTTCTGCAAGGAGAAAATGTTGGATCACCGACTGGTCCAAAAATGGCGTGCAGAATACACTAACCTGAGTGAAAAAGTGGAGAGCGGAATGGGTAAAAGGCGCAAGATTGGATGTGGTCGGCAACCAATGTATACAGAGCTGGAAAGCCTGGTCTCTGAGTGGATTGCAGACAGGAGAGCAAAGACATTGGTGGTGACCAGGGCTCAGATTAAGGAATATGCCCTTGCAGTGTCGCCACAGTTTGACATTTCCCATGAACAATTCAAGGCATCAAAGCACTGGGTGGATAACTTTCTTGAACGCAATGCCCTGTCTTTGAGAAGATCCACAACCCTCTTTAGGTTGGAAGATGCTGAGATTGTTAAACGCGCATTAGCCTACAAGAAGTTTGTGGATGACATTGACTTCTCTAAATACAGTCTTTGCAACATGATCGCCATGGATGAAACTGCCGTGTTCATGGGCCAAGGAGCTCAAACCACCATTGATCACCAAGGTGCCTCCTCAGTGTACGTTCCCTCCACCGCTTATGAAAGTGCACGTGTCACCTGCATTTTGACGATTCGTCTGGATGGCACTAAAGCAACACCGCTGCTCATTGCAAAGGGCAAGAAGGAGAAGATTGAGCGGGTTTCTGGCATTTATGTGCTGGAAACTGAAAAAGCCTGGGCCACACAAGATAAGAAAGTGGCTTGATTTAATGCTGCCGCTTGTAATGCGCGGGAACAAAAGAGGAATGCTGATCTGGGATGCAGCCAGCACACACCGCGCCAAAACCATGAAAAACTTCCTTCGTGAGCGGAGAATCGACCAAATCATGATTCCTGCAGGGATGACGGCTTATCTTCAGACTCTCGATATCGCCATTAACAAGCCGTTCAAGGACTATCTGCGTGTGGAAATCAATGACTACATTGAAAACCGAATGGAGAGAAATGTACGTGGGAACTTTGTGAAGCCCAGACTGCCAGAGATTGTTAACTGGGTGAAAAATTCTTGGAATAAGATCACTAACACCTGTGTTGCAAATGCACTGCGAGCTGGCTACCTGGACAAAGCCTACTCATTTCAGGACAGTGCCGTTGCTACCCATGAGAAATATGGGCCACTGATTCAGCAAGAAATGTCGTCCCAAGAGTCCCAAGAAAATCCACAGGAACCTAAGAGTGTGGATGTTTATGATGATATTCCTGAGGGTGATGACATGGTTGTCATGGAATAAATCTGTTTTATCTTCCAGTATTCCACTGTTCGTTCTTACCGTACCATTTTTCATTGTTTTACATGTTATGCAATGGCTGTGCAGGGAGAGCCGCCGCCGCCGCCCCAGCCGATGGACGCGCACACGCACACCCGGTGGAAACGGCGGGGCTGGGGAAGAGACGCTGAGGGGGGCAGCCGGACCTCCCCGCGCAAGCCGCCAAGCGGGTGAGGCGATGGGGCTGGCGTGGTGGGGGGGAGCGGAATCCAGAGCTTTGCGCCGCTCTGCTCCCCGCCCCGCCGCCGCTCACCCGCTTGGCGGCTTGCGCGGGGAGGTCCGGCTGCCCCCCTCAGCGTCTCTTCCCCAGCCCCGCCGTTTCCACCAGGTGTGCGTGTGCGCGTCCATCGGCTGGGGCGGCGGCGGCGGCTGTCCCTGCACAGCCTACCGGTACTGCCGAGGGAGCAGGGAAGGAGGTGGGGAAGAGACGAGGGGGGCAGCCGGACCTCCCCTCAGCGTCTCTTCCCCACCTCCTTCCCTGCTCCCTCGGCAGTAGGCTGTGCAGGGAGAGCCGCCGCCGCCGCCCCAGCCGATGGACGCGCACACACACACCCGGTGGAAACGGCGGGGCTGGGGAAGAGACGCCGAGGGGGGCAGCCGGCTCTCCCCGCGCAAGCCGAGCCCCGAGCCTCTCCAGCCGCGCGCCGGGCCAGCAGGCTGCGCAGGGAGAGCCGGCTGCCCCCCTCGGCGTCTCTTCATCAACTGCATCAGGTAATCGGGGCTCGGCTTGGGCTTCTCCTTCGTTTCCATTTCCCCAACCATATTCCAAACAGAGAGCGAGCGAGCGCCCGCACCAGCACTCACCCAACCACCGCACTGGGTGCACGCCAGGCGGGGAAGAAACGGGGTGTGTGTTATGTGGGCTGAGGGGGGGAGAGGCCTCTTCCCCCCCTAGGAAAACAGGAGAGCGGAAAAAAGGGTCTCGTCAACGAAGAAGCCACAACCACGCCATGGCGGGTCTCGGGCGACGGAGGAAAATAAAAGGGGCGAACCGCCACCCCAAACCCTCCTCGGCTGCCGCCACCACGGAGGATTGCGCCCTAGTCGTCTTCCACCCCGACTGTACAGTGATCCTCCACCACCGCTGCTTCCTGTCGCCGCTCCCACTGGATGCCTTTCTCCAAAGCGGCGCAGTCTTCGGTAGTTCCCCCTCCTCTCCCTCGCCGCACACGCAGACGTTGGTCGCGGCTCCTTTTTCTCGGCGCTGCTGCCCCCTGGTCTGTCTCCGCGGCTGGGAGGCAGGCAAAGGGGCGGCGGACTTGGCCGTTTCCCGAGGAGTCCTCGCGGCTGCTCCCGCCGCGTATTGTAAGGCTCTTCCCGGCCACCGGCGATGCTTCCGTTGTTGTTGTTCCTACCGCTGCTGCTGGCAGTTCCGCCTCGTCTCCCGCGCCGCCTTGCCTCCCTCCCCTGATGTTCGTCTGTCTCAAGTAGCAGCTGCGAAGGCAGAGAAAGCGCGGCTATTAAGCAAGGCGCCTTCTCCGCGGCGAACAGAACTGGGAGCGGAGAAGCCGAAGCGCTTCCCCGTGCAAAGTTTAGCTCACCCGTTCATTTAGGCGGCGTCTTCCGACCGCACACGGGGTGCCCCCCCCGTCCGAGCGCATACGGTGGGAAGTCAATGCTTTTACATTGGGTGGTGGTCCGGACCTCTGGCGATGCAGACACAGCCCGTTGCACTTCTTGAGAGACTGGCTGGGAAGTTGGGCAGCGTCGGCTCGCTTTCCTTTCCGTCTGCTTGGCGGCCCCCTCCGTCTGCATGCCAGAGGCCTTGGGCGCGGCGGCCTGCGTGGGTTCCCTTTGGGGGTGGGGGAGGTCTCCGTGAAAAGCTGTCTACCTCTGCTGGCTCATCTCTTAACCTAAGCTCATTTTCCTGCAAGAAGTTCTGTGGCTCTCCCTGCACAGCCTACTGCCGAGGGAGCAGGGAAGGAGGTGGGGAAGAAACGCCGAGGGGGGCAGCCGGCTCTCCCCGCACAAGCCGAGCCCCGAGCCTCTCCAGCCGCGCGCCGGGCCAGCAGGCTGCACAGGGAGAGCCGGCTGCCCCCCTCGGCGTCTCTTCCCCAGCCCCGCCGTTTCCACCAGGTGTTCGTGTGCGCGTCCATCGGCTGGGGCGGCGGCGGCGGCTATCCCTGCACAGCCTACTGCCGAGGGAGCAGGGAAGGAGGTGGGGAAGAGACGCCGAGGGGGCCAGCCGGCTCTCCGCGCGCAAGCCGAGCCCCGAGCCTCTCCAGCCACGCGCCGGGCCAGCAGGCTGTGCAGGGAGAGCCGGCTGCCCCCCTCGGCGTCTCTTCCCCAGCCCCGCCGTTTCCACCGGGTGTGCGTGTGCGCGTCCATTTTCCCTCCCCTCCGCCCCCGTGTTTCCCCAAAAGTAAAATACCGTATAAGATATACCGTCTTACGGTCGGGGCACGGCTTACAGTAGCCGACCCCCTGACACCCCCAATACGTCTGACAATCGGGTGTGTCTTGCTTTCGGGGAAACACGGTAGCTGAAACCCGAATGTGGTATAGAGAGTATCTCTTCAGAAAATCCATATTTATGGCAATCTAGTCTTAACTTAAAAGAAAATGAATTGTTAGTTTTGCATCTGAGGCATTTTGTACCAAGAGCTTCTTTAAGGAGCTAGTTTTGAATTTCTGTTATTAAGATACTGCAGTTGGAAAGAAAAAAGAAAGATTAACTTTTGTTTCCTGAAGCTTCTTGTGGGTCTCAGCGCTTTATTTGTTCTCAGATCCAAGCTCAGAGACAAGACAGCGTGATCCGATCGAGTTCAGTCCTTTATTTGCTTAAACCTAACGGACAGAACCTTGCCAAACTAATGCTATAATTTTCTTACCTACTAGTTATATCCTGAGAGACTCTAGGGAGTGGCTTTCCTGAATGTCTTCCCCCCTTACCCCTCCAGTTCAGGACTGCAGACTGTCTTAATCTGGGCATCTTTCTGAGAAAACTCTATGTTGCCAAAAGTCCCCCCCCCAGCTCCTGCATTTGCACATTCCTAAGGTGACCAACTTTTTTACAATGAAAAGGAGGACACAAATAAATTGAAGAAAAAAATATGGTAAATAAAAGAAACATTTTATTCATTGCAACAATAATACAAAATACACTATAATATGATAAATACATAATAAAAACATTTGTAACAATAACATTTTATATTGTAATTATGCTTACATGCTGCACCCCCGCTCGCAGCCGCCCTGCCAGCACTGCAGCCCCGCCATGTAGAGCGGGCCCCGTGGCTCCCAAAGCACCAGCTGTGCCGGCCCCGGCCCCGGGGGGAAGCCCGCCATTGATACACCCTGCCTGCAGTCGCCCCGCCAGCATCACTGCCCACCCTGCTAGGGCAATAATGGCTGCTGCGGGCGGGGGTGTGAGGAGCGGCGGTGGTGGTTGCCCCCTTGCTTTGGGACCCGCGGGGGTCATTTTCTTCTTGGCACAATGACTTTTACCTCAGGCAAAATTGGATGATCCTGTGATTCTTTGTGTGTAATACTGAGATCACTTTTGCTTTAGTTTGTGCAGTAGACATGAATGGAAAACCCCATCTGTGTTTCTGTGTCACTGAAGTTTTGCAGTTCTGTGACTTGGAAGCACATCGGGTCTTGTTATGTTATAAGGATCCTTTTGGTTTAAATGCTGCAATATCATTATACGCTTTTACTATTGGGATAACTGTACCCTGCTCAGCTTTTTTCATAGTGTACCTTTTAATGAAGAGTGCACAGAGAAGGGGCGTTGTCTTACCTGAACGCCTTTTCTCAGCACGGAGATGGAGAAGCCACCCATGGGTTATGACTGTATTCCTGCCCAATTAGATCAAGTCAGCCAAAGTTGCCACGCCTCCTTCCTGGACCCTTTCCCAGTTTTGACTTGATCTGGCCCAGGACGGACATGAAACGTGGCTCCTAGGCAGATACAGTTTGCTATGGGTGGATTCTTCATCAGTTAAGCAGGTTTTAAAAAGATTTTCAGATTTTAAGCAAGATTTAGAAGAAATTAAACTTAGACAGGATTGGGAGCTGGGCTCCTAGCGTCCTCATAAGGAGGAAAACTACAAGCAAGCAGGGGGGGGGAAATCTCCATTTCCCCCCCCACTGGCTTCTCCTCTCTTCTCCCCTCCCTCCCGAAAGAGCCGACCTAGGCAGGCTGAAGGGACCACGCGAACCGTAAGTACCTTTCGGCCGGCGCGGGGGAGGGCGGTGGGGGGGGAGGCGAAGGGGAGGGGGGTCCCCTCTCCCTTCGCCTTTCGCGCGTTCCCCCCCGTCCGCAGAGGGCTTGCGGGAGTCCCGGGGAAGCCCCTATCGGCGCCGATCAGCTGATCGGCGCTCCGAGCACTGAGCGGCTCCGCGGCTTGATTTCAAGCCGTGGAGGTTTTTAAAAAGACCGCCGACCTGCTGGGCGGCGGCCACGCGGCCCGGACAAAGGACCGTGAGCCATCGGTTCGGCGGCCACGCGGTCAGGCAAAGGACCGCGGACCGGCCGTTCGGCGGCCACGCGGTCCGGACAAAGGACCGCGGACCAACTGATCGGCGGTCCACGCGGTCAGGGCAAGCCGCGCTCTGAGCGCAGCGGAGCTTCCCGGCCTGATTCCAAGCGCGGAATCCCCCCTCTTAACAGGCCGGGGACCAGCTGTTCGGCGACCACGTGACCCCAAAGCCGGCGCCGCTAAACGGATAGGCGCCGGGGCGCCCGCGGCCATTTGGCACGGGCCAACAAGGCGGGCGCCGAACAGCTGATCGACGCCCCGCGGGAAATTTAAACAGAATAGAGAGCGCCGGCTCCGATCAGCTGTTCAGCGATCGAGCCGGCGCCTTCAGCCCAAGCCAGGGGGAAGCGGAGGCCACGGCGGCCGCCATTTTGGGCGCGACCTACGGCGACCACACAAGCCAGTCAGGGCCCCGCCCCCCCCCCACCCCCAAAGAAAGTCGGAGCCTGCAGCCAGGCCTACCCAGGGGGTCCCAGGCCTACCCAGGCCGAGTCAACCAAAACTCCCCTTTCAAGCTGGTGTCTCCCATTGCCTGATTGCTAGCTCCTTGGCCTCTTGATCCCGTTGGATCTTGGCTCCGCTCGGATTCCAGACACCCCCATTAGTGTGTCTGTCGCTATCCGAGCAACCTGCGTGGATTCCAGGCGCCCCCCCTCACAGTGGGCCTGCTTTATCCACCATTTCTTTGCCTACAGCCGGATTACAGGCGCCCCCTATAGTGTGTCTGTCTTAATCCGAGCACAGCCGTAGTGGGTCCCAGACGTCCCAGCAGTGTGCCGCCCCACCCACACATTGGCTGTCCCTGGGTTCCAGGCGCCCCCTCTCGTGCACCTGTTCTCATCCAGGGCTTACACCTCCCAGTAGGCACTCCCTAGATACCCGGGGCCCCCTCTCGTGCCCCGGCGATATCGGAGAATGGCTTTGGGCTTCTGATTTTTACAGGGTGTAAATTGAAAATGCATGAATATTTTAAAATCAGAGAATTAAACATACTAGAAAGCCCTCTGTAGTGTTTTCATTATCTAATTCTTGCAATGTACTCCAAGGTACCAGATCAGAGGTTATTATTTTTTTTTATTGAATCTTATTGGGATTTCAAAAAGTACTTCTGATTAATTGACTGCCTAAGACCTAAATCTGTAATTGCATTTAAAGTGCCATTCGTTCTACTACTTTTGCCTCAATATGTCTTAGTCAGGGGGATGGATTGCTGCATTCCTGAATTAAATTTTGATCAAACTGTTTAACCAGATTAGATGTTACCTGGGTCAATGGTAAACCTCAAACCACATCACAAAACAGTTTACATGAGTCCAGCCACTGTAACCTGGATTATAATTAAAGTGATGTGTGTAAAACCAGACCTTTGGATCTTGTCTTTTAAAGAGGCAAGGCCTTTTCATGATCTTGGTTTCTGATGAATCATGACAGGTTTGTTTCTTACTGCCAGCAGCATATCTATACTGTGAGGTGAACCATATATCCAAACATGGGAGATACTGTTATTTTGCTGCATTCTTAACTTTGGAAGCAGTCATTCAGTAAGAGTGATAAAATGTATCCCAAAACTCCACTCCAGAAGTCTTTGTCTAAATAGGATCATACCAAACCCAAAGATATCTGAAAGTGAACATCCTTTAGTCAGGATAATGAGAGCTGGTCTATATTTACCCCAACCTCTCTTTTCCTTTTTCTAAGCTGCATAAACAAGAATACAATGGAGTTTAAGTTAGAACTGTTATTGTATAACAAATAATTTAATGCATTTGGCAGTTATTTATCAGTACTACAGATAGCTCTAGATTTCAATTTAAGCACCTTTATTCTTATCTACATTAATATTTTTGAAAGCATAGTTAATATTGAAATAAACCTTGAAGGTTTAAGTTACCTAAATCATCAGAGTGTTAATAATCTCTAGTCAGTACTGTACAAAAATAGTGCATGTGTATGTACACACACACACAAACACACACACACACTAAGCAAATGTCCAAACAACAGGTAATGGAACTGTGAATAACAAGAGCAACTCATATACTGTCTAAGTAATTCTTCATTGACCACAATTGGGGTTAGCAGTTCTGTTGCTAAGCACCGCAGTCACTAAATGAGTCATCATGGGAAATCGTTCCAGACTTAACAACTTTACTTCCACTTATTAATCTAAAATTGTAAATGTAAGCAGTACTTTGGAGATTACCTTTGAATTACATATAGAATCATATAGGCAGGAGAAGTAAATATATTTGTAATAAAATTTTATATAATTGTGCAGTTTATTCTGTAATTTCAACGAATCATATATTTGAAAATATTTGCAACAATTCTTTCCACTATCTCTGTGTGTATGCCTGTGTATGAGTATTGTATATTAGTGTGTGTGCACATACGTGCCCATCCAGTTATCTGATATCTGTCTCAGGAGTGTGACTTCCTATTTTGCAAATAGGTAGTTTTAACTCTGGTAAGAGTAGAAAGGCACAATGGTAGAAAAAAATTCAAATAGAAATAATAATGTTGGTTACATTAAATAAAAATCCAAAAATGTAACTCAATCTTTTAAGCACTAGATTAACATCTTCATGTGAATTCAAGATCTTTGTAATGTGAGCTAGGGCAGGACAAAACCAAACTGAAACGTTAGATGTTATTCCTACTGAGATCAAAGAAAATTACTCAAATTAAAATATTCCTTGGTACAAATGTTTAGACTGCCATTTCATTATGCAGAAAATGACAAAAAGGGTGTAATAGCACAGCAGGGCAGCTCAATTATTCCTTTGCTTGTATTTTTAGAGTCGTAAGTACCTTTTCGGCTGCTTTTTGACTTTGACTGGCAATCAAGCCTAATCCTGAAGTAATGGTTAAGAACAATGGAACAAAGGTAGATTGAGTAGGTTTGGTAACTGAGCTTCATCCACACTCCCTCCCCACTACATTTAGCTAAAGAAAATAAATTAAGGGGACAGTGTAAGATCTCAATGTACTGCAAGCTGATGATTCATTTCTGAACTTCCATCCCAGCCAAGAGATCAAGTGTCTCCAAAGGATTGGAACATGAAGCATCATCCACTGGGCCATTGAGATGGATTTCATATTCAGTAAGAGTATGGAAAGGAAGAAATCCAGGCTTTAGCTAACATAAGATATTACCATAAACAGATGTTACCCAATAGCATCATAATACATTTGCAGGAAAGAAATACTTATATCACTGTAGATTATAATATGGAAGCTTCACGTGCTCCTGTGAGTTTATTTCAAAGTGAAAAATCAGATATATTATTTATTTATTTATTTTATCTATTTAATTCGATTTCTATGCCGCCCTATTCCAAAAACTCAGGGCGGCTTACAACATAAGTACTAACATATAGAAATCTGAATACATTATAAAACCTTATAAAATCTTAAATACATTATAAAAACCCCTAGATTAAAAACCAGTCATCCAAAAACAAACTTACAACAAACATACACTGGCTGGGGCAAGGTGTCAACTGCCCCAGGCCTGTCGGCAAAGATGTGTCTTCAATAGTTTGCGGAAGGCGGAGAGGGTGGGGGCAATACGGATCTCTGGGGGGAGTTGATTCCAGAGGGCCGGGGCCGCAACAGAGAAGGCTCTTCCCCTAGGCCCCGCCAGGTGACACTGTCTGGCTGACGGGACCTAGAGAAGGCCGACTCTGTGGGCCTTAACCGGTTGCTGGGTTTCATGGGGCAGCAGATGGTCCTGTAAGTAACCTGGTCCGATGCCATGTAGGGCTTTATAGGTCATAACCAACACTTTGAATTGTGTTCGGAGACCAATTGGCAGCCAATGTAGCTCGCGGAGTGATGCCGAAATGTGGGCATTTCTGGGTAGGCCCAATACTGCTCGCGCGGCTGCATTCTGCATTACCTGAAGTCTCCGAACGTTTTTCAAAGGTAGCCCCATGTAGAGAGCATTGCAGTAGTCGAGCCTTGAGGTGATAAGGGCATGAGTGACTGTGAGAAGAGACTCCCGGTCCAAATAGGGCCGCAGCTGGTGCACCAGGCGAACCTGGGCAAATGTCCTCCTTGCCACAGCCGAAAGATGATGTTCCAGATTTAGCTATGGATCGAGGAGGACACCCAAGTTGCGGACCTTCTCTGAGGGGGTCAAAAACTCCCCTCCCAGGATGATGGACGGACAGATTGAATTGTCTTTGGGAGGCAAAACCCACAGCCACTCCGTCTTGTCAGGGTTGAGTTTAAGCTTGTTAGCACCCATCCAAACCCTAACAGCCTCCAGACATCGGCACATCACTTCCGCTGCTTCACTGAAGTGACACGGGGTGGAGATGTAAAGCTGGGTATCATCAGCATACTGATAATATCTCACCCCGTGTTGGCGGATGATCTCACCCAGCGGTTTCATGTAAATATTAAACAGCAGAGGGGAGAGGACCGATCCCTGAGGGACCCCACAAGGGAGGAACCTAGGGGTCGACTTCTGACTCCCTGCCAACACCGACTGCGACCGACCAGTGAGGTAGGAGGTGAACCACTGCAAAACAGTGCCCCCAACTCCCAACCCCTCCAGCCGGCGCAGAAGGATACCATGGTCAATGGTATCGAAAGCCGCTGAGAGGTTAAGTAGCACCAGGATAGTGGAATGTCCCCTATCCCGGGCCCGCCAGAGATTATCCGTCAGTGCGACCAAAACAGTTTCCGTGGAGTAGCCGAGCCTGAATCCTGACTGCTGAGGGTCCAGATAATCGGCCTCATCCAAGGACCGTTGGAGCTGGAGTGACACCACCTTCTCAACAACCTTACCTATAAAGGGAAGATTGGAGACAGGACGATAGTTTCTTCTTGAGGAGGGGGCGTACAATTGCCTCCTTGCAGGGAGCCGGAAAGGACCCTGAACCCAGCCCTGCGTCACCTCCCTGCTGGCCGAAACCAGCCAGGAAGGGCACGGGTCCAATAAACAGGTGGCGGAGCTCACAGCTCCAATGGCCTTGTCCACTTCATCGGGTGCTACCGGGTCAAACTCCTCCCACACAACAGGATCAAGACGAGTCCCTGTCATCTCAACTGACTCATTGTCAGCCGACACTGCATTTCAATTGGAGTCAAGGTCCATCCGAATCTGGGCGATTTTATCCGCGAAATACTTATTAAAATCCTCAGCACTACCCTGCAAGGGTGCATCAACCCCCCCGATTAAGGAGGGGGCGAGTCACCCTAAACAGGGCGGCTGGGCGGGATTCCGCAGATGCAATCAAGGTGGAATGATATGCGCATCTTGCCGCCTTGAGCGCCACCTGATAAGTCTTGATATAAGATCTTAAAAGTGTTCAGTCAGATACAGATTTACTTTTCCTCCATCACTTCTCTAGGCGTCTCTTCTGGCGCTTCATCCCCCTGAGTTCCTCAGTAAACCAAGGAGATCTCCTGGGTTTGCTACCACAGAGAGGCCGCAGCGGCGCAATCCGGTCAAGAGCCCCCTTCGCAGCCATATTCCAGGCCGTAACCAGGGACTCTGCCGAACTGTGAATGAGAGAATCTGGTATTTCCCCAAGTGTCCTCTGAAAACTCTCTGGGTCCATCAGACGTTTGGGGCGGAACCACCTAATTGGTTCCGTCTCCCTGCAGGGAGGATTGGAGCCTTAAAAACAAGCCGTAGCAGGAAATGATAGATTTGATGAGAAAGGATGAAGGAAAAATATCAAGTTCTAGGACGTTATTTGAAGAGTGTACAAGAGGGATTTATTAATGTTATTAGCAACTTTGTGAGAAGAAATAAAGAGAAAATGAAAAGAAACTAAATGTTGGGATATTATTTCAAGGAAATAAAGACCAATATTGTTAGGAGCAAGGAGAAGAAATATAGAGTTGGTTTAATTCCATCTCCAATCCATACAGTTTATAATCTTAAAGATCATGTTCACCAAACAAAAGGTTAACTAAGGTCTTACATCAAATAACAAAGGGAAATTATTCCTGTAAGAGGGATGATTGAACTACTTATTGAAAAACCAAGGATATTAATTTACCAAATTAATGTTCAGTGCATGGTTAATAAAAATGAGTCTGAACTTTCATTAAAGGAGACCAATACAACTGAACAAGTATAAATGAGTTGTGAGATAATTGAAATAGCAAAAGGATATTTTAAAAGAAACAAAAAAAATGAAAAGAAAGCTCCACTAAAGCTTAAAAACATTTGCTTCAACACAAAAATGCAAAAGAAATACTGGAGTTTGGTAGAATGTTGAGAGCATGAGAGCTAAAATGAGCAAAAGAAGGAATAATAGCTGTGTGATTACTCATATCCACTAATGCTATCCAACTAAGGGGAAGATATAGATGATACTATCCAAATGAAAATTGCAGATTTGTCATAGTATGTGAAATAGTACTTGGCAGAGTTAGTCTCAATAATATGTTGAGGACTATTAAGTCCTCAACATATTATTGAGACTAACTCTGCCAAGAATTGTTCTTTCAGAAATTTTTTAACCTTATTGTTAACTTTCTACCTCGGGTGGAAGAATACATAAAGGAATCTCTTGTCATTGAATTGATGTTAATCAGTAAGAAAAACTTAATGGACTAAGTAGAAGTAATGACAACTCGGGGGGGGGGAAATTGACCATATTATGTTGGAATTCTTGATATTAAGGGAAACTAAAACTGAATGTAGTAAAAAAAATTAGACTTCAGAACAAAAGCATTTTAATACTCACAGAAATAGTGATAAATAAGACTCTAAGGCAGGATAAATTACAGTAATAGGACACACACCAAACATCATTTTTCAACAAAGAGAAACAACTGAATTAGCCAATGTAATTCAAAGTATGTTCTTTACATATATTTAAAAGGGAGTGAAAAATAGTATATAGGGGATATTAAGATTGTTCTTTATTATTGCAGAGCATAAACATACTAAATTTTAAGTTACAGGAAAGCAGATTCTGACTGAATACTGGGGAAAATGTTCTAATAGAAATAATAACTGGAACTAGTTACTAAGAGAGATGGAAAGTGTAAACTTCCCTTGATTAAAGCTTTCCAAACAAACTCAGGATAATGGTGTATCTTTCACTAAAGTATCACAAAGCTTGCTGCAAACAAAAAGCTTTCTGCAGTTTCAACTCAGGAAGATCTAACTATAATCTATTTCTATTCAAAAGATCCGGGCAATCTAGAAGTAACAGCATACAGAGTCACAGGAAGGAAATCTGAACATTGTTTGCTACAGAGAACTAATGATAAAAACCATGTCTTTTAAATGTCTATGGACATTATTCTCAGTCATCCAAGTCATAGTTATACCAAAGGTGCTTTTTCACAAGGCAAGTTGATTTTTTTTTTTTGAAGACGTTTAGCTTCTCATCCAAGAAGCTTCTTCAGAGCTGAAGAAGTTTCTTGGATAAGAAGCGAAACATTTTAAAAAAACAAAACAAAACCAAAAACCAAGAAAGTCCAGTTGCCTCATGAAAAAGCACCTTTGGGATAACCATGTCTTTTGTTTTGCCCTGATTATTGGCACGAGTAAAAACTGAATCTTGCTTCTTTCTTTGGGTAAATGACCTCCTTTGTTCTTCATAATTTGCGACATGTTGCTGGGCTTGGACCTTGTCTAGCTCAGGCTCTGGATTACCTGAATCAGCCTGAGTGTCCCTTTAGTTCAGCGGTTCTCAACCTGTGGGTCGCGACCCCATTTGGGGTCAAACGACCATTTCACGGGGGTCACCAAACACCGCAATCCGCCATTTTTTTTGGTCGGCCATTTTTCCCCTTTGTGATGCGGGCCGTCGCGCTGCGCATGCGCGATGCGGGCCTGCCATTTTTTTTTGGTCGGCCATTTTTTTTGGTCGGCCATTTTTCCCCCCGTTCGGCCCATCACGCCGCGCATGCACGATTTGGGCCATAGCGCGCGCGTTGTGCATGCACGGATCGGCCCATCATGCCGCACATGCACGGATCGGCCCGTCGCACCACACATGCGCGATTCAGCCCATCGCGCCGCGCATGCGCGGTTTGGCCCGTCGCGCGTGCGCCGCGTATGCGCGGATCGGCCCGTCACGCGTGCGCGGCGTGGGTTGGGGTCGCGCCGCGCATGGGCGGTGCAAGTGGGGTCTCAGCCTGAAAAAGGTTGAGAACCGCTGCTTTAGTTAATCCCAATAGTTCAAGCTAATACTCAGATGGTCAAATTATTTGGCTTCTAAGTTTGAAGAGTCAGGCTGATCTCTAGTAGTCCAATTAGTGCTGACGTCTCCTTTTTAACACTTTATTCTTATACTTGAGGTGTTATAGGTGTCATGTTCATGGCCTGACTATGCCATTGATTCCCTTTTTTATTACCTTACTTGAATGTTTGTTCTAGTGGGTTTATTGTTTTACTTTGTTTTTATGGACTATATCAAACAATGAGATCTTTGGGATAGTTGGTGGAATATCTGTATTAGCAAGGAGAGTAGAGCAGAGCAGAGCAGAGACTTGTGTTGGGGTTGCTTTAATTTGAACTCTTATATTGAATACAAGAAACCTTGTGACCGTGAGTTCTAGTCCCACTTTAGGCACAAAGCCAATTGAGTGACGTTGGGTCTGTCATGTTCTCTCAGCCCTAGGAAGGAGGCAAAAACCTGCCAGGACTTGTTTAGGCGGTCTCTGAGAATTGGACAAAATTGAATTTGGGGGGGGGGGGAAATAGCTGCTTCCAGTTCTGTGTTTTCATGAAAAAAAATAAAAGAAGCCTAATCAGGTTCTTTAAAATCAAAGCTAAGAAAGGAAATATAAGAATCATTGATTATTCTCAGCACTGTCTAGATTAAGCACTTTAAAAGCTGCAAGGTCATGCCATTCAATTTTATTATTGTAACATCAAAGTGCTGTTGCTTCATTTAAATTATCATATTTACTCATGGACATTTCTGATTTCTCTAAAGGGAAACAGATGCAATTCCAGCTTGTTCAATTTAGTATTTTCCTGGTCACTAGTCAGAATCTAATTTACTACAAATGTCTTTGATTTTGGCTAAATGCCTGTAACCGATCTACCATCCTGAAAACCTACATGTGCATTTGGCAGTGCTATAGCGTTGTATTTTTATAGTATCAATCAACTTTTTGTTTGCTATTATTTGTTAGCATTCCACCTAATACAATGCTTATTTAGATATTAAAAATAACTCTTAATTTAAGACCAGCGTTAATGCTCATGTTGGGATTTAAGAGCAGAATTAATGCTCATATTGACGTAAGCCTCATTAAACTAGGAAATTGGAAACTAAGTTAAGCATAACCTGTAACCCCGCAGAACATTATAGTCAAGGGACATCCTAAGGAGATGTGTCCCAACCTTCTGCAATGTCACAATTTATACTTCTTCCTAACTCACTCTCTGTCTTTCCACAGTGGATTTTTCAAGTTCACATCCATCCACGTTTGAGCATTTAAATGGGTCTATTGTCAAAAATGGTTCCCATACATAAAACACATCATGCAATATGTTAAACAATTACCATTGATAGAATTTTTACTTTCCTCTTTTTATTTTCAATACATCAAACTTTTTAAATAATAGAATGTTAATAAATTTTAATCATATAAAGATTACTGCGCTGAAACCTATATTGAAACAATATAGTGTTACCTGATGAATTACATCATTGATTATATCATCTAGTTCAGAGGTCACCAACCTTTTGAGCACCAGGGACTGGTTCCGTGGAGAGAGGTTTTTCTATGGAGCAGAGGGGTCATGGTTTCATGTACTCCCTGCATCCCATGGATGGGGCTTTGCTTGTTTGCGCAGCCCAGTTTCTGGCATGCCGTAGCCCAGTGGTTCTCAACCTTTTTTAGGTTGAGACCCCACTTGCGCCGCCCATGCGCGCTGCGACCCCGACCTGGGAGCGCGCGCACGCCCCCAAAAATGGTGGACCGCAACATGCCGATCTGCACATGCGCGTGCGACGGCCGATCTGCGCATGCGTGTGCGACAGGCCCGAACCACGCATGCGCAGAACCGGTGGGCCCGCCGGCTCCAGACCAGGCCGGCCTCGCCTCCGGCAGGCACACAGAGGAGCGGTCCGGAGCAGGCGGGCGCAAAGCTGCCTCCTTCCCGCTCCGCTCCGCTACGTCCCAGGCCCGGCCTCCAACTCGCCCTCCGGCAGCCGGCCAAGCGGTCGGGGCAGCCGGACCTCGAGGCGGGCCTGCACTTCACCGAGGCCAGCTCGGCTGTGGCGAGAGGCGCCCAGCGGCCGCCTCCGGCCCCCAAGTCCGCGCTACGGACTGGCGTCCAGGTCGCAGCGCTACGCCTGCCAGGCTCGTCCGGGACACCCGCGCCTTCCGCAGGGCCGGCAGCGGCCGCAGGTAGGTAGGCGGGCGGCAGGACTGGGGACCGGCTCCTTCCCCAGCTCGGCCTCCCCCCACGCCCGGCTCCTTCCCCGGCTCGGCCTCCCCCCACGCCCGGCTCCTTCCCCGGCTCGGCCTCCCCCCACGCCCGGCTCCTTCCCCGGCTCGGCCTCCCCCCACGCCCGGCTCCTTCCCCGGCTCGGCCTCCCCCCACGCCCGGCTCCTTCCCCGGCTCGGCCTCCCCCCACGCCCGGCTCCTTCCCCGGCTCGGCCTCCCCCCACGCCCAGCTGGGCGCCTTACCGCCTGCTTCGGCCGCCGCCGCCAACCGAGGGAGGGAGCTGGCCCGGGCGGGCTTCCCAGTCCTGCCGCCCGCTTACCTACCTGTGGCCGCTGCCGGCCCTGCGGAAGGCGCGGGAGTCCCGGACAAGCCTGGCAGATGGAGCGCTGGGACCTGGACGCCAGTCCGTAGTGCGGACTTGGGGGCTGGAGGCGGCCGCCGGGCGCCTCTCGCCACAGCCGAGCCGGTCTCGTTGAAGTGCAGGCCTGCCTCGAGGTCCGGCTGCCCTGACCGCTTGGCCGGCTGCCGGAGGGTGAGTTGGAGGCTGGGCCTGGGACGTGGCGGAGCGGAGCGGGAAGGAGGCAGCTTTGCGCCCGCCTGCTCCGGACCGCTCCTCCGTGTGCCTGCCGGAGTTTTGCTCTTGCGTGTGCGGATCGGGTCGTCGTGCGCGCCGCACATGCGCGGTTCGGCCCGTCGCGTGCACGCGACAGGCCGAACTGCGCATGCACCGGCCAAAAAAAAATTAAAAAAATTAAAAAATTTTTAAAAAATTAAAAACAAAATGGCGGCCCAGGGTGTCCGGCGACCCCCGTGAAATGGTCTCGTGACCCCAAATGGGGTCGCGACCCCAAGGTTGAGAACCGCTGCCGTAGCCCCAGACTGGGGCTTGGGTACCCCTGACCTAGTTGGATGATAACAAGTCTGCAAGTAAACAAGCAAACAAGCAAGCCTAGGAAGCACCAAGGGCTTCACAATTCCACCCTGAGTTACATATATTCACTTCTAGTGGAATAATGTATCATGATTTAAAACATTACAACAAGAGGAGGCAAAACAGGACCATAGTTCTTGGAGTCTTATTATTCAGATGGTCTTGCAAATGGTTTCAGTTTCTGTTGGTGCTATTGTTGGAATATGCTATGTGTTGCACAAAAATGTTGCTGGTGGCAGCAGATGAAGTCTTTTGGAAGAGTAACATGGAAAGAGTTTGCTACCAGTCTACCAAATAAAGATGTCCTTTGTATCCAGGTGCGGATATTCTAATCTGCAAAGACTAGTAAGATCTGGGGATACTTCCTCTATCCTCTCTTGAATTGCTATATTTTAATGGCTTTAGAAAGAAAACAGTTGTTTTCTTGCAAAGTATACTGTGTATAACTAATGAACAAAATGTTTCTCAATACTCAGTTTTGATTTTCTCAATTTTAATGGAACAGATTTTCACAAAACTCTCATTCCCCCAACTTTCTTCTTGCCTAAGGTCTGTAGCCTGTTTTGGTTTTCAGCTACAAAACAATATATATTTTCCTCCCATAAAATTGTCCAGGTTTTTCTGCCAACCTCTTTTTTGAGGTAAAGTGAATTGCTGCTCTTCCTGCTGCTCCTGCTCAATATTGTTTTCTTTAAAAGTTACGATCTAGCAAATATATGCTTGCCTTTATCCAAGGAGCGGCATTCTAAAAGGAAAAAAAAATACTATAAATCAGCTGGATCCCTTCTTGCTATCTTAAGATGTAAATGTGCATATTTATGTAACAAACTTTAACAAAAAGCAGTGGTATGATTCATAAGCCGTCCAGTTGTGGATTCATGATTTAAGTACATAACAGAATATTGATACTTCTGGCTATTTTTGAAAACCTTAAAGTAAACTAATGTATTGGAAACCATGGGTCCAGTGTTTGCTTTTCAGTTTCCAAAAACAACGTGCATCCTGAAATTAGATGCATTGCATGCCCATATACCGACCATGGGGAAATGGATAGTAAATCATACTTTGGAGGGCTGGGACTAGGAATTGTAAAAGATGTGGAGTAGTAGTCATTGTTCAATACTTTATCATTTTATAGACCATAAGTGGTGGTGAATTGAAATGGAAAGAAAGAACAACTGGATGTGCAACATTGTGCACATGGTTCTCCATCAAGAAAAGGATATAACTGTGAAAATTTGCTTCTATGTATTCAGAGCGCTTAGCTGGGTTCAGGGCCAGTTCCTCTCCCTTCATTTGATTAATAAACTCAAAAAAGTGACAAGGGCTGTCTACAGGATTTTTCACGTTCACCTGTCTCCTGGAACACCACTGACTACACATAGAGCTGCTTTTTCTTTTTTATCACTGCAACCCATTAAATGAGAGAATTGGGCAAAGCAAGGTAGACATTCTATGGATTTCCTCTTCACGGAACATATTCAGTAATACAGAAGTAGTGCTAGTAGTAACTCAGAGTTTGAGGAAGAGGTTGTAAAAAAGAGTTGACTCCTTTCATAAAGCCTATGCATTAAAAATGTAAGAAACGCAATGTAGGTAATCCTTGACTTACAACAGTTTGTTTAGTGACTGTTCGAACTTAGAATGGCACTGAAAAAAGTGTCTTATGACCATTTTTCGCACTTACGACCGCTGTAGCATCCCCATGGTTATGTGATCAAGATTCAAACATTTGACAATTGACTCATATTTATGACGATTGCAGTGTCCCAGGATCATGTGCTTACCTTTTGCGAAGTTTTGATAAGCAAAAGTCAATAGGGAAGCCGGATTCACTTAACAACCATATTACTAGCTTAATAGCTACAGTGATTCACTTAATAACTGTGGCAAGAAAGGTTATAAAATGGGGCAAAATTCACTTAACAACTCTCGCTGAGCAACATCAATTTTGTTCGTAAATTGAGGACTATCTGTAAAATCTTCAGAGGAAGGTTCTGGAGAAAAACAGTAGTGTAATAAATTAATTAAAGAAATTAATCTCATACATAAGCAAGTTAACATGTTTGCATCTAAGTAGCTCTGGTGGCAATTCTTTTATCTTGCTTCAAGCTTTAGCTTATTTTTAAAAGCATCTGAAGTGGTTCAGGCACACTCTTTAAAAATACACACAGTAAAGGCCCTGTTTTTTTTTAAAGTTCAAAGCCATTTAGTCCCCCTCCACTTTTTTTTTGTTTTACCATCATTCAGAATGTATTTGGAATTTTTATGCCTACTTTTCAATTTCACTGATGATAGTGTTACTTAGTGACAGAATCCAAAGTTCTACAGCAAATCAATTTGTTGTATAATTTTGAACTTCTTACTTTCCTCTGAAAGAAAATAGCATGTCATCTGAAGCAGTTATTTGAATTACATTGAGCCCAACCTAAGTAGAACAAAATTATTATAAATAAAATTTGAGATTGTTTTTATTAAAATGAACATGCCTCTTTGTTGCTGGGGAATGACATTTTGGATTCATTATTTTGTTCAGAAATAAATTATAGGAAATTGAAGTATCTCTTCATGAAGAACAAATAGTGGCTATTTTTAACTATATTGTGAAGTACAATTTTGTCTTTGAACACGACTTAAAACCATAAAAGTTGCTCAGTAGCTTGTCCATGTATTAAGCAAAGACAGAGTGCTTATACTATAGCTACATGAAAAGAAAATTATTTTCTATAATAGGAGACATCAGAAAGGGAATATAGTAATTAATATGTTGACATATATAGTCCATTAAAATAATACTACAAAAATATCAAATCCTTCACTTCTGCTGTTATTCGGACGACCAAAAGAAAGCATCTTTTTGACCCAACTCTTTTAGATGAAAGGACCAACATTACTTGTTTTTTTCTGTGTTCACAGTGGGACATTTTATTAATGATTGCACTAGCTTGCCCTAATTGAAGTAGGCCATAAGATGTCTTTCTTTCACTTCTATCCTCACAAATACAGGCTGAAAATTTCTACAGCTGTCTGCATTCCAGCATTGTCATCCAGGATAATGAACAATTGTTGAAGTCAAAATATGCTTAACGTGTTTTTTGAAAATACCATATTTTTCCTTAGTCAAGTAAAGGTTTTTATTATTTATTTACTGAAGTTACTGTATATGGCTACCTGTCTCTCATCATATAGTAATTCTAGGCAGCTCTCAATAAACACAAGTATAAAAACAAAATTACCCTTCTCCCTCAGGCATGAGGCCAACATCCTCCCAGCTCAAGCCCCATCCTGGCCCAATGCTTGGGGGAAGAGCCAGGTCTTAGATGGAAGGCTGTTTTAAAGGGCTGCAACATGCAGATCTCCAAGATCCCATCAGGTGACAATACTTAAATGTGCCTACCATATCTGACTTAGTAGGATGGCAGATACTCTCACTTGGTCCTATAAATAACCTGGCCTTGTGCCATGTGGGGTTTTCAGAGTGATAGTCAATATCTTGAATTGCACCTGGAAAACAACTTGAAACCAGTGTAACTCACAAACAATTCTGTAACTTGGGTAAACTATGTGTCACTGTATTTTAGACCAGTTTCAGCTTCTCGATGGTCTTCATGGACAGCCCTATGTAGAGCATGTTGCAGTAATCTAAAGGGGAGGTGAATAAAGCATGAGTGATTGTGAGCAAGGCCTCCCAGTCCAGCAATGGTCATAATTGGTGCATAAGATGAAAAGGATCCCTAACCATGACTGTCACCTGCTCTCCCAGATGATGCAGTTCTCTTTAAGTCTCTATCAAAAATAAGAATATTTTAATTGTAAACTACTCTTTCTTTAAACCGAAAGTGCTAGTTGGCCTATACAGAGAAAAATCATTTCAAAGACATAACTATAAAGACATCTAAGTACAAACCGTGTTCTCTTTTCTTTGTGCTGGGTTTGTTTAAAACTCTACTCCTGTTAAGAGACATGGCCGAACATTTTCACATCAGCAACTTCTTTCCTCCAGAGTCTGTGCTTTACATTTTCTGTTTTCTCTTGCTTTCTGCCATGCTCACTGATACATGAACCAGAATTCTGTTATACTGTACGATATGATCATTTTTATCAAGGAAATCTGCTCCAGGAAAGAATGAAAGGCATGAAATCAAAAAACTTCACTTGTGTTTTACATTATTTTGAAGAAAAAAAAACTGAAATGTAAAACATTGTATAGCTTATCATTTTTGCCAGCTCTTAATTAGCTCTTAAACTTTGTTAGCAAATGAGAACACTAATGAAAACAACAAGCCATATGTTCCAACTTTTATTTGGGAGAATTAATAATAATATTTAAAAATTAGCAGTCAGAGCTGTCGGGTAAGATAATTCTTCACTGTAGCAGTATGTGATCATACCATATTGTTACCATTATGTTAGGGAATAGCAGTTCTGCCATCCTGGATTATTTTAGTAAACAACAGACATTTTCTTATGTTCTATTTTGTTAAAAGTAGAAATGCAGCTCCTTGCTAAGGAAAATCATATAGAAAACAAGACTACAGCCGTTCAGGAATAATATGTAAAAAGTACAGGAGAGTGTAAATCTAGGACCAATCAGCAAGTTTTAAAGCAGGGATCTGATGCATAATGAAACCACAAGGACCATTATTTGGGTTTTGGAAAAATGGTAGATGGCACAGAAAACCATCTTCCTTGTACTGCTTCAGACAATCCAAGTTCACCTGTGGCCTCTTTATTAGTCCCTGTGGACACTGAGTAAAGGTTAGCAGAGGGATACATTACAGTATTAAACTCACCACGGAGCAGTTACATGTGTTATACAATTTTTGCATTTTCTAGAAGGTTGATAAATGTCAAGATGATGTTTATCGGCTTTCTGCCCAGTAGAGATGGTGCTTATTTTAAGTCTCATTCCAATGCTTAAACAGGTTAATATTACTTTAGCTGCATAAATATAGCTAGATTTAATTATGTTAAGGTTTCTATACTTCTGCCCTAGAGGCAAAACTGTTCCAGGAATATAACTAATACAGAGAAGATACTTACTGCACTGAACAGAGAAAACTGTACAAGGGCTTCATTACAAGATTCAAAGTTTCAATAGGAGTTTCACGCACCTACACCTTCCATATAAACCAGACAAGCCATCTAAACCATCTGAATGGTTACTAGGAAGCGGTAATAATTCAAGCTTTTTTAACCATATTTTCTTGATGCAGTGAATTTCTTTAGTTTTTGTCTAGTATTCATTTTAATTTGCTGGCATCTACTTGAAAAGGGATGGTTGATGCAGAAACACAGATTGCTATTAAAAGAGTGAATTAAAGTGAATTATTCTATCATTTGTCAAGATCATAGACCTCATTAAAGTTGAGAAATTGAAATAACTGAAATTTGTTGGATTTATTTTTTTTTAATTTTTAATAAAATTTACTTTATTTCAAGGAAAAAATAGTTTTCCATATGCAGAGAAAAAATGTATGCTAGTCCACATTATTTTTATCTCATTTGATTTTATAAAATTTAGAAAACCATACAAATCCATGAAGACTTTGTGCAATGTATAATATTAAAAATAGTAAGAATCAATAAAGCAAAGAAAATGATCATGTACATCAAGAAGAAGAAACATTCAAACTCACTTAAAAAAAAACCTTACAAGAGGTTCACTATCCGCTATAACCCAAGGCCTTTGGGAAAAGCCCAGTTTTCAGAGACTTTTTACATTGGAGCAATCACATTCATGAGGTGAATAAGGCATGAGTAACTATCTGAAACACCTCATGGGCCATGATTTAACTATAACAAAATCTGACAGTAATGTGCTCTGCTACAAGATCATGTCGCAATTGCACTGAGACAAAAACTAGAGCTTGCATGCAACCTTTGTATGTGTTGACTGTTCAGTTACTTGAGTTAGGTCCCTAATGGCCATGAACTTTTCAGCTTGCTGCAAAGGGCAAGTTGAAATCCCCAAGAACGAACTATCAATATAAGGGTTTCCACTACTAACCTGGAGATGGAATTAGCAGATGAGGCAGGAATGATGCAATATAGCAAAGAATGATCCAGGGTGTACTTCAGCAACAAAACCAATCGTTTCCCCAGAGCCCAGCTTCAGCCCCCAAGTCAGATGCTTATAGAGGAACAGACCCCCTTGAGCATAATGGTGATCTCACCTCTTTCCCCAAGCTTGTAGCTGGGGAAGAAATCAGTTTGATTGTCTTATCCCCAATAATATCATATATCAGGGCCAATTTATTATAAACTGACCTGGCATTCAGAAACAACAGCCGAAACCTAGGGTCACTGAGAGTTTCGTGATCTGGTCTCAGGGGAGAATACTGAGCAATGGATGGTGGGACAGCTTTCAGCCAGCCATCTTGTCACCTTCAAATACAGCTTGCTCTCGGTTTCTCACTATACCTTCCTCTGCCTATCACGACATCATTACTACTGCCTGCCCTCCACACTGAGGAACCTATACACCCTCATTCCCTACCACTTCACCAATCTCTCAGAACCCAGAATAGATTTTTCACCTCAGATCCCAACACTGTTCTGATTTGCTCTTGTTCTAAGGCATTCAACTGTGAGATATGCGCTCTGTGCCTGGGGGTATTTCCACCATACCGCAATCCCTGCTGCCCTTCCCCGGTCCAAGAATTACAATCCAAATTCAAAGTGGGACACTGATTCCAAGAGGGATAACAAGCCTACCAGGATCCCAAACCAAATTCCAGTGCAAAAGTGCATCCAGATTTAAGAATTTCGTTCACGTTTGAAGAAAGAGGCCTGGACTCTTCACATCAAAGGGAAATGGAGATCAGTTTATTTCTCTAATACTATTCATGTAGTCGATGAAGTGAAAACACTTTAATGGTATTCTGGGTGTTTATGAAGTTGTCAACATTCAGGTTCTAAAAGTATAGGAAGAATAATTGTACCACAAATGAGATAAGGTTCAATTAAAATTAGACCCATGCCTTAAAATAACTTCTTTTTCTGTGTATGGCATTCAAGCCAATCAACAAGACACTGCCTAGCAGGGAATAGAACACAATTTCAAGTCTGCTATACATCTCTCTTCTTTTTGTTTGCCATTTATAGAATAATTTTACCAAAACAAAATCCTATCTTGCTGTTAATTTTGACACACATTCATTTCTTTGTTTTGGACAGTAATCACATAATTAATGAAGTTGATTGTAGTCTACAAAATATTATGGCATAATGAATCTGTTGGGTTTGAGGTGCCTCAGATCTGCATTTTTGTTTTTCCTGCAATATACTAATGGAAAAGTACATATTTGGGTCAAGTTAATGTATTTTCTATAGCCATTGTTTATTATTTTTTCCCAATGCTTTATTAAATTAAAGTATAAAATACAGAAAAGCAAAGAGAAAATAATCAAAAAGAACGAGGGATGGGTAAAGAAAAAAACAAAATTAGGGAATGAGGACAAAAAGGGAGGAAAAAACTATAGAAAAAAGTAACTTCTGACATTTTTCAGCACAGATCAAAAACCTAAGAATCAATAACCCTTTGAGCTAGACTAAGCCATAACAAACGGTACTTCTGTCATCATAAACAAGTCCAGTCATCAAAACCTGAGATTAAAACAAACAAAAAAAATGCAAAAGAGACTAGACAAAAATCCAAAAGAGACTAGACAAAATCTTTTCTTTAATCAAAGCAGTCAGTTTCACCATCTCTGCCAATCCCATTAATTTTACCATCCATTCTTCCATTGTGGGTATTATTGTGGGCTGGCTCAGGAATTCTGGGAGTTGAAGTGCACGAGTCATAAAAGAGCCAAGGTTGCCTACCCCTGGGCTAGTGGCTAAGATACCAGGCTAGTTAGCTGGAAATGTAAGTTCAAGTCCCGCCTTAATGATGAAGGTGAACTGGGTGACTTTGAGCCAGTCACATACTCTCAGCCCAATCCATCTCACAGGGTTGTTGTGTGAAAATAGGAGGAGGAAGATGTACTGGATAGGTTTGCCACTTTGAGTTATTTGTAAAAATAATATATGCGGGATGCAAATAAATATATCTAGAATTATTATCACCCTGTTTATTACTAATTATCTCATAAGCATTGTAAAAGAAGAGAATGAAAAATGTTTTTCTGTTATTGTCTGCCTTCACATAGAGAAAATTACTTTTAAACCGCTTTTAAAAAAAAGAGCAAAAATTACAAAGACTCTCGTCTTTATTTGATGGGTTAATATTATAATTGTTACCTCTTTCTTCTGCCCATTGTCTTGCAAATACTTAATCTGAAGACTCAATATATCCTGGTTTTTCTTGCTTTTGTGATCCTCATGAATCACATTTTTTTAAATTGCCCAAACAATTCCTGTGCTATCTATCAAGTGCCATACTGCTTTAGGCAATGACTGACATTGATCTAGGAATGACTGGGGGGACAAATTAGTATAAGATAAACCATTTCATTAAAATCCTCTAAAGCGTGACTGTCAAACTTGATCGTGTGATGTGACGTATCGTGACATATCGTGACATTTTTTTGCCTTTACGGAGCTGGGGTGGGTGTGGCCTGTGAATTTGACACCCCTACTTTAAGGTAATCAGAGTGAAATTGAATCTTTATGAGATAATTGTTTATGTTTTTTTAAACATTTGAGCACTAAGTTGATTCTTGTTTCCATGTTAGCTTTTAAAAGAGGCTGAAAATTATTTAAATATAAATTATTAGGAAACACACACATCCACACACACCCTTTCACTATTATTTTATAAACTTCATAAAGAAGGCCATCTAGCTGCTGTTCCTTGTCTTGGCATAGAAGTGGAAAAAAATATACCACAGTGCTAAGAGAGAGGAAAATATTTCTGAACTTTGGACTAGTTTATACGATTTTAAAGATACCCCCTTTTTTCTTTTCTTTTTTTAGGGGGTGGATAACTGAGCCAAATGGAAAAAAGTCCAACTAGTCCAATTTTAGTCAAGCTGAGAGTGAATTTGTTGGCTAAGCAAAGATTGAGCATACAGACATAGATCTTGACTTTCATTGGCAACTTTTTGATCAACAACAATTAATGGTCATTAGGGTCCATAGATAGCTGGTTCAAGAGAGTTCTTTTACTATTATTTCATAAATTTTGTAGAAAAATATTGCATATTTGTGCATGAATTTGGCAGCAATAGTGGTATCCTTAAATGCATGTCAATGTGTAGTTTGATTTTGTAAGCATATTTAACAAATGATACGTCTACTTTAAGGTAGAAATGATGTTTTGTGTGCCAATGTTGTCTGCATCACTCACTCCAATCAACTTGTATGATCCTATAATTGATAAAATTTAATGGGTTATGACTCAGTTTTGATAAGATTTAGAGATATTGCAGCCTAAATATATTGAGAAGTGAAAAAAACTTAATGATTAGAGAACTTGCTTTCAAAATGTTTCACCACCAAATAATCTGTTTTTTTTTTAATCACCCATGCCAAGAGATATTTCAGAGATTCTCCCTGTGGCCTCAACATATAATATGTATTTGCTACTAAAAAAACAAAGCTGTATATCAACATCCATGGAAAATATTTTTTTAAAAAAAACTTGGCGATATACAGTCATTTCTACAGTTTAACTGGATTTCAGGGTGGTAGAGTCATGTCAGAGTCAAATTAGGAGTGTCTCCTTTCTTGTTTATTATAGGCAATGAAATATTTTGTTTTTAAATTTTTTTTAACTTTTATAGTTTTCTCTGGGTTGATTTGCACTCACTTGTCCCTAATAAACAAATACTTTGTTTTTATTAAGTGCACTATATATTTTATGCTTGACAGAATTATTTTTCACTGGAAACTGATGTTTTGCTCTGTTGTGTTAGACGTGTGTACTGTTGTTTTAATGGCCAGATTCACACATATCACTAAGCTATAATGCTTAGCATTCTATGTGTACCAGGATATTACTTTATGGTTTGTTAAAAATCATAAGTAATTTTTTGATTTAGTGGTATGATCCCAGTGAGTAAGTAAATATTGTATTTACCCAAATAAATTAATTAATATACCTTTTGTTGAATCCTTGAGACTCTGTTAAAATACTGCAGTGGTATAAATACCTTTTTTAAGTTTATACCTGGTGTTTGAGGGTTCTAATTTGTTCTTTGTTGTTGGCACTAATGTATCTTCCTGTCGTGATAAAATAAATTTCATAGCAATACAATTTCTATTGTATCATTTTGCGTCAGCATGTTTTTGTCGCATGTAGCTAATCACTACAGTATCTGGAGGTGTTTTCATGGTACAGTAAGTCTTCACGTGCGGTTTTTAGTGGCTACAAAAATATTTGCAGCAAAATCATTATCCTGCATGAATAATTCTTATTTATGGTATAATCTATATTTTATCTTTTTCCCCTATGGCGTTGTATATTGGCTAGATTGTCATTTCAGGAAATATGTTTCTGATGAAACTGGATATGCATTGGCAGACTCTTAATGCTTGCCCAATGTAAACCTGTTCTTGTTTTGTTGCTCTTCACCATGTTGTACTGAAGTCATTTTAGACTGCAAATATTACTCTCAGTGCTGCTGAATTCTTAAATTCACAGAATACCGGTAGGTCATTTCAGAACTTTAGTCCATATCGTTAAATGTTTTGTTGACTTGAAGTTTAGTCTTTATTGTTTTGCTGTCCTGCCCATTGGCACATAGACCCTGCCCCAATAATGTAAATGCCTGTTAAGCCATTTTTAAGAGATATAGGAAGAAAATGCTAATTTCCTCAGAAGTTTCAACGTATCTTTTGTATAAAGTAGGCTGCAAAATTCATTGAGCAAAAAATGTTTTTGTACGTAAGCTCTGATACAAGGCTGCTTTTGGTGGGAAGCCAATTTTATCCTTAGAAGATTAGTTGAAACATATTTGCACAAGTGCTTAAATGGTCAGAATGCCAGCTTCCTTGCTTTTGCTGCCTTTAATCTTTGTAAAGTGTATTTTGTTCTACTTTTGTTATTTCGCTGGCAAGATTGGATGTTATTGTGTCCATGCAGGAAAACTAAATTATACTTTTGTTATTTTATAGGAATAGCCAGGCTTCCTGTTCTCATACAAATGAAAATGGTCTATGTTCACAAGTCAGAATACCCACAAATTCATTGTTTTGTCTCAAATGTGAAGTTCTGAAACTTTCATTTACACAATCTGAGTTACAGTTCCAAGAAAATTCAGTAATTGTTAGTTGAAGGTGCTCATTATAAAATATACGGCATTATAGAACGCTACACAAAGTGGTATGAGGAACATGTGGTCTAAGGGAATAGATAATGGTTCTCAGTAATAACTGACTCTGACACAGGGCCTATCTTAGTTTTCTGAATTACCCTGTTTTGTTTTGTTTTTACTCTTTGTTTAGTGTAGAGAAGGGTTTAGTGTAGTGTACCACATGAACGATGCTGTTCAACTCTGTCCGATTCTTGGCAGTTCTATGGACCACCTCTCTTCACATTTTCCACTCTTATATGGCTTATTTCAGTTGTTCAGTTGTTTAATGCTCTGGCTGATGTTGGCTTTAATTGTATCTAGCTACCATGTTTTTTTGGCAGCCTTGTTTCCTTACACCACTGAACATTCTGGACATAACTGCTTTTTACCAGTGAGTTTGATTGCATGATGTGGCCAAAATAAGTAATTGTAATTGTGCAATGGCACAGTGCTGATAAAGCTGCCTGGCTTGTGGATGAATTTACCTAGTCTCTCTTGTGTCTCCAAAATAGGCTTTTCATGTGGTTCATGCCCTTTCATAGGGGTGAAAATGCCAAAATCCCTACTCTTGCACAAATGGATAAAAGCACTTATTGCATGTTCCTATTGTTTAATAAAGACATTATATTTCATTCTAATAGTCTAGCTTTAGATATGCACTAAGACAGTGTTTCTCAACCTTGACAATTTTAAGGCATATGGACTTCAACTCCCAGAATTCCACAACCAGCATTGCTGGCTATGGAATTCTGGGAGTTGAAGTCCACATGCCTTAAAATTGTCAAGGTTGAGAAACACTGCACTAAGAGTTGAAACAGTTTCAAGTAAACTACAAATAGTCCTTCCTAGCAACTGTTGAAAATTACAATAGACCCTTTCCAAAAGCTAGTTACCACCGGTTCCGTAGTTCTGATGACTGCGGACACATCTGGAAGTCACATGACTGTACTTTGGCTGCTTGGCCATCAGCTCACCTTTATGACCAATTGCAGCGTTCTGCAGTCATTGATGATGTACGACTTTTGCCAGGATCCATCCTTTTCAGCTGGTTTCTGGCCAAAAAACACCCATTGGAATACACTGATTCACTTAACAACAGGGTGTTCCCTTAACACCTCCTTCTCTGTCCTAAGCAAATACATTCTGCTAAGGACTTTATTGCCTCTTCCCCTTGAATACAGGCAGTCCTTGACTTACAACCATGCGTTTAGTGACTGTTCTAAGTTACAATAATAGCACTGGAAAAAACGACTTCTGACCATTTTTCACACCTATAGCCACTGCAACATTCCCATGGTCATTTGGTCAAAATTTGTAGGCTTGGCAACTGGCACGTATTTATGACAGTTGCAGTGACCAGGGTCATGTAACCACCTAACTTAACAACTGTCTTGCTTAGCAATGGGATTTTTGAACTCCATTGTGGTCGTACGTTGAGGACTCCCTGTATCACTTTTAGTACTTTTATCTTCCTCTGACAAATGCTGCCAGCTGTTCGAGGAAGATTTGAAACCACAAACTTTGGTAGAACTGTTACGTAAGTAAGAATAAGAGCCATCATGCTGACTGGTTTTGGGCCATTCTCCTTTCAAAATGAAGCGTTTTAAAGCCCTCTATAGGGTCTTATAGATGTAAAAGAAAACATGGGTGATGACTGCAATGTGTCCTCTTCCTCTTTTTTTTTTTTCAAATGGAATGGCTTTTTTTAACTAAATCGGAAATGATCGCCTAGTAGCTGGCTCTAGGTGTCAAATTTCCTGCTGAAATGAGAGCAAAAGCCCCCACATGAGAACCATCTGCATGTGTGTGTTATGACTGAAATCATGGTAGTTGAAGGGCAGCAGGCTTCGTTGCAAGGTTTTCCTGTTTCTTTATCTGGGTTTTTGAGTGGCCTTTTTGTTTTGATTTAGTCTGGGCTCTTTTCTTTTCCAAGTCATATTTAATGAGCCTGAATATCTGGGTTTCTTTTGGAAGCAGAGCAGGAGAGAAGTTGTAAAAATAGCAGGCATGTGGATGGTCCAGGATTTTCCATTCCTCTATAGGTACCAAAACCATTTTTTTTTTTTACTCCCTTTTCAGCGAGGGAGGGAAGGCTCCAGGAAGAGGGAGTGGGCTGATCTTCAGAGGGCAGTAAGGGTGGGGAAAAGCTGGACAACTGTGCAGAGTTGTCAGTTTTCGAAGGGGGATCTGAAGGACAAGATTCCCCCTGTGAAGGTTAGAGAGGCTAGTCTGTGCTTTTGCTCAGGGGTGTTATTGAAACAAAATGAAGTGGAGATTTCTTTTGTTGTTGTTGTTGTTGTTGTTTCAGTGGAAAATAGCAAAGCAGCATCCCTTAGGCTACTTGAGCAGAAGGAAATGGAGTGAAACTGGCTTAGTTATTTCCATAGCAACACAAGACTGCTGGTTACTCTGTATGAATGTGATTGTGTGTGTGAGGGAGAGAATATATTGAGGATGCTTCTTATTCAACATACAGAGATACCAAAACTGAAGTGAAATTCTTCCCACTTTAAACTTTGTTACAAGTTGGTTAGTGGCTCATGGTATTCTTTTTATATGTATTTAATCAGTGTAAATCACTTGTAAATGGAGAAACACTGGTACAATATGTATATTTTTCTTATTTCTTATTTTGCCCACAAGGAGAGATCTCCTTTGCAAATGTGTAATTGAGACACAACATTGAGCTCAGGATTCAGGAGAGAGAAACTTGTGGGTCTGTTGGTTATTAGCAAGTGGTCCTTGGCAATCTACTAAGATAGGGATCATGTGCTAGCATCATGCAACCTAGTTAACAGACCAAGCAAAATTAAGTCTGCTGATTCTGACTTGTCCAGCCTGAAAATTTTGGAGCACAATGTGTCAGTGACTGAAGGGTTGTGGCCTTTGTTGTGTGCCATTGAACGAGTGCAGTGTGAGAGAGATGCATGATCAGGATTTTCCAAACAGCTTTTAAGAAACAGTGTTGGGAAAAAAAATGTAAACATACATTTGAAGGCAACAGACTGTTGATTTGGAAACCTTTATTAGGAAGATGTAGGCACAAAAGGGACAGTGAAGAATGATTGGCCTGAACTTCAGCTTACGGGAAGTGCTGACAAGATTTGAAAAGGTATGAAAAAAAGCAAATTTTAAGTACTTTTTTTTTCTTTAGAAAGAAGAACATGGTTCTATTTTTTATTTCTTGGAGATTCCAAGATATGAACCTTTAAGTGTTTGCAATGGCACCCCCCTTCTCCCCCTCTCCCGCACTGCTGGCAGTGCTGGTGTAGTGTATAATTCATCAGAACTCCTCCTTCTAAGTTTCTTAATAACTAACAGAAGTGCCCAGCTATGAAAATAAGAGATCTTTTCAGGGAGTGATGTCATATCATGCTTGCCCACAGCAGAAAGCACTGCACTTCATAACTTTTTTTGCTGACACTAATTGTGGCAATTTGAGGGGGAGAAGGAAATATATGCATAAGGAATGTCCTGGCTTCACCAGATGAGAACATTGTTTTCTCCTCTTTCCATCTCTTTCCTCACTTCAGGTATTCTCCTACCAAATAACCAAATATGAACGGAATTAAGAAAATGTGCATATTTTGATCTGATGTTATTTTGCATCCTTTTTCCCAGAAACGTATTTACTGTATCCTCTGAAAAGTATAACTCTAAAACCTAACCTACTTTTTCTATGAAAACCATAAATGTTATAAGTAGCAGGATACATTATCAGGAGCAAGATAAATGTTCTTTCTTGAATACCATGAGATTTCAATATTATACTATTTATAAATAGTTTTATGAGCTATGCATGCATTTGATTTTTAAAGTACTGTATCTGAATGTCTGTTGGGTAATCTTTCTACAGCCTTATGCTGATAGTCGTTTTCTTCTGTGGTAAGTAAAGTATTCTTGTAAAAGGTGTTGGTGAAATCTGAGATAAGAATGAGGTAAAGAATGAAAATTATGGAGTGGGATTGTTTGGGCATAAAAGATACAACATTTAAATAGTTTAATCTCCTTATAACTTTAGCCAGCTCACTAATGGAAAATGCTTAAAACAAAATTGTGTTTCAAGGTGTCTACAGGGAATAAACACACTTCTGGCAGAAGTAGTACGCTAGACTAATAAGGAGTTTAAAGTTAGGGTTTGTTTTTCCATCCAGCCCACCAAATCCTATTTCACAGCCTTTGAGACTCAATCATTATTAGCAGTAACTGGTATATTTGCAGCTGTTAATTTTAAAATCTTAGATTAGATAGTGAAGGGAGAGCAAGCATTGCAGTTTCAATGTGCCAACTTTCCGACCATTTCATGATGATTATAGAAAGAAACTTTTGTCTAATCTCTTATCTCTTGTCTCTCCTTCAGTGATTTACTATCTGCAGTTTTCAGCCTCTGGGTGCTAATGCTCCCAGTTCTCATTGCATCTAACTCTAATGGCAACAAGGATAGTATCAGCAAAGTTACTCTGAGTTTTACATCAGTGCTGCTATTCACATAAAGCTAGCCTTTTCACTTTTAAAACTTGTTGCCCTACTTTGTTTGCAGTAAATGTTCAGAAGATAAGAGTCTTGGCAACTTTTAATGGGAGGTTTTCATGATGTTCTGCCATCAACATTGTATCTACAAAATGACAATTATAACTCTTTCAGGAGGTGAGAAGCCTTTTTGCAATGAAGAAAGAGGAGAAGAGAATTGAAAAATAAGTCCTTCATGTACTTATAGCAGCTAATTTGCATTATAGTTTGAGAAATAGCTTTTATTTGCTCTGATTTGGATATCATCATTTGACACTCAGGAATAGATAATACTTAAGAACATAAGAAGAGCCATGCTGAATCAGGCCAAAGCCCATCGAGTCCAGCATTCTGTGTCACACAGTGGCCCACCAATTGTACATGGGGATCTTGAGCAGAAAGAGAAGGCAAAACCCTCCCTTTCCCTTGACCCCCAACAAATGGTACTCAAGGGAATCCTGCCTGCCTCAACCAACATAGAGGCGGCACATGGACATCCGTTTTAATAACCACCGATACACTTGGCATCCATGAATCTATCTAGCCCTGCCTTGAAGCTGTCAAGGCTGACAGCTGTCACGACCCCTTCTGGAAGTGAATTCCATAAATCAACGACCCTCTGGGTGAAGAAATATTTCCCTTTATTTGTCCTCACTTTCTTAGCTATGAGCTTTAGGGAGTGCCCCCTTGTCCTGGTATTGTGTGATAGAGAAAAGAATTTTTCTCTATCCACCTTTTCTATCCCATGCATGATTTTATACACTTCGATCAAGTCACCCCTTAAACGCCGTCTTTCAAGGCTGAAGAGACCAAGGCGTTGCAATCTGGTTTCATAAGGGAGGCGCTCCATTTCCTTGATCATTCTTGTTGCCCTTTTTTGCACCTTTTCCAGTTCCATTATATCCTTCTTGAGGTGCGGTGACCAGAACTGTACACAGTACTCCAAGTGTGGTCTCACCATCGATTTGTACAGAGGCAATACAACACTTGCTGACTTATTTTCGATTCCCTTCCTAATCATGCCAAGCATGGAATTTGCTTTTTTTACTGCTGCTGCGCATTGGGTTGACATCTTCATCGAGCTGTCCACCAAAACCCCAAGATCCCTTTCTTGGGTTGTCTCAGAAAGTTTGGTCCCCATCAGTTGGTAAGTATAATTGGGGTTCTTTGCCCCGATGTGCATAACTTTGCACTTGTTTAGGTTAAAATGCATTTGCCACTTTGTTGCCCACTCACACAATTTCGAGAGATCCTTCTGGAGCTCCCGACAATCAGTTTCACTTTTCACAACCCGGAACAATTTAGTGTCATCAGCAAACTTGGCTACCTCACTATTAACTTCTACATCCAGATCATTGATGAATAAATTGAAAAGTAAAGGTCCCAAAACTGAACCTTGGGGTACACCACTTCTCACTTCTTTCCATCCGGAGAATTGTCCATTTATTGCCACCCTTTGCTTCCTACAATTTAGCCAGTTACCAATCCAGGACAAGACCTGTCCTCTAATTCCGTGGCTGGAGAGCTTTTTTAGGAGCCTTTGGTGAGGAACTTTGTCAAAAGCCTTTTGAAAGTCAAGATATACAATATCAACTGGGGCCCCTTTATGTATTTATTTACACCCTCAAAGAATTCTAACAAGTTAGTAAGACATGATTTGCCTTTGCAGAAACCATGTTGATTTTCTTTCAGCAATGCCTGTTTTTCTATGTGCCCTGTAATTTTATCTTTAATAATGGTTTCCATCAGTTTGCCTGGAACTGAGGTTAGACTGACTGGTTGCAGCCACTAATCATAATATTCACAAAATAAAACAGAATAGCTTTAGGATTGAGTTTGTCTTGCCATTTAAATTTTGACCTGTGTTTTCCTAGTCAGGTTTTCCAGTTCATGTCTTAATATTCAGAACTTCTGTAACTCTTTAAAGTGGCTTTGAAGGCGATTTTAATACTGATGACAAGTTCTGTCATGTAAAACCTATAGGTGCACAAACATATTCACCAAAGGTCACATTTTTTGTTAAGATCTTTTGCTGTTGACTAACTGTTGTCCAATATAATATGTACCATTCTCAAATAAAATATGGGAAAATATAATTGTTTTTAATTGTCCAATGATTCCTGATCATTCAAATCCATTTCAGTTTCTCAAAGAAAGCAGAGTCTAGTAGTACCTTTTCCAACTAACAATTTTTTATTTAAAATTAGCATAAGCAGTCTTCTGATTTATTTTTTTTGTGCTACCACAGGCTTTTCTCCTCCAGTTTTTCACCTAACTTTGTCACAGAAAACTTTTTTAGTAAATCTGCTGGATGGTTTACATTGAGAAATAGAGCAGAGACTGCACTCTTGTCTAAATCTATTTAGAATTCTATGCAGGTTTCAGGATAATTGATTGTTTAGTTCTTGGTTACCTGACTGTAATAAGTTGGATGCAGACTAACAATCTGAAACTTTTCCTGTATTTTTTTGCAGAAAATTTGGATAGAAGGATATGGCCAATGTTAGATATTATTTATTTAGTTATTTGTACCCTGCCTTTATTATTTTTACAAATAACTCAAGGTGGTGAATGTATCCAAAACAGCTTCCTTCTATTATTTTCCCTGCAATAACAACATTGTTAGGTGAGCGAGACTGAGAGAGAGTGACTAGCCCAAAGTCACCCAGCTGGCTTTCATGGTTAAGGCAGGACTAGAACTCACAGTCTTCTGAATTCTAACCTGATGTCTTAAACCACTAGACCAAATTGGCTAAAAGATATAGTTACATCAGATATGCAGATGGGAATATTTCTTGGTTTCTAATATCAGTGACAGGATAGATTACTCTGGGGGAGCAGCTATAGCTGAAAGCTGAACTGTTATTTTAGATACAAAGATAGTCACTCAATTTCCGTCTCCCCCCCCCAAATCTGGACTGAGAACAGCCTTTAACTTTCCCATCATTATAGTCCTGATTCACTTCCCCTCATATATTTTTGATTGCATGAACTGAACAGGATCCCAGTGCGCTCTTATGCCAGTCAAAAGTGATGGTTTTTATCTTGAAGTTCTCAGCAGTTTGAGATCAGATTATTTAAAACATTTTCTGCATTTCTGCTTCATTGCGTTGATTGTTAGGGACCATCAAATTGATGACTGCTAGAGACCTAGACATTTTCAGGAAGACCGAGGCAATCTGTCCTTCCTCCTCCCTTTTTAAAATGCAGTTTCAGAATCTCATTTCTATCAACTTTTACTGAAGAGCTTGAAATTGATTCGGATCTCTACATTAGAATCAGCGGGCATAGGATATATATTGAAGTATTCCTATATATCACTGAGCTGTGTATAAGAGACCAGAATTCTTATCCTCTTACTTATGTCTAATAACAGCCTCTATGTTATTAGTTCTACATTAACTTCATGTCAAGCCATACATTTCACTCTTATGTCATTTATTTTGATAAAAGCTGTAACATTTTGTGAAGGAGCATCCATCATAAATTACCAGAGGCAATTATAGCTGCTGCCCTGAACTGGTTCCATACATATTTGATTTACCTGTCCTTCCTTGCCTCAAGAAATAGCATGAACTACAGGCAATGAGAGAATGTGCTTAAAGGAGACTGTTTCATCAGTTTAGATATTGATTTGGATTTGGACAGCCTTGTTTATCAGTTATGATAAGGGCATCCACAATCAGTTAAGCTTCTACCACGGCAAAAGTTGGAATATAAACCACATCAGGTAGTTTAAAATTTTTCATGAAATATTCCATTTCATTTAAAAAAAAACGTAGGTGTAAAAATGTTATTGAAGCTGCTCTTGAAGAATTATCTCCTTAGCTTGAGAGGAGAGGCATTGTTTTTTTCAGTCTTTGATGCTGGATCAATCAAAGATAATGACTAAGATGCTGCCAGCATATCAGAAATATGACCTGAAAGTATTGTTTGATGGTTTGGCTTGAATAGAGGTAAAGAACTTCTGAACGCTTCAAACACACACATCTACATTCAAATGTGCGAATAAAATATGTTCAGCTCTTCATAGTAGTGTTTTACATGTATGGTAAATATTCTTCATTACCTATATGAAATGTGATATATGTTGTTCAGAATGGATGATCTTAGGCATTATAAACTTAAGAAAATAGTTGTCATGGGGCAACTTAAATATTATTATATTTATTTTTAAAACAATACTAATTAAATTAAATTAAAATAGGATTAAAAAATAGGAAAAATAAAAAGATCTTCACTTGGAGGTAAAATGCTAATGTAGGTACCAATCAAACCTCTCTGAGGCATTCCATAAATGGGGTGCCATCACAGAAAAGGCTCTTTCCCTTATAGAGATGAGGTATTGGCTATTGATCTTTAGCTTTTTTTCATACTCTGGGTCCATGTTTGCTTTCTTTAGGGACACCCTGATCACTGCCTATTTAAAGCGGCTAGAGTCACTCCCTCCCTCACAATGAGACCCTTACAACTTCTTAGATCCAGTTGTGTTAGACAAATATAGCTATCTTTAGGAAAGGTAACATTTGTTATACTTTTATGAGACTGGAACCCTTAAAACAAAATCTAGCCCCTCAGATTCGCTGAACTATACACAATTTGGATGCTTCTCTTTTTTTGTTTTTAGAATTTCATTCTTTCTGGCTTGATAGATGTTCTTAATTTACTAGGAGTTACAGCACAGGAATTATAAAGGCAGATTTCATCACAAAACAGTTGAGCTACAATTCATGATGGATTTAATATTTTTCTTGTGGATTAAACTTTATATCTTATTGCATAGGGATGTGTTATTTCAGCAGATTATTCTAAGATTGTGTCACACTCAACCCCCATTTTTTGTTAAAGGTAATAATTTATTTGTAATTTTCACCAGCTGTATGTTTATTTATTTCTCTCTTATACATGTGTTCGTATATGTGTATTATGTATTTCAGTGCGTACATGTAATATTTTCCTCTCAGCTCAATTCACCTCACAGGTTATTATGGGAAAAATGGGGAGAGGAAGGATTATTAGATATGTTCACCTCAAGTTGGTTATTAAAAATGATAAAGGTGAGATTAAAAAAAATCTGAAAAAATCCTCCATATTATCATAGCTTGTGATTCACAAAAAAGGTACATGGAAATAAATGTGTTACTACTGAACTTATCTCCAGAGAGGTTTACAGTGCTACCCATGTAGAAACATAGGCAGAGATGCATGAGCAATTTGAAAGTCATAGCTGTGTTTTGAACCTGGGAACTGGATCCTCTGTTCTATTATAATTCATTTCTCCATACTCCCTTTTGAGTGCAAACTAGGCATTTATGCTCTTCCTCCTGATACACTGGAAGCTAGATAATTTGACACTGTGAGGTGAAATTGGAGTTGATTTATAGCAGGAACTATAACTAAAGTTCTCAATTCAAATGCAGCATGCTGTCTGGCCTGCCCTACAAAAGCCAAAGCTTTTTTTTATATCATTGACAGCAAGTCCCTGTTAGCAGTGACCAGATGTAGATTCTTCTGATTACAGCTGCCTGGAAGAAAGCAATTCCATTTGATTGTGATTGTTTTGTAGAGATTGTTCTTTCAGCTTCTTTGAAAAGAGTATCCCACATTTTAAAAAAATAAAATAAATCACTTGCAAGCAAAAAGGTAAAATGGATTGTTCCCCAGTGCCCCTTATACAAAGTTATCCTAGAAATGATTGGCTATTTTATTGTCTTAGTTTTTATCTGCTTTCTATGTGGGCTTATCTGTCCGTTAAAGGTATCTTGTTAAATTTCAGTAACTGAATTTGTTTAGTTGCATTCTCTTTATCATTTTAAAGGTGTTCTGCTCCGTAGCTGTTTGGATTTAATTAAAATTAATCTTTGGGGTATGCACCATTTCCTGCAGTTTTTATTTCATGTTTTCTCTTAATTGCAAAATTATGTCCCCTTTGGCATATGTTTTATGTATTGGGGCATTGATTAAATGAGTATACAAGTAAAGTGCAGTTCATGCAATTGTGCAGCTCTCAGTATTCGTTTTCTTCCAATCATTTAACTAATATACATACTAGTAACGATCTTTTAAAAATACAAAATTAGTTTGAGTCCATTTCCATAATTAAGTCATTCTGATATATTTATATTTGTCCCACTGGTACCACTCTGGGAACAATATCAGACAGATGAACAGTAATAGAAAAAAATTCTCTATGCTATTTAGTTTCCTGTTCTTCTACTTTGCCACTTGTAAAAACAGCTTCCCTGCAGGATTGGACTTTTGACCCATGTCTTTTCATAGAGGTCATATGCCTTGTGTTATATTAGTTTCCTTGGACTTAAAAGGAATTCTAATGTTGAGTGACTCCTGAAGGACCAAATGGAAAAGGGGTTACAACTTTGAGAAGCCTGGGACTAGGGGTACATACCCCACTTTTATTTTTTTTAATTTATAAATTTTATTGGTTTTTAAAACATTTAGTCACATAATAGTCAGTTAACAGTGTGTTTGCTTAGTTTACATTTGTAAGGAAAGATCGTTAACAATTGATTTCTATAATTCGTAATCCACATATTTCAACAAATATCTCTTTTTCTCTTAAATATTCTCTCTGGTGGGGTCCCGTTATCTAGGGGTCCCTACCCCACTTTTAATTTAGGTAGCAGGAAACTGTGGCAGAATTTTGGACAGTGATTGATTGTAGCCTATTTTTAAAAGATACATCTTAAAAAAAGGGGGACATTGTAGAATGAAAAATAGGCCAGAGTGAACTCTGAAGAAATAATGGATGAGAAAGATCTGGTATGCTTTTCTTATAGGGAAGGGAGGACAGAGCAATGGCTTGTTTTCTCCCTTTCAGGCAACAATCACTAATGGTTCCTCCAACCTTAAATTCTTGCTCTTGAATATGAAATCATTTGCTGGTAAGACATCTGCTATCCAATTCTGGATGACAAGCATGGATAAGTCCCAGAGTTTTCATTCAAGGCACAGATAACAACAACAACAACAACAACAACAACAACAACAACAACAACAATGATGATGATGATGCTGGAAGGGACCTTGGAGGTCATAGAGTCCAACCCCCTGCTCAGGCAGGAAACCCTACACCATTTTGGACAAATCAGCCTAAAATTGTCCTATTTCAGGCACATTATTCAGAGGCCCTGCTCTCTAATGCTGGGAAAGGTAGAAGAAAAAAGAAGAAGACTGGATATACTCATTTACAGCAGGGCTCTGTGGGGAGACTTGAAAGAACAAGTTAGGGATAGGGCATCATGGGGAAAATCTATGTGATTGCTAGAAGTCAAAAACATAATTAATCAACCACTATAGGAGTTCCATCTTTTTGATCAGATATTCCATCCAGAAATGTAAGCATATGCTAATATGTTAGGATAGTGAGGAATGCTATTAGTGTATTATCGGTTATGCTGCTTTATATTTAAATGTCTTTGGAGATTTTCAATCATCCATGTTGTCCCAAAGGTGCTTTTTTTCAAAAGGCAACTTTGCTTACTTGGTTTTTTTTTCCCTTTGAAAACATTTTGCTTCTCATCCAAGAAGCTTGTTCGGTCATGAAGAACCGAACTGAATTCTAGTTCTGAAGAACTAGAACTGAAGAAGCTTTTTGGATGAGAAGTGAAATGTTTTCAAAAGAAAAAACCAGGAAGCTCCAGTTGCCTTTTAGAAAAAACACCTTTGGGCTTTATATTTAATTTCCTGAGCTTGCCAGAGTGATCTCAAACATGACATTGGATTATCCTAAGTTCTTGCCATGGGGCATTTCATTGCCCACAGTGAGGTAGTCTAATCAGGAATGACTTAGTATATTTCACATCCTTTATGAAGATTATGAAGATCTTAATTAGTATCTGGCTCTATACATATAGCTGGGCACAGACTGGATTCAGTATTCTGTTCAGGTAAGATGGTGTTCTAAAAACAGAAGAGTCCTGTATGGCTCTGTTGTCAAAAATAGATAATTCCATTATTAGTTTTAAACTGATAGCTGATATAAGCTTGGTAGGGATGGAGAAATGGTTAAAACAGTCTAATCAAAAACAGTGAAGAGTGGTTGACTTTATGGTTCTTAAGAAACTTCTTTCCAGAAAAGCCAAATTAGCCCATTGGTTGGCTCTGAAGCTAAGAGCAAGAAGAAGATTGATTACCAGGGAGAGGGTTTTCTTTTACATTGCTCCTAGATTATTTCCTTTTTGAGTTTCATGTGCATTTTATTTTCCTCTAGAAAATCTGTAAAAACCATCTCTTATACCAGTGATGGCGAACTTTTTAGAGACTGAGTGCCCAAACTGCAACCCAAAACCCACTTATGCACTGTTGGGTGCCGGGTGGGTGTGGCCCATTGGCTGAGTGTTGCCAATTGGGTGGGCGTGGCCAATTGGGTGGGCATGGCTGCGGTGGTAATGGCAGACTGGGTGGGACTAAAAAGTTCAATCAATTCCAACTTTGCAAGATCTTTTTTTCCCCGCGAGAAGTTGAAATTGACTGATTGAACCTTTTTTTTTTTTGCACATGGCGGCGGAGACCTAAAGCGAAAAGGTTTTATAAAACCCAACTGAAGGCCTAGGACTGGGGTGACGGCGCGCATTCCCACAGAGAAGGCTCTGAGTGCCGCCTCTGACCACCCGTGCCATAGGTTCGCCACCACTGTCTTATACCATTCTTTTAATAAGTATTAAAATTAATGAATTAGTAAATTAGCGTTGACTTCTATGTCCAACTTTATATTATGGGGTTGTTTTTGGTACACACTAGAGAGAAAGTTAGTGTTTAAAGCAAATATATAAATAAATAAAAATAAAGTTGGGCAGACTGCAAGCCTTCCATATTCATCCTTTAATATATAAATGTTCAACTTGAAGTTTTCTTTTCCCCTTTCTCTCAGCTTGCTATTACCCTCTAATCAGTGTATTGTAGCTTCAGCTATCTCATGAGTATGTGTGTGGTACACTTAAGATTTCAAAAAATTCTTTTTGAAAGTTTTCTGACTATGTTTGGCTCTATGATAATAATGGTAAATTTGTGCATTTATTTACAATAGCTGCAGAAAATTGTATAAAGCTCACATTATAGAAGACAAAATGTAGAAGAAGGAAATAAAAGAAAATGCAATTATTTGGATAGTTTCTCTGTTCAAAGATTTGCTTTGATATTACTTTAGCCAGTAGGGATCTGTTCTGACAATTTTCAGACAATAATTGGAATTCTATTTCTGCTTACTCTGATGGTACTTCAGAAGGATTCTTTTCAATCCCTTAGAATTGGAATTGTAGGCACTATCTGTGGCTGAGATCAACTGGAAAATTTAACTGCTACATCTCCTGACAAAATGAATCAGAGATAGACTTACATTTGGATTGGGGACCCCAACAACTTAAAATACTTGGAAGAAATAATCTGAAGAATTGACAGAAAGGAACCGAATTGCATTTAATTTTCCAAGACAGAGCAGGAATTCTATAGAAAATCCACTGTCTGCATACTCTTTACACTAGTGAAGTAAAGTACCAATGTAGAACTCAAAAGAAGCAGTGAAGTGTTAACATCTAGGCCAAAATGAAAATGTAGCATAGGCCAGGGAACATAAAAGACTAACTGGGGAGAGACATGTATCATGAAATGATGTTTGCTGTCTCAGATGATGAAAGACTTACATCTGGTTACTGATGCAATTCGGTCTATAGTCCTTCTGTTCCTGCTTGGGTGCTGTTTATATTTTCAGACATAACTATAGAGACTTCAGACGTAGCTTCACCATCCTGACAGGAAAATAATGAACTCTAGCGACTTCTTGGCTTGCTGGTGTTTTAATGCTCTGATATGTCTTTGGATTCTATGCATGTGGCTTTATATAAGGTTAGAGAATAACTGGGTAGTTGGATATTACAGGCATAATTTGCATTGATTCCCTACATATTTTCTAGTTAAAATCAAATTGCTAATGAACCTGGTTTAATTCTAAGATATTTTAAGGATTTGAGAGAGGGAGCGGAATCCTCAACTTATAACCACAGTTGAGACCAGAAATCCAATCATATGTTAGTGCAGTTGTAAAGCAAGTCATCAGTTGACCATATTTAATTCTGCAACCATTTTAATCATGGCTGTTAAGCAAATCACATGGTAATTAAGTGAATCTAGTTTCCCCAATTTTAGTCAGAAACCAACTGGGAAGGTTGCAAATTACAGTCATATAACTGCAGGATGCAGCAGCTGGCCATAAGTCAAAGCTGGTTGCCAAGCACCCAAATTTCAGCCATATGACTTTAGGGATAGTTCAATGGTAGTAGTAAGCAAGAACATGCTGCAAACCATTTTTTTTCAAGACCATTGTAAATTTGAACCATTGTTAAACAGTTATAAGTCAAAGACTACCTGGAGAGAGAGAAAGAGAGAAAATACCTTTTGGGAGTTAGAATATTATCACAATTTACTTTGATTTGAGGCTATGTAGGCCATTGTCCATAGCAATATGTAGATTGTTTGAACACTTAAAATGGTTTGTGTGCCTGTATCCATAGGATGTAGTAGTGGATTGGGCCCTACTGGCTGCCATGAAGAGGTCTTAACACAGGGTCTTCAAACTTGGCTCTTTTTTGACTTGTGGACTTCAACTCCCAGAATTCCTCAGCCAGGCACACTGTCATAAAAGGGCCAAGTTTGAAGACCCCTGTCTTAACACTTATCCCCATCAGAAGCACCAATTTTGAACCAATGCAGCCACTGGCCAGTTTACTCTTTTTTTCCCCAAAAATTTTTTATTGGTTTTTTAATTTTAACAAAAAGTACTTGAGACACACCGTGGTGGTTGGGTGAACAAAGATTCCAAAATACAAACACACATGAACAGCTCAAACTTAATACATACACTGTCATCTCTCTATTTCCCTCAAACAACATAATAAATTTAATATATTCCATTTCTATCCTAAATTTCTTTTCTTTCTTTTTTTCCCAATAATATACCATGATATTTATGAGATGTTACCATACATTCTTTTCACATTCATATATGAAATACTCTTAGTAAAATGGAATAAGTACATACACATGACTTTTGGTGTTGCTCGCCCATTTCCCCTTTCACTGTATCCACACTCCTTCTTCTCTACCTTCTTTCTCCCTTTCTTCTCTTCCCTACTTCCCTCTTCCCCTCTAAACCACTCTCCTCCTTTCTCCCCACTTCTCCTCTTCTCTCCAACCTTCCTACTCCTTTACTCTTTTCTCTCTCCTCTCCTTTCTTCCCTCTCATCCCTCTTCAGATACAGTTCAGTGGCAATGTCCGAGCAACTTCTCTCTCCAAATTTCCCTATCTATAATGTTTACAATAAGATTAATTTTCTCTTACATTAATACTTCTATTTTATCTAATCTTCTCGGTATATACTTCTTAAAAAAAAGTTTTTTTATTGGTTTTCCCACTTTTTCCAAAAAGCTTAGGACACAACATGGTGATCAGAATGTCCAATCATTCAAAGACAAAATCATATAAATATAGCTGAAATTAATTATCAAAATTTTCCTCTCTATTTCTTGAATATAGTATTGCTTATTAAGATTTATACAGTTTTAAGTAAAGTTCAATCAAACAAAAATAATCAATTACATGCAATTAAAATCTATATCCTGTTTTTAAGCTTTGCTAATTACAGTTGTCATACTCCAATTACATTTTAGTAAGTATATAATTGTGATTTCAGGTATCCTTAATACAAGATGATTCATTGAGATGGATTTTTTTTCCTTTCCCTATCACAAGTAGCTCTTCCTCTCTCTCTATTACAACATAATTATCATATTTAAAATAATAATATAAGTCCAACAAAAACAGTTCTATTTTTAAGAGTATGTTCTATCATTTCATCAGTCTACATCTATAAAAAATCTTTTTAAACCCTTGATAAAATTTATATCTTCAAATACTTATCAACTGTAATATTAGGAAATTCTTATCTTTCATTCCTGATTAAATCAGACACGTTCTCTTTCTCTATTACAACATAATTATCAAGTTTAAAATTACTATATAAGTCAAAAAAGGGAAAAAATATAATAATACATTTCTTTAATATATATATATGTAGGTCTTTGGTTCTTCGGGTTTTCTCCCGTGTAGAATTTGAAGTGTCTTGGCGACGTTTCGACGAAGTCCCATTCGTTATCTTCAGGCTGGTGCTTTCGGCTTCGTGCTTTTAGGAGCAAATTCAATCATTTCGTCATCTATATCTATAAGGTCTTTCTGTCCTCTAGACAGATTTACTCCCTCAAATAATTATCAACCATGGTAACAGTAAATTTACATCCTTCATTCATCATTAAATCAGACAGAATTTCTAAAGCCTATTTAACCCGTCAAATAACATTTTATGTCACATTTAAACCCGACTCTAGCTTTCTTTCTATGCCAATTTGGTTCCCATAATAAGGCTTTTCGGTTATCAAACCTCAAGATTTGATTACGAGGATTCCTAACCAGTTCAAAGTGAACAAATCTTCTTCCCCTTTCCTCTTTATTGTAATTTCCGAAAAATTGTGTTTGGATATCAATCTTTGTTACTTTTGATAGTTGAACTAAGTCAACTACAGTTATTTCTTGGTCATCAAAATTGTCCATCAATTGTAGGTAATGTTGCATAGCATTAGTTGATTTAGTAGTTTCCACATTTTCTCTCAATGCAGATTCACAATTAGGTTGTAAGAATAGTGTCTCTGTCTCTTTAAGTTGTATGTAGGTCTGTTCCAGATTACTCTGTTCATCTTCTATTGTTCCTTGTTCCATAACTTGGTTCCTTGTTAGAGAGTCAATGTGAGGTTCCAAGGTGGCATCTTTGGATTTTCTCCAAGATTTCCAATAAATTTTAAAATCTTCTGAGAATTCTAATATTTTTTCCAGTATTAAATCATAGTCAAGATGTGAATAACTTTCAGCCATTTTGGTGGTAGCTTTGCCTATTCCTTTATTAGAGATTACTTAAAAAAGATCCACAAATGTCCGCCTCCAAAGGTCTAATAGCCAGCTTCGCCACGCAGCTGTCAAGTTATCTTTTCTCTTTTATTATCACATAAAATCCAATCCCTCTTCAAACAACAGGGAGAAATACAGTTAAAATTTCACTTTTTGCCACCAGATGTCCTCAGTGGACTATAAAGTCTTTTTCTTTCTTTCTTTTTTCCCCCAAGTTAATCAAGTTAAAAAGAAAAGGAAAGTTTTCTCTTTTTCTTTTTTTTTTAAAAATCAACAAAAATATCTCCTACATTATCAGATTAAAAAAGGAATGTAACAATGTCCCTTTTTTCTTCTTTTCCCCTGAAATTCACCCAGCAGAAATCAAATAGTAAAAAAAAAATCACACCCACAAAAATTAATCTTTTTCTTTCTAGCTCCTCTTTCCACATATAGGCAGCTGCCGCTTTCTTAATAAAGAAAAATAAAAACTCTTTACAGGAAAAGTCAAAATAACGAGAGAAGGAAAGGTCTCACCCAGATTCACCACGGTGGTTCTTCATGCTTAGATGCTCTTTTGACTTGCGGTTGGTGCGGCTAGGTGATCGGCCATTTTATGGCCGATCTTTTTCTCCGTCGGCCCTCAGAGTCAGCTCGGACAGCTGGAGGAGCCGCCGCTCCTCCGCAGCCAAGCACAGCCTCCTCGACGGTAGTCGCGCCCTCCAGGGTGACTTTCGGCCCCCGCAGGGGTCTATCGGCGGAGGGAAGCTAGCTAAACAAGGAGACAAGTCTCTCTGTGCGGCTAGAGGCGCCGGGATCCGGAACCGGAAGTAGCCAGTTTATTCTAAAGGAACCCCCTTTGTGGCACCATGTTGATTGCTGCATAGTATGTTTTTATGTTCAATGTTGATTGTTTTAATAAAAGAAATTTTATATTAAAAAAAACTTGATTGAATTGGAAGTTATGAATAAAAGGCTGCCCCCTCTTTCTCAGAATGAGTATTCTGTTTCATTATTAATTAATTAATTAAATTTCAAGTTTTTATTATGTATATCAAAGTTAAAGAATAGAAGGAAATAAAAAGACACAAAAGAAGAAAAGAAGATAAAATGAATAATTAGTTTTGAAGTCATTTCTTCAGCCCAGAATCTCCTACAGATATGCACACAAAACACAAATTCATGCAACTCTGATCACAATGCATTAAAGAAAATACATTGTGTATTGTTTCTAACATTCAGTAGCTTGCTGTGTAATTCTTTGAACTTCGACCCAGTTTTATAAGCAGGACAGTTTTGATAGCAGAAAAGACAAAACACTACAATGGTACTGGTCCTTTTAAAAGCACCCCCCCAATCCAAAACCAGATAACTGTGCACATTTACCATCATTGAAAAGTCAGGTTTTCCTTTAATTCTTTATATGTCTGAATCTAATGGAATGGAGTGGAATTTTTGCCTGATAACAGTGGTTGGCATTGTTTTATTTTGTAACTATACTATATTTCATGATTTGGGTTTTTAAAGGAATGTTTATGCTTCTTGGGTACATTGTATGTGTGGTGTCTTAGATACAAAATAAAACAACACAGAAAAATGTGATATAACTGCAACTTTTCAATACAATAATTATTTTAATTGAAAAAAATAAAATACCAAATTACTTATTGTTTGAGGAGTATCAGAGTTGGTTAGATTCTGTCCTATTCCCCTACCGTCTTCTGCCTCCAGAGTTTCAAAAATTCTATGTGACTTAAACTATATATAATCTGTTATAATCTATAGAGTGGCTTTGTTTTATGTAGATTTTTAAAAATTACACTCTAATAAAACAATCATACTTTGTAAATAAAAATGGTTCTTCCAAATTACAGCCTTTCTACCTATGTATGTTCTAAATGATTTCTAAGTTTCTCCTTGTTTTTGTTTTTGAAAAAAGTCTTGTGGAGTGAACACCATAGAATGCATTTATAAATTATGGTCCCACTGAGACTTGGAGCTTTTTCCTGTCCTACTACAGAGAATAAAAGACCGGTTGTTTTCTGAAATTGTTTTATTTGATTTTGCCATTAGGCATTATGAAAGAGATGGCCGCAGTGTAAATAGAAATAGCTGTATAAAATCATTGTTACGGTAGGATTTTTTTAAAAAAAACTTTTGTAATCCATGCTGTGAAGCATATGCTTATATAAACAGAATGTCTCCTAGATAACTAGGCATTGGAAAAATAAAACAAAAATAGTTATGTAATATTACTGCTTTCCTACCTATCTGGGGATGAGAAGCAAAAATGCATATTATTTCTCTTTCAATGTGAAATATTTGAGCTGTATTAAGTGTACCTGTGTCTGCCTCATTTTTCAAGGGATATGAAGAAATAATATTTTTACAGCTGCATTTATATGACCGATACATGAGTCACTTCAAACTGTTCTGAATATTTATCAAAAATTTTGAAATGTCACGTTATCACTATAGATATGGTATGTCCTCTTTCAGAACCATATAAATTGATGTCTATCATCACATCTAATGACAGTAAATTCCACAGATGAACTATGCATTGTGTAAAGAGATACTTCCTTTTATTGCTCTTTGGTCTCTTCCCACTTAGATTTATTTGATTATCCTGAATTTTAATATTGTATGAAATAAGAACTTTTCTCTAGTGATACATTGCATACCATGCATGCATTTATGTACTTCTTTTGTATCTTCCCTTACCTGTTTTCATTTTTAAAAAGATGCAATTATTTTTCCTATAAGGAAACTATTGTGGTCTAACCTATCATTTTAGGGGTTTTTGTTAGCTCTACAAAATCCTTTTTCAGATGTGGTAATCAGAACTATATGCAGTATTCCATACATGATCCGCAGGATATTTTAATATAGAAATTAACTTATTCCCTTCCAATTACAAAGGTTACTTTTCTAGAGCAGAAATATCTTGGGTTGTTCAACTGAGTCCAGAATTATTTTCCTTATCATGCCACCACCAGTTGTCTTTCTGGGTGACTAAAATTGTTCTAAAAAATTAATAATCCAAAGTTTATTTCAGTCTATAATTTTGATGAAGCATCAAATTATCTCATATTTCATTTATTTTGTTTTCGTCATGGAGGATAATGATGCATTTCATAATATCCCAAATAAATAGGAACAGTCACTGAATTTTGAAATGCCTATTAGGTGTATAATAATAGTAATAATAATTTTTTGAGGCAGTGCTGCTCTCTGGGGCTCCTTTGTAAAATTTTGTGTGGGAAAGCCAGACATGCTGAATAGAAATAGGGAAGAAGCAGGTCTTTAGGGAAGTCAAGCCTGTCAGCTTGTTTTCTCTCAAGAAAAAGGACCATGTTTGTAATACTATAAAGATTTCTCTAGTAAACTTTGCTGAATAATCCCTTGGAGATATACAGGAACTGTATGGTTTTTCTCCGTATTTGTATGTTTCTCTTTAAACATTGTTTCCTAAATATTGAAAGACTTCCCCAATAATAATGATGGCATATTTCTTACAGGGTTGTTTGTTTCGTCTATGAAAAATGAAAGCTTTCTCTTTTCCTACTCCTTAGAGTCATAGAACGGATTTGTCCAACTTCTTTGATAGCGTACAGTTTCAGGAGCAATTCTGTTCTTTGGAGCAGGGATGATATGTTCTTCCAGAGGTTCCTGATCTACAACTACCAGCATTCTTTTATCACTGGTTATGCTGGCATAGATTTTTAGGAACCGTAGTTAAACACTATTTTGAAAGTCAGAAGTTCCTCATTCTAGAGATGAGAACTTCATATCATTTCAAAGTCGTAAAAGCAGCTCTCAAATGTCTGCAGGACTTGAATTGTATTTTTTTAATATTAAGGACAGAATTATTAAATATTCAGATATTGATTTTATTCAGTGTTATACCTGAAGTTAAATTAGAATTATCCTGACCTATTTTTGAAAATGCAATACCTTGGATGACATTGGAAGATTAAATACATTTCTGATCTTGAAATCTGCATAGCGATCACTACTGTAGTTCGAATGCTAGAGTAGAACTGGAGAAAGTTTAAATTTATCCTTAGCCAGAAGCTTGCTGAGTGACTTTGGGCTAGTCAATCACTTCATCCCAATCCTTATAGTGTTGTTATTATGATGATATGAATAATGCAAAACTCTATGTGAGCTGCCTGAACTTTTCAGGATATAATTGGTAAATGAATAAACGTTCCATGATCTAACAATAAAGCTTCAAAGACAATTGTTAGGTTTGTTTGCAACACAGTTTTATATAAATATGAGCAAGTATTGACAATATAGTACTGTAAATCAAAACAGAGGGAAAAAAATTAAATTGTGCTACTTAATTTTGAATATTATACTGGATCAGGGTTATAACTTGAAAGCTATCTCTCCCTGCCTAGATTTCGCATATAAAGGCCAGGTCTTCATTTAAGTCAGTGGTTCTCAACCTGTGGGTCGCGACCCCATTTGGGGTCAAACGACCGTTTCATGGGGGTCGCCAAACATGTCAGTCCGCCATTCCCCCCCCATTTCATGCATACGCGGTTCAGGCCGTCGCGCGCGTGCCGTGCATGCGCAATTTGGCCCGTCGCGCGCGTGCTGTGCACGCGCGGCGCAGGTCGGGGTCACGCCACGCATGGGCGGCGCAGGTGGGGTCTTGGCCTAAAAAAGGTTGAGAACCGCTGATTTAAGTCAACCCAAATCATAGGATCATGTTCAAATTTTCAAGCTCTTCCGCATGTAGGATTGTAGGGAAAAAGCAATGGTTCCGAAGTTGTAGTCTTAAAATGGAAAGTAGAGGAAAGTACGATTAGCTTCTATAGATGCTCTAATGGATTGCTTGAGACAAAGGATAAAAAAACAAACAACGATTTCCCTTCCGGATTTTCTAACACATACAAAAGCAAAGTAGAATAAAATAAGACTTTGGGAGTTCCACATAATTATTAAGTCTGGAATATAAATATGGACATATTTCACATAGCATTCAACAGCATTATATATATAATTCCTGAATTATCTCTGAAGGTGGCAGTTTTGTATTTTTAGACCTCGGATTTATTCTTTCAACCATTTCCAGTTGTTTAGTCCAAATAACAGAAGAATGCCAGCAGCGTATTTTTTTCCCTCATTATATGTTGAATGCAGATCTGAAGTCCACATCTCTGGCTTTGGTTTAAACAAGTTATTTGTTTTGTAAGTAGGAGTAGGGGAGGAGTTCATCTTTTTTTTTAAGAGACTGGAAGATTCTAGAAGCTCACTGTGCTTTGTGGAGGATTACAATCACCTAGGATTTGTCTTTACTTATTTTCCTAGTATGAAAGTTGTGGTTCTTGAAACTTTTGTAATCCTTGACATAAATAACAATAATGATAGTAGCATTTTGGCATATATGTTATTTTTAGTACAGGAAAGCTTCAGAAGATTGCTAGTTATAGCAATGAGCATAACTTATTTTCTGTAGAATATCACAATGGAAAAATGCATTCTTTTAAAATCGTTCCAGTGTAGTAATTTTGATATATTCATTTTTATTTAGACAGTGAAGATTTTGAATGGTTCATTTCCTTATTCTGAGCATAGGACGAATATCAATTTTGTCTCTGGATTTATTAGCTGGCCTTTTTTCCCCTTAGGACATCCAGGCTGAAATTGATGCTCACAATGATATCTTCAAGAGCATTGATGGAAACAGGCAGAAGATGGTAAAAGCTTTGGGGAATTCTGAGGAGGCTGCATTGTTACAACATCGTATTGATGACATGAACCAACGTTGGAATGATCTGAAAGCAAAATCAGCCAGTATCAGGTAAGATCAGACCTGCATAACTCACATAGGCAAAAGGACCACGTTGATACACTTAACAATAATTGCAGGCCAGAATTGCTGACATGCCAGTCATCTGTTTGGCAGCTAGTGGTGTGTCGGCAATGCTGAAGCTGGCAATCTTAGTGACATCTGGAGGTGTTGGAGTAATTTGACAGTTTGTCATTTGGGTTGGAAGTGACTGTAAAAAACTAGACAGCAGTGTATCCTTCCAGGTTGCAGGACCGTTTGTTGGCTCTGGATTTGTTAAGCTTCCCCCCCCCCCCAAAAAAAACTGGCAAGCTGCACAAGTCTCCAGGGTGGCTATGTGTGGCCTTTGGTTGTTACGTTATGCAGGCCTGGGGGGACATTTCATAAAATATATGCTACTTTTTAAATTCCAATGTTTTATGTATCTGCAGAAAAATGCAGCATGTTACAGCAATTACATGCTTAAAATCAAGCTGTTTTTTAAATTATTTGTGAATCATATTTTAAGAGACTTTTCCCCAAAGTGATGTCCCTCAGGTCCAGGCCTATAATTAGTGTGGCCTTTAATTCCAGCACCATTAGGAACATCAAGCTGAGAACAGTTGTTTTGCATGTTCTCATGGGGCAATCGATAGAAAAGAGAAGAAACATTTAGTTTCATTAACATAGGCAATCATGTGATCCAGAAAGATAATTTTAAAATCCTGCTGTAAAGGAAATATTAATAGCAGTTGAGTTGGATGAATCTCAGATACATAGATCAGGGGTGGCAAACCTATGGCATGGGTGCCAGAGGCGGCACTCAGAGCCCTCTCTGTGGGCATGCATGTCATCGCCCTAGTCCTAGGCCTTCAGCAGGGTTTTATAAAACCTTTTCACTTTAGGCCTCCGCCACCATGTGCAAAAAAAAAAAAAAGGTTCAATCAGTTAATTTCAACTTCTCGCGGGAAAAAAAAGTTCTTGCAAAGTTGGAATTGATTGATTGAACTTTTTAGTCCCACCCAGTTTGCCATTACCACTGCAGCCATGCCCACTCAATTGGCCACGCCCACCCAATGGGCCACACCCACCCGGCACTCGTGGGTTTTGGGTTGCAGTTTGGGCACTCAGTCTCTAAAACGTTCGCCCTCACTGACATAGATCCACAGATGAGAAGGCCTTCTTTTCTTGACTACCAACTTCATTCTATCAGCAGGTGAATGAGGCCTCCTCTGAATAAAATCTTGATAAATGAATAATATTATACAAGTGAAAGGGGTCCATTAAAAACCTGCACAGAGTAGTTGTAACTCCAAAATATTAATTTTTTCTTTTGCATGACACTGCATATGGCTTTCATGGCAAATAGCCCCCATGGATCCCAGAAGAGCATACTGCTACTCTTATCTGCCTAATTATTAAGTTAGACAAGCTTTCTTTAAAAAGAGTTACTATACATTAGTGAAATGATCTGCACTGTCTAAAGATAAGAGAAAATCTTAAAGGAGCTCATTCATTGTGCATGCAGCCTGCCAGCAATAGAATGGATGGTGCCCTTTTATTCATTTATTTATTGGTAGCTTATCTGTATCCCAGAAGACAAAAACTCGGCTAAGCGATGCCTTGTGGGACTCAGATCTGTAGGTGATTCTGGTCATCAAAGTAAATGATGAAGGAAGCTTCATGGCTGGGCTGTGAGTCTATGTTGCATTTTTGGCTGTGTGAGATTAGATCCTTAACATTGGTATTCTTGCATGCAATAAGAGAACCAGTTTGGTATAGTGATTAAGGCACCAAGCTAGAAAGTGGGAGTCTGTTAGTTCTAGTCCCAATTTAGGCATAAAGCCAGCCATTCTCTCTTGGCCTCAGGAAGGAGACAATGGCAAACCACTTCTGAAATGTTGCCAAGAAAACTGCAGGGACTAGCCCATGCAATCATCAAGAATCAAAACTTGACTTGAAGGCACAAAAAAAGTGATAAAATAGGAAGCAAAGATCAAGGTTTTTTTTTCTATCTCTTTAATCAGTAGTATGAATTAACCAAAACTTGCATTCATATTGACTATGTGACCATGTCTTCTGAATATGTGGACCTTTTAAATGAAGAACTTCCTGATTTAGGGATCATATTCTGTACGCAGATGATGAAGCAGAAAACATGCATTCAAGAACCCATCTTAGCCTCACCCTAAATAGAGACAGATCAGTGAAACCGATTGATATTCTTGAGTCTCGTGATGTAGTAATTTCAGTTATCAGTACTAGAAACTAAGAATAATCTCTGCCTGCTGCTCCTCTGAGAAATGTGCAACTCTAAGATTATCTATTTTCATAGCATCACAGTAAGCTCAATTCTCATAACATCAAAATAAATCCAAACTTAAAACTTGTTGCATGGAGAATTGGGCAGAGCAAGTTAAAAAAAATATGGCTGATGATCAGCATGCTGGCCAACACTCCAGAAGACAGGCTTAGGATACAGGAGGATCTGGACAGACTTGAACACTGGGCGTTATCTAACAAAATGAAATTCAATGGTGAAAAAAGTAAGGTTCTACATTTAGGCAAGAAAAACCAAATGCACAGGTATAGTATAGGGGGTACCTTGCTCAATAGTAGTAACTGTGAGAGGGATCTTGGAGTCCTAGTGGATAATCATTTAAATATGAGCCAGCAGTGTGCTGCAGCTGCCAAAAAAGCCAACACAGTGCTGGGTTGCATTAACAGAGGGATAGAATCAAGATCACGTGAAGTATTAATACCACTTTACAATGCCTTGGTAAGGCCACACTTGGAATACTGTATCCAGTTTTGGTCACCACGATGTAAAAAAGATGTTGAGACTCTAGAAAAAGTACAGAGAAGAGCAACAAAGATGATTAGGGGACTGGAGGTTAAAACATATAAGAAACGGTTGCTGGAATTGGGTATGTCTAGTTTAACGAAGAGAAGGACGAGGGGGGACATGATAGCAGTGTTCCAATATCTCAGGGGCTGCCAGAAAGAAGAGGGAGTCAAGCTACTTTCCAAAGTGCCTGAAGGCAGGACAAGAAGCAACGGATGGAAACTAACCAAAGAGAGAAGCAACCTAGAACTAAGGAGAAACTTCCTGACAGTTAGAACAATTAACCAGTGGAGCAACCTGCCTCCAGAAGCGGTGAATGCCTTACAAGCTCGTATGACAACATGTATCTCTAAATCATTCAGGCCCAATAATTAACATTAGTAAGCATGGCAAATAAATGTTTTTTTTTAAATTTCATTTTATTTTCAGAAACATTTTTGTAAATGATACAATGTCAAGATAAGCTGCCCTTTTATTACCTGCGTTTGATCAGTGCCCCATAGTAATATACCCTGATGTAAAGTTTCTGACCCCTGATCTGTGAATATTTGAAGTAATGGAATTTTGTATTTTATTTACTTTGAAAGAGTAGTAGAGCTAGTTAAAGGAAGCACTGCTAATGCCTGGTGTCTCTAATCCTTCCCTGTCAAATTAGAAAAATAGGGATAGGTTTATGCTAATACATTAACTGAGAGCTACAAAATTCCAGCACTAACAATTCAACAGCTTTGTCTGTCTTGGGGATTTTTTTTTTTATAAAACTTTATTAAATTTCATAAAAATATAAAATACCAAAGAGCAAAGAAAAAGGATTAAAAAAAAAATAAAGGAGTAGGGAGAGTGCAGAGGTAGAGAAAAATGTATATGAAAATGTATCTTCTGACTTTTTTCAATACATATAAAAATAACCTTAGAATAAGCAATAATGAACAGTATTTCTATTAGCATAAACAGATCTAGTCATCAAAACCTGAGATTAAAATTTTATTTCTTTCAGTTTCAAACAAAAAAAAATATCCCAAAGTGGGTTCCAAGTAGAAACAAGGTAGACAAAGTTTTTTCTTTAATCAAGCAGTCAATTGTACCATCTCTGCCAACTCCATTAATTTCACCATTCTTTAATTGTGGGTTATATGTGAGTCCTTCCATCTCTGCACATAGAGAAGCCTTGCGGCTGTTAATGCATATAAGAACAAAGTTCCAACTGTTTTTTTCAATCTGTTTATCCATCAAACCTAAAACAAAAGCCTCTGTCTTCAATTGTACATTCAATTTAAGAATTCTCCGAGTTAAAATACTTATCTGATTTCACTGTCCAAAGTACTTTCAAATTGTTTACTTTTCCAACATAGATTTGGCATACCCTTTTACCTCTTTGACAGTTTATCAGATGTTACCAACATACATACTCTTATAAAAATTCTCTTTCAAATTATAATTCAATGTAAATTTCAGTCCTTTACTCCATATATGATCCCATTGCCCGTGTATTTCTTAGAGATTAATCATCATTTGGAAGAATGAATGGTTCTTGCTGCCTTATAGTCATTTACTTCAGCCAGGCACTGATTTTAGTGTCAGAATATGCAGATGAGATAATGAGGGTAATTCTTATGAATGGTGCATTGCAATCGCATTTTAAATGGTTTTATGGTTGAACTTGTGTTTGTCTGATGTTTGCATCACAATTTTTAGCTGTTCAGCTGCTTCGTTGCTGAGATGAAGATAAAAAATAATTGTATGATATATATACTCCATATAATAACATCAGCAGATAAGAAATTTGAATTGCACTCTAATAGGCAGAACCTCAATTTCAGTCAAATCAGAAAGGTTTCTTTCTACCAATGCATCGATGGAGAGACCACATTGAACTAGTGAATACTTGTCAAAGAAGAAACAGTGCGGTACTGGGCACAGCTACCGTATGGGACAACTCCAAAGAAATACAACAAGAATACAACTTGGATAAAGAAGGTGGATAAGGATAAAAAAGGAAGCTGAAATAAAAAAAACTTATAATAACAGCAGAAATGGCAGAGAAAATGTAAGGAAGATCAAGATTTAGTCAGTATCAGATGAAGATGAACTGAGTGTTTTTTGGTTGAAATATCTGACTAGTCGACACCTACTCATTGCCAAGCAGTCTAACAATATATTGTAAGGAAGTGAAATTGAAGATAGCCTAACATCTGGCAAAACTTACCAGATAATGAATCAGCCAATCAAAAGGTCAGCACCAGCAACTATAGGCCAATTACTTGCTTACAACAACTTTCAGATTGTTAACTGAAGTAGTAACTGATGCAGTTCAAGGGCATCTAGTTGAAAACAACTCTTTCCACTTGAGCAAAACCAAAAAACCCCACAACACTGCCAAAACAGCAAAAAAAAAACAAAATCCAAAAGATTGACTCCTAACTGACAAGGTGATTTTGGAAAACTATAAAAGAATGAAGGCCAATGTGCAAGTAACTTTAATTGGTTATAAGAAGTCATTTGATTTCCTGCCACATGACTGGATAATCAAGAGCCTAGAAATGATAAGAGTCAGTAGCAACATCAGAAGCTTTGTGCAAAAATCAGTGGCACAATAAAAGACACCATTGTTAGTCAATGGTGATAGGCTGGTAGAAGTTAATATCAAGAGTCTGGACAACTTGTTGATTGGAAAAATTAATATATGTTGATGAAAAAAAATTAATAAAAAAGATTGAAAAAAAGAAGAAGTTAATATCAAGAGATGATGACTCTTTTAAGGAAGTTCACTATTACTACTACTCTTTGTCATTGTCATTGATTTCCCTGTCAACAATAATGAATAAGTCAGGCCATGGCTATCAGACATCAAAAGCATCTGCCAGGCTATCCTTTATATGGACAATCTGAATTTGCATGGAAAACCACCATCTGAAATAGAATTGCTGTTCAACATTATTGGTATATACAGCCAAGATATAGCAATGGAGTTTGCACAAACATGCCACCCTCACCATTAACACAGGAAAAATGGTGAAACCTGAAGGAATCAAAATGCATTATGGAAATAACATCAAGAGTACAGATGAAGACCATACAAATAGCCGGGTATCCTTCAAGCTGACAACATCAAGCACACTGGAGTTAAGAAGAAGGATAGAAATGAAGACATCATGAGAATGACGAAGATCTAAAACTCCAGCTCAGGGAGAAAATACCATTAAGGAATTAGCACCTGGACAATTCCAGGCATTACATACACAGTTGGAATAGTAGGCTGACTCAGGCAGAACTAAAAACCCTGGATAGGAAGACCAGAGAAATGACAATGAATCATGCCCTTCATCCATGCAGTGATGGTGACAGACTTTAGTTAGCAAGGAAAATAGATGAGTTGCACAAGTGCACCAAATAGTTGAAGAAGAAAAAGGGCATCGGAATATCTGAAATATCTGGGGAGTACTGGAGAGACTAAACTGGAAATACTAAGTAAAGAATAGGAAAGAGACATGATAAGGCAAAATATTACATGGGCAGCTCATAAAATAATAGCAGGCAAAGCAGATAACATCAGGACCTGGCTAGAGTTAACAGCAGGAGATCTGAAGAAAGAAGGGGTTAATTCTGAAGAAGAAAGAGGGTTAATTCTGGTTGCACAAGACCAAGTCTTAAGAACAAACAAACCATAAACTTCCTTTTGTTTTAACTATTCTTTGGCTGTACAGTGTTTTAGATCACTGTCTTGGTGCATGACCCACTTTCTCTTTCTAAATTTTTGAGCCACGACTTTCTATAAATATATCGATGGCATATTATCCGATGACATACTTTTAATCAAGATGTCTTTTGAAGCGTGGTAACAAAAGAGAAAACTATGTAAATTAATTTGATATATATAAATAACATGTATACATAGGTGCCTCAATAAATGAGTGTGATTAATTAGCCAATAGGGAGCCTTGGCAGGTCTTACTTTTACTACAAGAATTGGTAAGAGGCTAAGCAGATAACAACATAATTAGCAATACAATTAAGAGATCTTGACATCAATTTCTGGGGCATTCAGAAGCATCCCAGTAAACATTTAGAAATGCTCTAGAGCAAAATTGGAAAAAAAAGTATGTTAATGTTTAGATGGATACGTCCTGCTTGATGGATTGTTATGATATGTTTTAGCTTTATATTGATTTGCATGGAGATTTTTTGTTGCTGTTTGCTTCAAGCTGTCTTTATTGATATTAAGTGTATTGTTAAAATGCTTGGAATTTCATATTGAAAACTAAAAACTTTATCAGAAAGCTAAAGTGAGAAGTTTTAACTGCCCTGGAGCCTAAGTGACATATAGGCGTTACAATTGTAATTGTATGCTCCCACAGAGAGGGCCTCCTCAGGGAGCCGTCGGCCAGACAATGCCGGCTGGCGGCCACCAGGGGGGAGAGCCTTCTCTGTGGGAGCTCCCACGTTATGGAACGAGCTCCCCCCGAACTCCGTACAATGACAGATTTACGCACCTTCCGTCGGGAACTAAAAACGTTCCTTTTTCGACAGGCCGGCCTGGCATAGAAGCTTTGGTTCCAGTAGGGTTAGAATGTTTTAGGGAGATTGAGTAAATTTTTAAGATTTGTGAGTGTTGGGTTTTAATGGGGATTTTACGGCCAAATTATTTAATTCATTTTTAATTATTTTAAATTATGTATATTTATATGTTTTTAAATTTTAGGCTGTACACCGCCCCGAGTCCTTTGGGAGAGGGGCGGTATAGAAATTTGATTATAAATAAATAAATAAATAAAAATTAATCAGGATCATTGAACAGATCGTTTTGAAAGAGAGGGATGGGATACTTTTACCATCATTCTAGGGAGGGAAATGGCTATAGAAGATTGTAACAATTTCCTCTTAATTGTTAAGGTGATCTCTGTTTGCCATAAATAAACAAGAGCCTAAATAAAAGAGATCTGACATCAAGTGTAGTTACACTAACAGCATGCCATATTAACTGAAATACTGCACAGTGCTCTAGTGATTTATTGATTCAGCAAAATACAAACTATAATCAGTATCAACAGTGTTCAGCTGGACAACATTTACATGCTTATGCCTTTCTGGAAATGTGGCTATCAAGTAACAGCTTAAATAGAAATTAAAATAATTGCCTAAAAAATTGTGTGAGATCCATTTATATGGTGGCCAGAGCTTGGATTTGAAGGAAGTGCAGAAGTAAGACGGGCTTTTGGTGCCTTTATTTTTTTTAAACACATTTATAAATCCATTAAATAAGATTTTTAAAATGCATCTTAGCACCATGGTGTTATCATTAATTCTTTTTTACTGGATTCGTTCATTTATAAATAATTTTCAAATATACGGAAGGTATCGTTTGTTTTGTCATTTGCTTTAAATCAGGGGTCCTCAAACTTGGCCACTTAAAGACTTGTGGACTTCAACTCCCAGAATTCCCCAGCCAGGCTGTCTGGGGAATTCTGGGAGTTGAAGTCCACAGGTCTTAACGTGGCTAAGTTTGAGGACCCCTGATTTAAATAAAGAAAATTACACTTTATTCACCATGCAGTATTTGACCGCTAATATCTAGTTATGTTTTAATGCAGCACACAAAACTCCTGAAAAATGTGTTGAATCTTATTGTAGGGCTCATTTGGAGGCAAGTGCGGAGAAATGGAGTAAATTAGTGACATCACTGGAAGAACTTATCAAATGGCTAAACTTGAAAGATGATGAATTAAAGAAGGAGATGCCTGTGGGTGGAGATGTTCCAACTTTACAACAGCAACACGATCACTGTAAAGTAAGTATGTTTTTATTGGGTTGTGAACCGCCCCAAGTCCTACGGGAGAGGGGCGGTATAGAAATTTAATAATAAATAATAAATAAATAAATAAAGTTGCTTAATTTCACATTGTTATTTCATCATGAGCATGTTTCAGTAAATCCTTGCACCATTTAAACAAGATGTAAAACATATAGGATTGTCCTCCATTTGAAATGTTGAAATATCTGTCTGCAAACCATTGAGTCCCGTACACAACTAGTAGTAGAGAAAAAAAAGAAAAATGACAGTTTTGTTTTGGAAAGTTCTGTTCTATTCTGTGAATATAGCCGTGTTCCTGAAGAATTCAGTAACTGCTGATCTTAGATATATTATTATTATTATTATTATTATTATTATTATTATTATTATTATTATTATTATTATTATTATTATTAATTTAATTTAATTTCTATGCCGCCCTATTCCGGAGAACTCAGGGCGGCTCACAGCATAATAGAAATTACATACATATAAAAAAACCTTAAGTTAAAAAAAAACAAAAAACAAAAAAACAAAAAACCAATCATTCCACAAACATACACTGGCTAGGGGCAAGATGTTAGCTGCCCCAGGCCTGCCGGCAAAAGTGTGTTTTAAGCAATTTACGAAAGGCGGAGAGGGTGGGGGCGACACGGATCTCCGGGGGAAGTTGGTTCCAGAGGGCCGGGGCCGCAACAGAGAAGGCTCTTCCCCTAGGCCCCGCCAGGCGACACTGTCTGGCTGACGGGACCTGGAGAAGGCCCACTCTGTGGGCCCTAACCGGCCGCTGGGATTCATGAGGCAGCAGACGGTCCCGTAAATAACCTGGTCCGATGCCATGTAGGGCTTTATAGGTCATAACCAACACTTTGAATTGGGTTCGGAGACCAATTGGCAGCCAATGCAGCTCGCGGAGTGATGCCGAAATGTGGGCATTTCTAGGCAAGCCCAACACTGCTCGCGCGGCTGCATTCTGCATTACCTGAAGTCTCCGAACATTTTTCAAAGGTAGCCCCATGTAGAGATCATTGCAGTAATCGAACCTCGAGGTGATAAGAGCATGAGTGACTGTGAGAAGAGACTCCCGGTCCAAATAGGGCCGCAACTGGTGCACCAGGCGAACCTGGGCAAATGTTCTCCTCGCCACAGCCGAAAGATGATATTCCAAATTTAGCTGTGGATCGAGGAGGACGCCCAAGTTGCGGACCTTCTCCGAGGGGGTCAAAAGCTCCCCCCCCAGGGTAATGGACGGATAGATTGAAATATCTTTGGGAGGCAGAACCCATAGCCACTCCGTCTTGTCGGGGTTGAGTTTGAGCCTGTTGGCACCCATCCAAACCCTAACAGCCTCCAGACATCGGCACATCACTTCCACTGCTTCACTGAAATGACACGGGGTGGAGATGTAAAGCTGGGTATCATCAGCATATTGATGATATCTCACCCCATGTTGTCGGATGATCTCACCCAGAGGTTTCATGTAGATATTAAACAGCAGAGGGGAGAGGACTGATCCCTGAGGGACCCCACAAGGGAGGAACCTAGGGGTCGACCTCTGACCCCCTGCCAACACCGACTGCGACCGACCAGTGAGGTAGGAGGTGAACCACCGCAAAACAGTGCCCCCAACCCCCAACCCCTCCAGTCGGTGCAGAAGGATACCATGGTCAATGGTATCGAAAGCTGCTGAGAGGTCAAGTAGCACCAGGATAGTGGATAATCCCTTATCCCGGGCCCGCCAGAGATCATCCGTCAGCGCGACCAAAGCAGTTTCTGTGGAGTAGCTGAGCCTGAATCCTGACTGTTGAGGGCCCAGATAATCGGCCTCATCCAAGGACCGTTGGAGCTGGAGTGACACCACCTTCTCAACAACCTTCCCTATAAAGGGAAGATTGGAGACAGGACGGTAGTTGTTTAAAACAGCTGGGTCCAGGGAAGGCTTCTTGAGGAGGGGGCGCACAATTGCCTCCTTGCAGGGAGCCGGAAAGGACCCCTCCCTCAAAGAAGCGTTGACAATCTCCTGAACCCAGCCCCGCGTCACCTCCCTGCTGGCCGAAACCAGCCAGGAGGGGCACGGGTCCAATAAACAGGTGGCGGAGCTCACAGCTCCAATGGCCTTGTCAACTTCATCAGGTGCTACCGGGTCAAACTCCTCCCACACAACAGGATCAAGACGAGTCCCTGTCATCTCGACTGAATCATTATCAGCCGATACTGCATTCCAATTGGAGTCAAGGTCCATCCGAATCTGGGCGATTTTATCCGCGAAAAACTTATTAAAGTCCTCAGCACTACCCTGCAAGGGTGCATCAACTCCCCCCTGATTAAGGAGGGAGCGAGTTACCCTGAACAGGGCAGCTGGGCGGGATTCCGCAGATGCAATCAAGGCGGAATGATACGCGCATCTTGCCGCCTTGAGCGCCACCTGATAAGTCTTGATATAAGATCTTACAAGTGTTCGGTCAGATACGGATTTACTTTTCCTCCATCGCTTCTCTAGGCGTCTCTTCTGGCGCTTCATCCCCCTGAGTTCCTCAGTAAACCAAGGAGATCTCCTGGGTCTGCTACCACAGAGAGGTCGCAGCGGCGCAATCCGGTCAAGAGCCCCCTTCGCAGCCATATTCCAGGCCGTAACCAGGGACTCTGCCGAACTGTGAATGAGAGAATCCGGTATTTCCCCAAGCGTCCTCTGAAAACTCTCTGGATCCATCAGACGCCTGGGGCGGAACCACCTAATCGGTTCCGCCTCCCTGCAGGGGAGGAGTGGAGCCTTAAAAACAAGCCGTAGCAGAAAATGATCTGACCATGACATAGGCAAAATATCTAAGCCCCTTAAATTCAGATCATTGCTCAACTGTTCTGAGAGGAATACCATGTCGGGAGTGTGTCCCCTCTCATGAGTCGGACCCTGAACTACCTGAGTCAGGTTCATGGTTGCCATGGTGGCCATGAACTCCTGCGCCAACCCAGAGGATTCGCCGAGCGACGGAAGATTTAAGTCCCCCAAGACAACAAGCCTGGGGAACTCAACCGCCAGCCCAGCAACCTCCTCAAGTAGCGCAGGCAGGACTGTTGACACGCAGCTGGGAGGCAGGTACGCGAGCAACAAGCCCACCTGAACCCCTAGGTCCAACTTCACAAGGAGCAACTCACAACCCGCAATCTCAGAAACAGCAAGCCTGCGTAGGCTAAAGGTCTTCTTGGCTATAATAGCCACTCCTCCCCCCCTTCCCTGGGGTCGTGGCTGATGCCATACCTGAAACCCGGCTGGACACATCTCAGAGAGAGGAACTCCTCCCTCCGGGCCCAGCCAGGTTTCGGTCACACATGCGAGGTCGGCCTCCTCATCCAGGAGAAGATCATGGATGAGGGGAGCTTTATTTACAACCGACCTGGCATTGAGCAGCAGCAGCCTGAGCCCAGGGTCCGGATTTCCCCCATCACCAGTACTTCGGGCTGAACTCACAGGGTCGGAGCAAGGGATCGCTTTTAAACAGCGAGCTCTTGTTCCCCGGGAATGGCCTACCCTGTGGCCCCCGCCATATCTGCCTCTCCCCAGCAAGACCGGTATACTTTGGCCCTCTATCACCCCAGAGCCAGCGCCCCCCTCCCCCTCCGCCTCTGCCGCTATATTCATAGCTATATGAATATATCTTTAGACATAATTAAACCTAAAAGGCCATGGGCATATTGCCAACTGGGTCCAGAAGCCAGATACAAAAAGTTAAGTAATGAAGAAATGAAAAATAATCCTAGCTTTCAGTTGATAGACAAATATGTTCAAAGTCGCCAGTATTTTTTTAAAGCAGAATTCAGTACATGTTTGATACCATATTTTACTGCTTCATTTCAAGAAAGCAAATGTTTCTGGGTTTACAAGGGGGGACATGATAGCAGTGTTCCAATATCTCAGGGGCTGCCACAAAGAAGAGGGAGTCAAGCTATTCTCCAAGGCGCCTGAAGGCAGGACAAGAAGCAACGGGTGGAAACTAACCAAAGAGAGAAGCAACCTAGAACTAAGGAGAAACTTCCTGACAGTTAGAACAATTAACCAATGGAACAACCTGCCTCCAGAGGCGGTGAATGTTCCAACACTGGAAGCTTTTAAGAAGAGACTGGACAGCCATTTGTCTGAAATGGTGTAGGGTTCCTGCCTGATCAGGGGGTTGGACTCGATGACCTCCAAGGTTCCTTCCAACATTATTATTATTATTATTTGATTCTGTTGTCATTTAAATATCAGGCACATGTTTAACTACTCATTTAAACTCTTCAGAATAACACTATTCACTTAAGTATTGGATAAACTGTTTCTATATTCCTAGGTTTTAAGGCAGGGGTCTTCAAACTTGGCCTTTTTATGATGTTGGGTGAGGAATTCTGGGAGTTGAAATCCACAAGTTATAAAAGGGCCAAGTTTGAAGACCCCTGTTTTAAAGTGATTTCTTCCCTCCCTCCCTCTCTCCATCTACATCAGGGGTGTAGCAGCAGTAAAAAAAGCAAAAAAAGCAAATTCCATGCTTGGCATGATTAGGAAGGGAATCGAAAATAAGTCAGCAAGTGTTGTATTGCCTCTGTACAAATCAATGGTGAGACCACACTTGGAGTACTGTGTACAGTTCTGGTCACCGCACCTCAAGAAGGATATAATGGAACTGGAAAAGGTGCAAAAAAGGGCAACAAGAATGATCAAGGAAATGGAGCGCCTCCCTTATGAAACCAGATTGCAACGCCTTGGTCTCTTCAGCCTTGAAAGACGGCGTTTAAGGGGTGACTTGATCGAAGTGTATAAAATCATGCATGGGATAGAAAAGGTGGATAGAGAAAGATTCTTTTCTCTATCACACAATACCAGGACAAGGGGGCACTCCCTAAAGCTCATAGCTAAGAAAGTGAGGACAAATAAAGGGAAATATTTCTTCACCCAGAGGGTCGTTGATTTATGGAATTCACTTCCTGAAGGGGTTATGACAGCTGTCAGCCTTGACAGCTTCAAGGCAGGGCTAGATAGATTCATGGATGCAAAGTGTATCGGTGGTTATTAAAACGGATGTCCATGTGCCGCCTCTATGTTGGTTGAGGCAGGCAGGATTCCCTTGGGTACCATTTGTTGGGGGTCAAGGGAAAGGGAGGGTTTTGCCTTCTCTTTCTGCTCAAGATCCCCATGTACAATTGGTGGGCCACTGTGTGACACAGAATGCTGGACTCGATGGGCTTTGGCCTGATTCAGCATGGCTCTTCTTATGTTCTTATGTTCTTAAGGGGCCTTCAAACCTGGCCTTTTTATGACTTGTTTCTTTCAACTCCCAGAATTCTTCAGCTAGGCATGCTGGTTGAGGAATTATGGGACTTGAAGTCCACAAGTCATAAAAGGGCCAAGTTTGAAGACTGCTGATCTACATACATGACTCTAGACAGCTTGCATTAAACTAGATAAACTACCAGACGCAAAAATAAAAATACATAGCAGCTGAGCATCATAACATTGGTTTGAACCTACAATCTACTCTCCTACTTGCACTAGTTTCTATGCTGACTTTAAACCTGTATACTTGAGAACCAAATAAGCATTTAGGACTTGAGCCCATTTTTGTGGTTCTACTTCCCTTCCAATCATGTTTTCTCCAAATGAGCAAAATGTATAATAGGAACTAGCCCCACACAGTAGAAATAAATAAACATAGTACTTATGAAATATATTTATAAACACATGGTTGTTGTTGTTGTTGATGATGATGATGACATGAAAGCATTTGCTATTGTCTCTGTCTAATACTAATAACCTGGGATAGATCTCAACTGAATTGAGATCATTCCAAAGTTGGTGTGGATTCTACCTCCTATGAGAACTCTTGAGTAATATTACTAAATAGATTTCTTCATTACAATTTAGAATAGAATAGAATAGAGCTGAAGAGACCTTGGAGGTCTTCTAGTCCAGCCCCCTGCTCAAGCAGGAGAATCTATACCATCTCAGACAAGTGACTGTCCAAGTCTCTTCTTAAAAACCTCCAGTGATGGAGCACCCCCGATTTCAGAAGGCAAGCTATTCCACTAGTTAATTGTCCTCACTGTTAGGAACTTTCTCCTTAATTCCAGGTTGCTTCTCTCTTAGATCAGTTTCCAACCATTGTTTCTTGTCCTGCCCTCTGGTGCTTTGGAGAATAATTTGACCCCCTCTTCTTTGTGGCAGCCTCTCAAATACTGGAATACTGATATTATGTCACCCCTATTTCTTTAGATTGCCAAACCCAAGTTCTGCAGCCATTTTAGTCTCCAGGCCTTTAATTATCTTAGTTGCTCTTCATTTGCCTTGCCTTTGCACATAAGTTGAAAACTAATAACAACACTTTATCATTATTATTTTAACAGTTCCACTTTGATAATTACTGTTGCTCTGAGCTTTGGAAGAAAACAAATTCCACTATTTTGACACAATTTTTCATGGAAAAGTACTGGATCTAATTTGGTGCTGCAAAAAAGCTCCTCAGCCTCTAGTCCTACCCCCATTTTTTATTGTCCTGTTACTTCCTTTCTTCATAGGCCTAAAGGGCTATTAATTTAAAGTGAAGGAAGTTTGATCACAGTGTGGAGGAAGAAATCTTTTTTTTAAAAAAAATCACACTATTCTTTTTAATTAAGTGAGATAAAGAACATAGGGACTCTAATAAGAGATCTGCTTTCTCCCCTCTTTTTAATAAGCTCTCTTTTTGAAAAAAGCCTTGCATAAATGATTGCATGGAACCGGGTTTTATTATCTTAAATAAGGTACTTTAAATAATTTCTCCAATATTAATCTTATTTTTCTTTCAGAATAACTGTGGGTCAGCTTTAGCCAAGAAAAAGACAAATTGATAATCATATAATGTTATTTATTTTATAAATTTACAGCCAGAGACTAAATTAATCAGTATAATAGTAACACCTTAGAACCTACATGGAAAATTAGTTATATAATTGCTGTCTTTTTTTTGTTCACAATGCAGTAATTTTATTAATTATCTTTTTCTTTTCTGTGTAATTACCCTTTTGTGTGTTTTGTTCCATTTACTATCACACTAATGTTTAATACTTAGAGGCAGTGGTAGGATTCAAATAATTTAACAACTGGTTCTCTGCCTTCCCTCCACCTTGGTTGGGGTGGGCTGCTTGGGGGTCGACTGGGGTGGGGGCAGGAGGTCCCAGCGCAGGGGGGTCAGGAGCTTCTGGTTGTGAAATTGCTGGAAGTCCCAGCTGGGGGGGCAGGAAGGTATGGTTGGGGGGCTGCAGGAGTCTCGGGTGTAGGACGGTGGGGCTGGCAGGTCCCAGTTGGGGGAAGGTGAGGGAGTCCTAGGGGGTTGGAAGGGCCAGGACGCCTCCGCAGAGGAAAGCCACCCACGCACCAGTTGTGAGTCCTTGCCTGCCAGCAGATCTGGCAGTTAGATGAATTGAATGTGGGGGAAGAATTGCCTGGGGTCACATCGGAGTCTGTGGAAGGCTCTGAGGAATACGAAGACTCAGAGCTAGATGTGACACCAGGCCCATCTACTCAAGTTCAGGTAGAGAGACAGCTGGGTTGGGGCCCTGAACTGCTGGGGTAGTGGTGGTGAGGGACTGGGAGCATGAGGGGCATGATGCAGAGTGGGTGCGCACCAGAGCCCGCCTTCCCCTACCCCCACCAGTGCGAGGATGAGCGGCACAGCTTCGCTTCCAGAGCTGCTGCAGGACAGGGGCTCTTATGTTTTTGTTTGTTTATCTTGGCTTATCCTGAAAGCACTATGTATATTTTGCCATATGTAACCATTATGAAAATGTTTGAGTCCCAAAGATTATTAAATACGGCTTGTTGAACCCTTAGCAAAATAAAAAATGTTATCTGTAATTTAAAAAAAAAAACACTTTCTGCAACAAGAAAGTGGAAGGGTAGGTTGGTGGAATGAAGCAAAAAGAAAGAAACAGAAAAAAAGGGCCTAATTGAGATACCTGCAGAGTACTTAATGTTTTCTTTGTCTCTAAAACAGCATGTACTATATTTGTGAACTGTTGGCTTATGAATTTGCATCATTTTAGCTTCTTGACAATTATGTATTGGACATGTTATTCTGTGGTTATATCTGCCATTCATTCCTAATGCTTAATAACTAGCTTATGTACTCCTTTGCCTATCTCTTCTTTATTCAAATTCCCATTCTTACATTTTTAGTGTGTTGTTTTCATTTCAAAGTAAGTTGTGGCGCATTTTTGTTTAAAGTTATTAAATTTAACAGCTCTGTCTCCTCTTCTCTTTCCCTCGTACCTTGCTTCAGAGAAATAAATAAATAAGCAGCATACAATCTAGATTCATATTTCCTTGCTTCATTTATTTAGATATTGCTAAAATGTGCTTGAACTCTGAAAAAGTGATTTATTTGTTTTTATGAATTTGCCTGGATTTTGTATTATTAACAGTTATATTTGATGTAGAGAACTTTATACAAGAGCTCTATAGACACGAAGACTGAAGAGGGATAGTGTCAAACAAACAGAAAATAGCCACTAACAAATATACATATACATATTTTTACCTCCGAGTGTTTAATTATATTTCCAACTTTTAGGTTTTATTGTAATTGCCATGCTCTCAAGCTAGTGAATACACACACAAAAAACCATTTTTCTGTTCTCCATTATCACAACTGCTTTAAGCAAAAGATGCATAAATTCCTACAAGGAAATTTAGAGGGATTGAATACCAATTAAATAGCAAACAAACTGGAATTTCCTTAAATGCTGTCGTTTCTGAGCAATCAATATTCTGAGCAATATTTGAGCTTCTTGAGGTGACTGAAAAGAATTTATTTATTCATGTATAAAATTAACATGGCAGTATAAATGGAAGCTAGAAGCAATTTGCTGAATGTTTAAGACTCTGAACTTTGAAACAGGGACAGAAGCTCCCACAAGCATAACTAATGCAGAATTCAACAAGGAATATAAAAGGAACAAAGAAGGTGACTAGGCAGGACTATGGATATTGCAATCAATTTAGACCTATGATGAGAATGACCTGGCTTTTCTCTGGGAAACTGTGGCCAGCAAAAAAAGGCAAGGAATGAGCCAGCAATAGAAAGCAAGAAAGAATTTAAAAAAAGAAAGAATAGCCCTAACCTAAAAGTCTCCTAATCAGAAATACTGTTAACTGCTGTTAATGACACTGTTTTTTTTTCCAATCAGTTGGCAAGAGAACAGTCTGCTTTGTTAATATTTTTAACACTGCAGTTGGAGAGTACCAGTAACCCTTAATTTACAAGAGTAATTGGGACTGGGATTTTCATCACTACGTGATGTGATTGTGCTGCTTAGTGATGGAAATTTTGGCACTTCTGTGGTTAAATGAGTCACCGTGGTTCATTAGGTGAGGATATTAGGTGATCATTATGTCCACCTTCCTGCTGCTTCCCCATTGACTTTGCTTGTGGGAAAGTTGAAGTTGTAAATGGTGAACGCATGACGGTGGGGCGCTGTGACTAAGATAAGTCTGGGGACTGGTCATAACTATCACTTGTTCAGCACCATGGTAAGTTCAAACAGTCACCAAACAAATGAATGATCACTAAGTGAGGACCACCTGTATGGCTTGAAGAACTTAATTTATTGATTTCTTAGTTTCAGGAAGGACTGATGGAGAATAGAGAGGAAGGCAGGTCTTTGTAAAGATAAAGTTAAAATTTGGGTTTAAGGCAGTGGTTCTCAACCTTTTTAATGGCGCGACCCCCAACCGGTCGTAAGTTGAGAACTACCCAACTGGTCGTAAGTCGAGGACCCCCAACCGGTTGTAAGTCGAGGACCCCAACCGGTCGTAAGTTGAGGACTGTTTCCCTGCCCGGAAGCGCCGCGCATGCGTGGTGCCGCCCCCTGCGCCGGATGAGGCGTAGCTGGCAAGGGGCAGCGACGGCGCAGGGCGACCACCGGCTGGGCCACCAGCTGGCCCAGCCCAAGGGAGGTAAGGCACCCGCCAGGTCCCATGCGCGCCAGCAACCCTCCCTGCACCCGCCGGCCTCCCACCTCCCACCCCTGGCCCTCTTTTACTTACATTTTTAGTAGTTGCTCAGCAGGGAGGGGTGGAAACTTCTGGAGAGCTCACCTTTCTGCAGACAACTTGCAGCACTGTTTGCAGACTGGGACTTTGGCAGGCTCAGCCGGGCAGAGACAGCAAAATTCTTTTATTAAAACAATCAACATCAAACATAAGATCGTATCAAAAAGCAATCATCTATACACATTTTATTTGATTGGTGTTTCTCTTGTATATAGTCTATCCACTGTTTCCAGTCAGTCAAATATTGTTCATTTGAGCGATCTTTCAAATATGCCGATATTTTCGCCATTTCCGCCAAATTTATTACTTTCAAAGTCCATTCTTCCATAGGTGGTATTTCTGGATTCTTCCAGTATTGTCCCACCAACAATCTGGCTGCTGTGATCAAATTCAGAAATAAGTTCGTCTCTGAGGTAGTGCAATCTTTTATGATCCCTAACAAAAAAACCTGAGGTAGAAATTCAATACGCTTTTTGAAAATGGTTTGGAGTGTCCACTATATCTTCCTCCAGAAGGCTTTGATTTTTCTGCATGTCTACCATATGTGAAAATATGTAGCCTCCCCATCACCACACCTCCAGCATTTGGGCTGGGTGTCTGGATAGATGTATGATAGTTTTTTCGGGTCTAGATGCCACCTATAGAACATCTTGTAGAAGTTTTCCCTTAGCTGTTGCGCTTTCGTGAATACTACATTTCTCACCCAGATTTCCTCCCACGTTTCCATCGCGATCGGATGCCCAAAGTCTTGTTCCCACTTTACCATACAGTTCTTGACTAGCACCGGTTCAGAGTCAATTTCTATCAGTACACTGTACACGCGTTTGATATGCATGATCCCCTGCTCTCTAATCTGTTCATTAAATTCTCATCAGTCCGGGATAAGCCCTTCTTCTTGTCTTTATGCCACCTTGACTGCAGTTGTAGGTATGATAGCCAGGTACCTCCTATTCCTTCATCTGCTAGCGTTGTTTGGAGGAAATATAAGTACCTTCTACATGACAAGATCCCCATCTGGACGATCCCCGGACACGCAATAGGAGACGTAAACATATCCCAAGGGCAGGGAGTGGTGCCCTACAGTAAACTTGTACTGGAAGAAGAAAATGGGTTCTCCTTAAAGCCTCAAACAACGCTAGCAGATTCCTATTGACTTTTGAAAGCCAATAGAATTAGACTCTATTCAAGAGAGTCTATTCTATTGGCTTTCAAAAGCCAATAGAATAAGAGGGAGTAGCACAGCTAAGGAAAAGGGGAAAAAAATGACGGACTGCGTTGTTTGGCGACCCCCGTGAAATGGTCGTTCGACCCCAAATGGGGTCGCGACCCACAGTTGAGAACCACTGGTTTAAGGGTTTCCAAGTCTCTAGAAGAAAATACGTAGCTCTGCTTTGGCCTTATAAGCCTGTATTTGAAACATTACTCGAGTGTTTTGCTCGACAAGGTAACTTGGAACAAGAAAATGCTAGACAGGGAGAATTTTCATATGACTCAAGAGCAGCTTGTCTTCCCCCCTTCTCCCACGAAGAAAGCTTGTTTTGCTAAAATATTTTGAAAAAGGAGGGGAATTCATCTGTTCTCCAACAGGGCATTCAGGATATACTAAGTTGCAATATAATGGAAATTCTTTAGCATTATAGTTCCTGTTTTATACAGGACCACAACTGGGACCAGCTAAGCAAGGTGGTTGTTAAGTGAATCATTCCCGATTGTATGACCTTTTCGTTACAGTTGTTAAGTAAATCACTGCAGTTGCTGGTGAATCATATGTATGTTAAGCAAGTATGGCTTCCCCCATTGATTTTGCTTGTCGGAAGCCAGCTGGGAAAGTCACAGATGGTGATCACATGACCCTGGGATACTGCAACTGTTGGAAATACATGCTGGTTGCCAGGCGTCCAAATTCTGATTGTATCACTTTGGGGATGCTATGATGGTTGTAAGTGCAAGGACCGGGTCATAAGGCATTATTTTCAGTGCCATTCAGATGACCACTAAATAAATGGTTGTAGGTTGAGAATTACCTGCACACTGAAAAAGCAAGCTCTGTTGCTCTCTGTGGAAATAATCCTAAGCAGTACATTATGTTTTTTTGTAATATTGTAAAATGTGGACAGGCTGAGATTATCATTAAATTTAAAAGATAGTGTGCTTTTATGCTGTACACAGACGTTCCTATGAAAGAGGTCCATAATATGTTTGGCATTTCCCTGATTCCTTCTGGTATAATAGGAAAATTCTTATTGAATTATAGTGAGGATTTTACTGATGATTGGAATGATAGATAAATTGCTCCATAAGAAAGCATAACCATTAAGAGATATCATACACATACATGCCAGGAGTCCTGTGAGTTAAATCTTTAGACTATGAGAGTTTTATGATTTGTAGAAAACACTCTGCACTTGCAAGACAGAATGTAACAAGTAAATAATGAATGGCTGTGAATTGTTTTCCACTTAAAAGCTCATCTTTGGAGGCTCCTGCAGTTTGGGCCAAATCCAAGTATTTTTAGGAAGATAATGTAGGTCTTCACTGTAGATAGTGTTGTCTCTGGAGTAATAAGATAAATCATATTGATTATGCAATTCTACAGTATACGCAATAAAGAAAAGAAAACCAAAATGCCTATTTCATGATTCTGCTTCTTCCTGCTGGAGCACTCTCCCAGATCTACAACAATTTCTTGTAAAGCCCTTCTTTAGGGTTTGGGTAATCCAAAAAGAGGGAAAGAAATTTTTGTGTGTGGATAAACTGAATTTTGCTGTTAGGAAATGATATGTCTTAAGCTACTTATCTGCAGTTCCACTATTTTGTATAACATAAGAAGCAAAGAACCAGTGCAGCTCTATAAACCTGCATTCTTTAAATACTGAAAATATTACTCAGCTGTTTCTGTGGACTCTACTTAACTTTACTGAGGCCAATGAAGGTTGATGAGGTTCTACTGAAGCTTTTGAAAATTCATTAAACACTATCAAATGTATTTATATTTAATCAATAGCCAATATGGACTAGAAACCTGCTTTTAAATGAAAACAAAACTCTGAAATTCTGTGCTTAGGACTGTATTTTATGTTCGATTTGCACAGACGTGAAATTCATAGTGGATACAGCAGTAGAAATCCCTGCAAATATTCTCAGAGGCCAGATTGGTAAATTTCTTGCTGTAGCTCAGCCAGAACGTCCCTGGCCCTGAGCATTAAACTTTTATTTCCAGAATGCAGGAAATAATGTTGGAAATGAAATAGTGTGGCAGGAAGGGCAAAGGAGACACAACTTACAAAATTAGAACTCTGGAGGATCATATCGAGGAAATCATAAGAGAACCTTGACAGCAGAGTTATTAGTTTTCTTTGCATATTTTGCTGGCCTGACTCCTTTCTAAAATGAATTATTTTATGTAAATATTATCTCCAGAGGTTGATAAAGAGGCCAAGTGTCGTGTCCTGGGCCTGCTGAAGCATTTCAGCAGGCCCAGAAATGTTGCAAATGGTCCCAGGCAACCAAAAAGCTGCCCGGGACCAGACTGGCTGGCGCCGGACTTGTGTGCATGCGCAAGGCGCGAAAAAAGGTTTTTCCCTATTGGCCGGACTGCCTGGGTTTGGGGAGACTATAAAAAGCCTGCGTGCCTGCTTGGTTGAGAGTTGAGTTGAGTAACGAATAAAGAAGTACTTGATTACAACATGTGTCTTGCTCCAAAACATAAAACCAGCATGCAAACATTGGTAAGGATAGGAGGGATGTGACTTAAACAGATCCCCTCCATGCCCCCCCCAACCCTTTTAAATATTTCACCCAAAATATTTATTTAGAAGCTAAGAAGATTCTCTGAGGCAGGCTGCTAGGGAGCAAGATAATTTCTTTGCTGGCAGAATCCTTGACTCAAGCATTGCCATTAGTGGAAGAAAAGATTTTATTAGGTTGCGAGCTTGTCAGCTAATTCTTAGAAAGTTGGGGATGATTAGCAGAACAGGGGGGGCTGAGAGAAACAGGAGGAAAGTGAAAGTTGGACTATAAAAGAGAATGAAAAGACCGGGATTATTTTGAAGTGCAGAATAAAACTGTGAAATTGTCAGGCCAGAGAGAATCCTTAGGTGTTACAAAAACTTAAGAGAAGTTAAAAAAAGAAACAACACTGAAATTGAGGTACAAGCAGGGATGTAATGGGATAAAAGTAATAAACATGTTAGGATTCAAAATTTGAAAAGAGAGAAGAGAATGAAAACAAAAACTATGTAACAGGTATAGAAAAATATGGAGTACAATTTTGGATATTTCAAAAATAGAAAATGGACAAAGAACAGAAGCAATGGACAAAGAACAGAAGCAATTTACACATGAGGTTGATTGGTGTACAGAAAAGGTTGGAAAGAGGAACTATAGTGGAACTGCTTTTGCTGAACACAATTTTGACTGAAATCCACTATAAACCAAATATCATTTCATATGTCTCCTTCCTCTTAGCTTTATGTACATGCTAATTAGTGATTCATGAATTGTATATGCTATCAAGACAGTATTGCTTCAGTATTCAGATACATGGATTTTCTCCATCATGATGTGTCTACAACCTGACCTGTCAGGTCTTCTAATGGTGACCTCTTTCAATCTGTTGACCCCCGTATCATTTTCCAGATTTGCTGGCATAGTTTGGTTAGAACTTTTACTGTTTATTATTCAGTTGCTTGTCACATTTTTGTAGATATTCCTTTAATTCCTCTGGCCTTTTGACTTGATAATGATTGGAGTGCTGATCTAACTTAATGTTCTAGTATAGAAGATATTGTAAATAGGGACTATCTTATAATGTATGTTGGATTTAAACATCTCTACTGAATTTCATTATATACTCCTTCCATCTTTATTTGATTGTCACAAAATCAGTTAGTGTCTGCCTATTAGTATATTAGTATTACCAATTTGAGGCCAAAACCTCCTTCTGAATTTGGAGATATTTCCTTGTTTTTCCATGTTTATGTTCATTCTCAGTGTCTTCATTGATGTTGTAATATTGCTTCATTTCGCTTCTAAGAGTGTTCTGAAATTCTTTGTGAAGTTCCTTTCCGAGAAGTTTGTCATTCTTTGCTTTGGCTTCTCTTCTCATCTTGACAATTTCCCCAGCTTGTTCTGACATCCAGTTTCCTATCTTATGTTTTTTCATCTTTGGCAGTCTCTTTTCATGTTCATCCTTAACAACTTCTTTGATTTCATTACATAGTTCCAGTTTCAGGACTTCAAAACACTCCCTGATGTTCAAATTGAAAATTGAGTATATGCTTAAGATCGTATACTGGAAGTTGGTTGGGTTTGTTGTTCTACTTTAACTTGACTTAGAATTCTTTCACTTCCTGGTACGAATAATATAGTCAGTTTGATTTCTGTGTACTCCATCTAGTGATGTCCATATGTGTTATTTTGGCTGTTTGAACACTGTGTTAGCAATAAAGAAATCATAGGAATGTCTGAACTGATAAGTCATTATTGTGCTTCATTTCTATGTCCTGGGTCATATAGTCCAATTACATGCATTTCCTTACCAGTTCCAACTCTGTTACTCTACTCTCTACCCACAAGTAGCACATCTATCAGTTTCAAATTGAACTTAGCCATAAAACCTATCAACCTCCTTTTCTTCTTCATCTATGGAGCATAGGCTTAGATAATCATTATGTTAAAAGATTGTCCACATAGTCTGATATTATTCAGTTACTGATTGCACTGGACGCAAGTACTGTTGTTGCTATCTCCTCCCTAATTGTGAAAGCAAAACCAGTCCATCTTTGTTTTTCATATCCAGAGTAATTAATATGATCTTCTGACTGAAAGTGTCCAATCTCACTGATGCCAAAAATATCACTGTGGAGTCAATTTCACTTCTCAATGTACTGTTGAATGGAACGGAATGGAATAGAATGAGTTCATACTGAAAGGTTATCGTGCCCTACTTTCAGGATCAAGTGGAGGACCAGTGATTGTTATATCCACTCCATACTAATTCTCCATGACCATCCCTTATAGCTCCAATTGAAGGGAATTTGAAAAGTTTGGTAGGGAAAAACCTCTGCCTAAACAACTGGAGGGCATTACTATTACAGCAGTTTGCTATACTTATCTTCATCGATATAAGGCTTATTATACATTTACAGGAATTATAGTCACTCCATCATTGCTGGTACAATGATGCCTTTAAAGGCAAAAACAAAATAAGACATCCAGTTAAATTTAACAAAAAAATTGCGATGCAGAAATATTTTTGAATCAATATTTTCCCCCCAAAGGATATATTGATAAAAATGTTTCCATAAGCATTACATTAACCAATTTAGCTATAAAATCTGTTGATTGATTGATATATCTGCCATCAAATCATTTTGATTCCTACTGATCATATAGATATATCTTCTCATGACATTCAGTTCCTAACCTGTAGTTTCAAATCTCCCAATGGTAACTGAATCCATCTATTTTGCTGTTGGTCATCCACTTCTTTTTCTTTCCACCTTTCCCAGCATAAAAGCCTTCTCTAGACAGCTGGGTCTTCACACCAATATGGCCAAAGCTGGATAATTTGAACATGGTCATTTGTGCCTTGAGTTGATTTGTTTGATGATCCATCAGTTTGTTTTCTTAGCAGTCCGTAGTATTTGCAGGAATCTTCTCTAATACTAAGTTTCTAGGTTTCTAAACAGTTCAAGTTTCTAGGTCTATAATATCTCAAGACTTAAAGTGGACACCTAACATCAAAATGTCATCAGAAAAGCACAACAAAGAATGTTCTTCCTGCACCAACTCAGAAAGCTCAGACTACCCAAGGAGCTGCTGATACAGTTCTACAAAGGAATTATTGAGTCTGTCTGCATCTCTATAGCTATTTGGCACTGCAGTCAAACAAGAGAGACACAGACTTCAGCGGATAGTTAGAACTGCAGAAAAAACAATTGCTACCAGCCTGCCTTCCATTGAGGACCTGCATACAGTATGAGCAAGAAAGAGAGCTGTGAAAATATCTACAGACCTCTCACATCCTGGACACAAACTGTTTCAACTTCTTCCCTCAAGACAATGCTATAGGGCACTGCACACCAGAACGACTAGACACAAGGACAGTTTTTTCCCCATCCCATCACTCTGCTAAACAACTAATCCCCACAACGCTATCAAACTATCTAGTAGTGTTGTATTACTATTATCCTTCTCATTTTTTCTATTACCTGTTTCCTCATCTTCTTATGATATAATTTTGTTGCTTGTATCTTAAGATTTATATTAATTGTTTTATTTAGTACCCTAGTATGATTTATGTTGATTGCTTACTTAGTATCCTATGATCCTATGTTGTATCTCATGAGTTATGATGAATGTATTTTATTATTATAATCATGATTTATCACTTGTTGCTTGTATGTACATGGAGAGCTTATGCACCGGAGACAAATTCCTTGTGTGTCCACTCATACTTAGCCAATAAAGAATTGTAATTCTAATTCTAAAATTTAAAAGTTTCGTTACTTTTCTAATCCTGCTTCTTTAAAGTCCAACTTTGGCTTCCGTAGACTGTCACAGGGAATATCATCTCTTGCACAGTTCTGACCTTTGTAAGTATAGACATCTGTAGGATCTATTACATTGCTGATTATATAAAGTGATCTTTTTTGCTGTAGACAAAAATGGACAGGAGGAAAACAAAATCTGTGCTGTTAAACCTTTTAAAAAATAAATAAATAAATAAATAACATGTTCTTACGGGTTTCCAAAATGTTGGGACTGGAAGACAATCTAGAATTTTGAATGTGTGTGTTGGTGAGCATCCTTATAGAAGTACTATGAAAAAGAGACAGTCAACATTATCATTTGTTCCTGCCACCTCTGTTATCTACCCAAAATGGTCTCCAGCTTTTTTGTTCCTTTTCTAGAAAGCTAGCACAGCTGCAAGCAAATACTGGACTATAACAACCCACCTCTTCTTTTCAAAGAAAGCATTTGAGGCCTGCCTAGTAGTTAATTGAATTACTGAGCTCTTCAAGTCCTTCCTTAATATGTTACAGAACAACAACCAAATTATAAAATGGCGGCTAGCAACCAAGGCTGAGTCCTTTTTTTCTTCATCATTTTTGTCAGCTGAGCTCCTGATGTGGTAGCTTCTGTTTTGAAAATTTAATCACTGTGTTGAGTAACTGTGAATAAAAAGGCATAGCAAAGTAATTTAGAACAAAGATTTCAGCCCAGTGATCGTTACTTCTTCTGGTAAAGCCTGTGTAAAATCTAATTGTATATGAGAGCGAGGTACATGATTAAAACTAATAGAAACATGATTTAACTATTCATTTCTATTAGGTTGTTTTTGCTTAAAATTTATAGTGAAACTAAATTATTACAAGGATTTATGAGCAATGTAATTTCACTCAAGTTATCTTTTAATAATTCAAGTTGTTTCCATCACATTCAGTTTTAAGGTATTCTGTGTGATATGTAAATTACTAGGAAAGACTGAACAGGAAAGACTGAACAGTTTTTTCCATATTCTTTTGGTTTGAAATATATTTTCCTTGAATGTGTAATTTTTCCATTACTTAAGTAATTCTCTTGTAGATTATAATCTTCTGAAACATGTTTGACCAGAAAAATGGATTAGGCACATTTTGCTGCTTTTTTGTGTAGCCTTTCTAGTTCTATACCAGTGATGGCAAACCTTTTGAAAACTGAGTGCCCCAAAACCACCCTGCCCTGCCCCACTCTGCCCCCACTCTGGCCCTGTCCCCCCTCCCCCTGCCCGACCCCATCCCACTCCCACCCCACCCACCTGCAGGGCCACCCACCACCTCCATGGCCCATCGCAGATCGCCCAGGTGTCTCAAAAGCGCCGTGGCAGCCATGTCCTCTGCCCGCACCACACAGCATCAACTGTGCGCGACGGGGCATGAGGGCAGAGTCTTGTCCCCACTGTCCGGCTGCCATGTCCTTGGCTGTGCTGCTCCTCGCGGGCTGTGCTTGGGGATGACTCTCCTCCAGGGGGGATTGCTGGTGAGGAGGGGGCTGTGGGGGGAGGCAGGGCTGGGGCAATGGTGCATGTGCCCTCAGAGAGGGCTCTGAGTGCCGCCTCTGGCACGCGTGCCATAGGTTCGCCATCACTGTTCTATACTATTCCTTCAAGAATAAGGAAGAGAAGGATTATCTTTCCTATATTTATTCAGATTCTGATACATTTATTAGCTTACAGGAAAAGGAGTTTTGACTTTTTTTAGGATTGAGTGTACTCCAATTAATGATGAGTTGGGAGATGCACATTAAAAATAAAAGTGAACAAAATATTTCTTTAGTATGAACTATTATTAAGAGTTCACATACTTTTAAGGACTTCTATGTATACCAGGCTTAAGGTTAACATTCTCTGTGAACTCATATCCTTTTTTGAATCAGTAATTTTTTAGCATTTTCATGAACTTTGCATTGAATATATTAAAATAAGCATGCTAACAATAATTGAATAAAAGTTTACTGAGTTGACAATTATGCATTCATGTGCTGTGGATTAAACATTAACATATTCTCCTGCCGTAGAAAGAAGAGTCACAACATGTTTAAAGAAATGTATTAGGACAATTATATGAGCATTATGATAAACTAAGTCCCATTATTTTCAGTTAGGAAATGAATATCCAGTATTGTATAGAATATTTTGTATTCTAATGGACACCTAGTCCTCTGGCCATTAACTGCATAAAAACTGTACTTTTGTTCTCTGGGGTCTATGGTTCACTAGGTTTCCACATGTATTCATCATAAGCAGTGAAGTGAAGTTTGCTAATGCACTGCTTGTCTACTAAATAAAACACAGCATTCTACTAAATAAAATACAGCATTCTTAGTAAGAAGCATCTTCTTCTAACTCAGTGTTTCTCAACCTTGACAATTTTAAGGCATGTGGACTTCAACTCCCAGAATTCCACAGACAGCGTTGCTGTCTGTGGAATTCTGGGAGTTGAAGTCCACATGCCTTGAAATTGTCAAGGTTGAGAAACACTGTGCTAACTATAAGGAAGATTTCATTTCTATTACCTGAGTGGAAGAATATTTTTCTTTTACATTTGTGTAAGGCTCCCAGCAAGCTTTAACAAAATTAACTCACAAATGATATAAGGATTACTGCTAAGCAAGTTCATTTACAAAATTAAAATATAACATATTCTACTTTATGTTTAATTAAAGTTACGAAAGTCAATTGAGTATGAATCTCTTCATTTCAAGAGAAATCAATAGGCTTGTGCCTTTAATCCAAGATATCGGACTAGATCCATATTTTTAAATTAATGACATTTGTGCTATGGACAGAAGGGTAGATATAAGTATAGAAAGATAAAAGCAACCATTTTCTGCACCAGCCAAGGAAGCTGGATGTCCCTAAGGTGGTTTTTCCAAAAGGCAGCTGAACTTCCTTGGTTTTTTTTCCTTTGAAAACATTTTGCTTTTCATCCAAGATTACTTCTGAGCTGAACTGAAGAAGTTTCTTGTATGAGAAGCGAAACATTTTCAAAGGAAATGTTTCAAAGGAAAACAACAACAACAAGAAAGTCCAATTGCATTTTTGGAAAAAAAAAACACTTTGGGGACAACCCTGATCTGGAGGATTGAAAATCTACATAGGTAAGGAAGCTAAATGTTCTCATGAAGGAGAATTGTAGGAAATGTAATGTTTCTTTGGTTGCACAAAACAGCATCTCCTTTCCTTTTTTTAGGCTAAATCGGACATACTCATTTATTTGCTACTTTGGTTTTTTAATTTTCATTCTTTTTATGTTGGCTGAGGTTAAGGTGTGCTGGAATGGGGCTAACATTAATACCACTTGCTTGAAAACATTTGACTTGAAAAGTTGCAGTGGTTTTTTAAGGTGGTGTGGTATTCTGCAGCATTTTCCTAAGTGTTTTTCTATAGTCTGTTGAAGAGACATAGCCATGATTCCACAACACTAATAACTTCGTCGCTTGTCACTTCCAGACTGCAGAGGAGAGCACAGCCAAAGACTAGACCAGGGTTAGGCAACCATGCTGGCTCAGGAATTCTGGGAATTGAAGTCCACGAGTCATAAAAGAGTCAAGTTGCCTACCCTGGGACTAGACAATAATAGAGGAAGTCCTTAACTTACAACCACAATTGGGTCCAGAATGTCCATTGCTAAGTAAAACGGTTGTTAATAGCATTTAGCACTAGCATTTAGGTTTATATACCGCCTCATAGTGCTTTACAGCATGCTCTGGGCAGTTCACAACGTAGTAGAATTATTTGCATATTAAGCAAATCACACCTGATTTTATAATCTTTTTGCCCTGGTTCTTAAGTGAATCACTATGGTCATTAAGTGAACCCTTGATCTTCAAGCAAATGCATTGTTGTAGGCTGGCTGGGAAGGTCACAAATGGCCATTAGATGACCCCAGGATGCTGCAACCATCATAAATAGATGCCAGCTGCCAAGGGTCCAAATTTTGATCATGTGACTGCAGAGACGCTATACTGATTGTTAAGTGCAAGGACTGGTCGTAAATCACTATTTTCATCACCGTCATAATTTCAAACAGTCACTAAATGGATGTCAATCGAGGACTGTCTGTATTGTCATCAATGGTGTTATGCATTAAGCGTAATCCTCATGGGTTATTTCTGAAATTGCATGAGCATAATATTTTGATTCTATATGGGATTTTTCTCTTGCTTTCATATTTTTAAATTTAGTCTATTAAAATACCTGCCTCGCCTCCAGATTTCTAGTCAAGCTATGCATGTTCTTTCACGCTGTATGTATTTATTCCACCTCTGCGTTCGGTAAAGTGGATATTTTTGTACTATAAGTTTGATCAAGTGAATGAAAATAGTGGGCTGCTGTTCTGAAGATTGCCTGCAGTGTAAATTTACAAATTATTCTTATTTTGTTTTCTGGGAAGGCACTCAGACGTGAATTGAAGGAAAAAGAGCACGTGATTTTAAGTGCTGTAGACCAAGCACGAATGTTCCTTGCTGACCAACCAATTGAAGGGCCGGAAGAACCAAGAAAAAACTTACACTCAAAGTCAGGTCAGTTGTTTTTTTTTTTTTTTTGATTGCTGAATTTGACAATAGAGTCTGTTTCAAGTTAAGTTAAAATAATTGTTTTATTGAACATGTGAGCATAATGCCTTTGATATTCCTTCTTCTTCAAAGAATGTTTAATGAACATTATAAGCATTGATATAATAAACGAACACGGACATATTATTGTGAATTTCCGATGGAAGCACAGTGCAAATAAAATTTAAGCTGCAGGAAGCAAAACTCAGTAGTTTGTGAGCACAGTTGAAATTATACTTATCCAAGGAACTGGACAATTTGAAACGTGACTCTGATTCTTGTTTTTGTTAGAAGCTGTCAAATTTGATACACCGAGACATATTATCTATCATTTCTTTCTAGCAGTCTAGACATCTCGTTAAAGATAACTTTGATGAAAGGACATAAAACCTTAATGGTTAATATGAACATCGTTGAAGAAATAGGAAAAATAAGAAGGAATTTAAGGATGCAAACAAGTATCTGAAATTATCAATTACTTGGACTATGAATTTCTTCCATGCTCTGTTAACACATTGGTTTTCTTTGGGACCTCTAGCAAATTTAGGCAAAACAGCATATTTGGATAATAAAACTATATTATAAAAACCTTCATTAAATGGCTGCCATGATGGGCCAGCCTAATCACAAACTGGTCAGCATATACATTAGCGTGTGGAATTGTACACTGTAGTAAGGTCATTCCATCTTTCTAAAAAATTGTTTTGATTTAGGCATTTCATATCATTAAAATGCATAGATATACTCAAATCTTCAATGTAATACCAAACTATGTTTTAGATTAGTCTAAGAGGAGCTTCCAGTTTGAGTTGAAATCTATGTCAAATTTGTTTTGAAGGTGGGAAGTTATTCTGTCATTGCAGCATGTTCCCACAACTTGGTTAGCAAAAGACATATATATGCTTATAGTTGCTTTTGGATATATTTTGGAATCTAAAACTATTGGCTTATCCATGAGTAAATATGGCAAATCTTGCAGTTGGAATGAATTGTTATCCCTCCATTAATTTGCCTTGTCATAAAAATAAATATTTAATAATTATATTAGAGGGGATTCTTTTCCTGTTATTTATTACAGATATTCAGTGTATAACTCACTATTGTACAATCTCTTAATGGCTGTTTGTTTAATTATTATATATTTATGCAAGCCATATGAAAGTCCTGCCATTTCCTTAGATCTAACTGAGATACAATCCATTCTGAAATCCATATTGAATAGCTAACCTGGTGATACATTTTAAATTTTGGTGCTGCTAATTCACCTCACTCTTTCAAATCTTGTAGAGTCTTGAATTTTAATCCTTGGATCGTACAAATTCATTATTTGTTCATGCCAATCACTTAATACCTCATTTTCAGTATGAACTGGAAGAACTTAATAGAGAAAATTAAGTTTGGGTAAAATACTTATTTTAATTAATGTAATTCTGGTTAACCAAAGCACATTTAAGTTTTTTTCCCCCACTCTGGGCATACGTTGTGTTCAAGAAATGGTAAATAGTTGCTTTTAAATAATCAACTAATTTAAGATTATTTTAAGGTTAGTTATTTTAACCTTGTCCCTAGTTGTTTAGGATTTTCCTACTAATATCAGTGTCCTCAACCTTGCTCAATGGGCACCACAGATTGTTTAGCATAATTATAATATGTACATACCCCCCGTCAGTAATGAAGCTATTACGTTTTATAATAATTGTAATTTCTGAATAGATTTTAAGGTCATATTTACATGGATTACACTAGTCATCCAAGGGTAGTCTCATATGAAGCAGTGAAGCAATTAGAAGTATACTGATGCATGAATCACAATAGGCAAGCTGTTGCTGTCCAGAAAAGCCATGTAGCTGACATACCTGACACACCTAATGGTAAATATTTCTAGCTGTGAGGATCACTTTGACCTCTAGCAACAATGATGAGTACTAGCACTCCCAAATGGCAGAACTGTTTCTTCAGGAGTATAACACAATCCCCAGTATAGCTAGTTGTTGAATATCTAGCTTAGGGAATCATTTACCCAGTGAATTCTCAAACACATGGAAAACAATATTTTCTTTAGGTATTGTTTTAGGTCCTCTGTGGTTTCTCCCAAATCAAATGCTAGTTTTCAACATGATGATATCTTGAAGTAAATCTTCTGTTGTCCATATAAAGCAGCTTTATATAAATTTAAAATAGTATCTTGAGAAATCACATGGTAAATGGAAACACTGATAGAAAGCTCTGCAACTTCTACAGAACCAGTCCAGGATGTTATGGTCAGTAGTCTCAAAACCAATTGAGAGGTTAAATAAAAATAATAAAATAAATAAGAGTATCAATTATTTTTCTACTCTGATGAGAGTATTTCTTTTGAGTCCCATAATTAGGATACAGTCCAGATTGAAATGATTTTAGCTAATATCATATAATAATACCTGTGTCAAGGTTCCGACTAATGAAACACTTCAAAGAACTTTCAGGCATGTTTATCCTAAAGCCTTTATTACAGTGTTACAAATTGACGGCACATCATGGACGTTTTATGCCAGAATCTGACTTCCTCTTGCTGGCATCTAACTTTTCTTGCTAAACCCCTCCCTTATCTTGCAATTACAAGTCACATTATCCAATTAGTGTGAAGGTCAAAGGTTTACTTCCTCTTTCTTTCCCTGGCTTTTTACTCCCCCCCTACTCTAAGCTATGTATTAACCCAATAAATACCAGACAGTTTTGCATATTGTCAAAGCAAGAATATACAGTATTTGCAGCATTGACATCCGGCCCCCCGTACAACCTGTAATTAAATCAATATCTTCCTTCTTGTCACCTTGCTTCCAAAAGAGTGTTTTGTTTTCTTCTTTTCTTGTACAATAATAGTGTATTACTTATTAAACACAGAAAAGGGATTCATATCCATTCATATCGTTGCATTGGTCCTCTGAAATATATGAAAAAGTCGGTTTTATTTGCTTGTATAATTTATCCACTGTCCTAATTTTTATAGACTTTTAGTTTTTATTTCTTCTTCTCGTAGCCTTTTACATTATGAATATTTAATTATTAAAGCAAATAAACGTTTTCTCCAGGCTAGTTCTTTTGTTGAATATTCTTATCCCTAGCTGTTTTGAACAGTTAAGTAAATTGATAAGCCTTCGTGAATAAGCTTTGATGAGAAGTTGCATGCACAATCTTTAATCTAAATTAGGAGTATTGTTAGGAAAATATATTTATTAAATTCAAATTTGTCAAGGCCCTTGTGTTATGAGAAAATAGTGATCAATAACTTTTATTCAGTATTTGAGCATATTAGGTTTGTGAGTAATGATATAGTAAATTGCTTCATTTAAAAATCTAGCTGCATTTTGAGTAGCTAATTAACATCTTGCAGCTCCCAATTTAATCAAACTTACAAAAAATTATACAAATACCAATTTGTAAACATTCAATGTTCAAATGATGTAATTGCTTAAGAATTCAGATAAATATAAATCTCCATTCCACTGCAGTCTTGTACCTTGTATTTGCAAACTAGAGTGGTATTTACTTTAAATAAATACTAGGATTCTTTTTTCAAATAATTTACTTTTAATTAATGTCTAATGAGATTCAGTGAGAAAATGATAAATGAGGTGGACAGGTTTCTAACATTCAGAGGGCGATGGTGAACAAATAGTTTTCCTTTTAGATCAATTTGGCAGTAACCCTAAGAAAAGAATTTCTAATTGTTGCCAGTGGTGCTAATATTCAGTGTGTGATTTTCATAGAAGCGAGGACAGAAAAGAGTTAACAGCAACATTTCATCACGATCCGCAGTTTTAATCTTGATCACCCATCCTATTATTTAGGAGACGAAAACAGAAATCTTAAGGGCGAATCCATGTTCTAACATTACAGTAAGGTATCCGCTGTATGCAATAGGCCTAGTTGGTTGGCTGACCAACTGTAAGAAGCTAAAAAAAATTATGTACTTCATAATCCATGAGTGTAGATGGAATAATCCAAATATTTCTAACTGAAATTAGATGAAAGTTAAGATCCCCTGTTATATATTTTAGTGGGAGCCGCAGTAATTTGGATCTTTCCTATCAGTATAACATAAAATGTCACTACTCATGTGGAAATGCAATCAATCCTCATCATCATTTATGAAGACTGAACAAATGCTAGGAAAGCATAGTCTTCTGTCACTTAGCCCAGAGCTTGTTACAATTTTCTAGAAAAAATGGAAGCTTTATAGGCCAGCATAATATAAGACAAGCAGAAAGACTACAGAGAAATGAGCTGTATTCAGCATTGTGACAGCCAGAATTATACAAAAGAAAATGGGACATTGTGCAAGAGATAATGTGCAGAATGTTGTGTCAATACACATTTTAGCATCACAAACAGGTATTTTGTGCATTACCTCACAAACAGAAACAGGTGCTGATTTTAGTTCTGTTTCTTTTTGCATAAAAATCTTGTGCTAAGAAGAAAGAGTTTTTGTTCCTGATAGGGCCCAAAAGAATTTAATGGTTTTGGGGAAAAAAGATGTCAAAAGAGCCTGGCAGATTTTACCGTCAGGATGGACACTTGGCTGTAATTTGCTTTCAATGTTAGGATTTTTGTCCGTTTGACAACTGTTTGGAGAATCACATAGACTTTTGTGTGTTTGACAACTATTTGGAGAATCACTGAAAGGTTTTTCATTAAGATTTTTCATCAATTAAGTCTCCTAAGAGATAATCTTTTAGTGCAAGAATCATTAAGAGCACAATGTCATTATTTTGAACAGATTTGTATTCTACAATATAATCAGTTTTGGACTTTCCAGTGTTTTTCAGTCTTGTATTTATAGGAGAAGAGCAATCAGAAGCAGAAGGCAGAGTTAAATGCATATGAGTTTAGAGTCCCTTCTTTCCACAAAAGACCCAAGTCCAATTCCACCCTGAATTCCGCTGACCCTTATTTAGCACCAATATGGTGCTGAGCGGTAGTTGACTAGATTCTTGACTAGACTGCAATCATAAATCCTATGTGCTTAAACTCAGTGAATGATCCTGGTTCTTTGCAACTGATAGCAATCCTTCTCTGCTTCAAAGTTATTAACAAACCTATTTTTAAATTAATTATTATCAACATTAGTTAATACGTTGGCATTCCATTTAACAAATTAAAAAGTATAAGTCTTTTTGACTACCCTATATATGCCCTGAAAATTATTATCTGTAGTAGCAATAGCAGCAGCAGCAGCAGCAGTAGTATGTTGATAATATTGGAGAATCAGCAAGCGACTATTGAATTACAAAATAAATACTTTGTACAGTTTGTTCTAGCATACAGTATTTGTAAGAAGTTGATAGCTTATGATAGCATTCCCCTTAGTGCTGTCAATTATGATGAAAAGGCACTCCCAGATTTATACTGGTTGCAAATCCCAAGATTAGTACAGCCCCAGCATACCTGAAACCATCAAATTGCAGAAGATTGGCCTAATTCCATGAGTCCATTCCTGATGATTGACTGAGTCAGAACAAGTAAGGGGGCAAAATAAAATGCTCAAAGCTGATAAAAAAGAAATCTAATTTATCAGAAGTTTTTTTCCCCTCCCATGGCCAGTATATGAAAATCATATACTTTCAGTATAATATAGAAGAGCTTCATGTATGGGGATTAGTACAAATGTGGGACTAAATAGCTGAATTTAAAGAGTTTTTTAAAATCATATTCATGATTTTTTTCTAGCCTCGTAAGATAGTATGTACCAGCCATGTCAAACTTGTGATGTCATGTGACGTCACACGATGTATCACGACTTTTCCCCCATTGCTAGCAATGGGGTGGGCACGGATTCAATGTGATGCATCTGGCCTGCGGGCTGGCAGTTTGACATGCCTGGTATATACAGTATTCTAGAACTAACCCTACTTGTTAGAAAAAAAGCAAGTTGGAAACAAGGGTAAGTTTGAACACTTTCTCATTGTTTCTATAGGAAGCACTGCTTTTTTTTTTAAAAAGAAAGCTTGAAAAGGGGTAGCAGTCTAAGATGATAGGTCTTAGAATGTGAGTTTACTAACATATTGTTTATATCTATGTGTGTTTGTGTGTCTAAATGACCTCAATTAAGTTATTCATTCATACCTTTTTGCTTTGAAATTAATACAGTATTTTGGGGATCCTGGATTGCATTGAACCCTTCATTTCCAAAACTTTGTCCTTTCAGAATAATGTCCTTTGAATCCCAAGATTCACAAGGAAAATCTTATGAAATGTTTCCTAAAACTAAGGGACGTAACATAAGACATGTTTCCAAAACTTGATTGGGATGTGTAGTCTATGGAACTCTTTTGCAATATAGCTAATTTAGGTTTCGTTTCACCCTCAGTAATAGAAGCCCACTATTTAATGTGAAGGCAATCTCTGTCCAACTTACTTAATTTTTTTGGGAGGGAGGGGGGAGTTTCTAGAGAAAAACACAAGTTTAGAGTGCTCTATGCATTGGTGGCGTGCCTGAGAAAAGGCAGAATATAGTTACTAAATAATAAAGATAGCTTTTAAAAGTCATGCTTGTCATGTTATTGCTGTAGTCAACAGTAGCAGATCACATCCATTGTCCAAGGTTTTATTTGGCAAAGGCTTTGAACAATCTACAGGGACATTAAGAACAATTGAGAGTGTCAAAGAGAACATAGAAAGACAGAATGAAAGATTTTAGAACCAAGGTGGAAAGTGTTGAGGAAATCCCCAGGTAACATCAATAAATATGTAGAGGCAAAGATTATTTTCATAAGTAAAGCATTTTAAATTAAGCATTCACCATCTGTTCTGCCCCTTAATTACAAACACAAAATGTGCAATAAATCATACTTGAGCCGTAAAAGAAATATTGTCTACAAGTGATTTACATGCGTGCACCTTATTTATGTTAGGTACCATCTGGAATAGCTGTATAAGGCAGGTTTAAGGGAGACTGACTGCAGCTGCTGTGAAGAGGCTGCATTTGTTATGACTCACAATGTCCTCAAGTCATCATCAGAAGCTTTAAAACAAAATGTTGTGTGTGGGGTATGACAGAGGTCCATAAAATTTTATTATATAATGATCATAATAGTGCTCCTTAAGCTGTATTTGATGCTCTACAAAGTGTTCATAATTGGGTCAGTTACACTGCATTTGCGTAGGGGCCTTATATGATTAGAGAGAGTGTGTGTGTGTGTGTGCGTGCAAGCATATGTGTTCTCTTATGTCTGTAAGATGGGTCATTTTGTGAAGTGAGCTCTATGAAAATAGAGTTAATGCACTAATTTCCATTATATGCACCACCCTGTGAGCGTCCCCCCCCCCAATACATCTGTGCAGGAATATTCCCTAATTGGTTGAAGAAGAATTGGAAAGGATTCAGAGAAAGGTGAAATTGCCTACTTCTGCTGACATAAGAGGTTCACTGGATTCTACCCAACAGAATTATTCCAAAGGAAATCAAACTACTCTCACAAATCTTATTTAATAGAACATTATCTCTACAGCTACTGTTTATCTCTGCAGTTACTGTATGACCTCAGTTTTTTTTGTAAGTAGTGTATTTTTCATTAATGTGCTAGAACATCTGAAGGGCTAGTATATTTATGGCCAAGAAATGCCTTCTCATAAGAGTTTCTTCATTACTCACAATAACACATATGCTTGCCTTCAATCCTGTTCTAAATGACATTTTTATATCAAATATAAAAGCAATTCTACAATTCTTTCCTGAAAGAAAAATCAGGGTGCTTATAATGTAACAATACTGAATTGTCCTTTGAATCAACTTCCAGCAATCTGAAAATTCCTGATTTTAATCAATATACTGTGGAAATTCACAATGAAGAAACTTTATAGTGCCTTTTGCCATCTTTGGTTCAGCTCCTTAGAACCCAAGCCCAGCTCCATCTTTCCAATTTACACGTAAAGCAGCATTAAAAGGCAGCCTTTTAATACAGTGTTAAGTTATATTAATTATTGTTCAGCTTGTAGATATTTAAATATTATAATACAATACAAGCATTATGTCATGATACTTAAGAGACATCTAAAGAAGTGTCTTGCCCAAGATCAGTGTCAGATTTTGTGGGTCCATGGATATCTAATCCTCTTAATAAATCATTTTAAGGTGCTGGCATCCCCAATAAAAATTTAAGTAGCAAAGAACGGGTGTCTTCACTAATGGGAACCATGCCAACCTATGGTAGGGTTGAGTATTGAAGGATGTTTCTGTGCCATACTGTGTTATGTAGGAATCAGTTTGCTGATCAACTCCTTCCTAGCTTCTATCTTAATTTTCTCAAATGTGGCATGCATATTGTACTGATCTCAACCAATGCCTCTGGGAAGAGTAGAGGCAGGACATAAGAGCAATAAATGTTTTCTTTTTGTTTCTCTTTAATAAGTAGAATTTGGGAATGGTATATAGTAGTCTTCTAAAACTCTATCTATCTACCTATCACATAAAGAAAAGCTTCTGGAATTTTCATGGCACATAATGAGCATTCTGCGAAAATAGTTGTTATGATGGATATAGTCAATTTAAAAATTATTTACTAGGGGAAAACTAGTAAGATTATTCTCTATCATCTCAGTCTTCCCAAAATGCTTTCTGTGTGTACCTTCTATGTGAGTGTACATGCTTCCAAGCATCAGACTGCAGCCATTATTTTGTTTTCTAGAAAATTCTTTGGGGAATCAGTGTGGGGCTGTCCCTAGTCAGGTCCACCTGCAGCTATGGAAGCTCATTGGATAATTTAGGGCTAGTTGCTCTTTCTCAAGCCACACAACCTCATATGGTTGTTATTGCAAAGAAAAAAAAAGAGTAGGAATGCTAATATACATTACCTTGAGCTGCTAGACCAGGGCTTTTCAACCTTTTCACCCACTGTACCACTTTTAGGATATGGCAACATCCAAGTACCACCAGTCGCCTAGCAAGGTGTCAAAAACTTGATGACCCCCCCCAAAAAGGAAAAAAGTGATGAAGTACAGGTAGTCCTTGACTTACAACAGTTCGCTTAGTGACTGTTTGAAGTTACAATGGCACTGAAAAAAGTGCCCCCCAAGCCACAGCCGAGCAAGACACCTGCCTGCCCACCCGGCGGTGCTCTTCCTCCTGTCTGAGATTTTCATTGTTCTGAGCATTTCTGTTGAGGATTGGCTGCGGGGGTGGGGTGAGGGGTGTTTGGTTTTTATTCCTATCTGCTGGGTGGTTGCAGCAGGTTTTGATCACTTCACGTGACCCTGGAACACTGTGACCGTCATAAATATGAATCAGTTGCCAAGCATCTGAATGTAAATCACAAGACCCTGGGGATGCTGCAACATTCCAGCTGATCGGCGCTTCTTCTGGGCTCAGCAGAAGTGCCAGGATCAGTGCCGAGCTCCAGCTGGAGCCTGGTGTTGATCCTGGTGCTTCCACTGAGCCCTGACAGCCCCAAAGAAGCGCCGATCAGCTGGAAAGCGGTACTGATCCTGGCGCTTCCACTAAGCCCTGACAGCCTTGCAGCTCCAACCATCTCTCGCTCAGGCTAGTGCAGTGCTGCCACCGGTTCAGCTCATTCCCCTCCCCCACTACTTTTATAGGATGGTCGCATACCACCTGCGAGGTACCAATGTACCACAGGTGGTACCCGTACCACTGGTTGAAAAGCCCTGTGCTAGACGAAAGCCAGTATATACATATAATATAGACAGAAACATTTTATATCTGTCTACCCACTCAGGTTATTTTAGGTACTTTGCTTTGCAACATTCTAGCTTCTCATTGTATAGAACATTAAAAATAAACAAATCCACTAAGTAAGGACCTGATGGGAACCAAAGCAGATGTAGGCAGTCACTAAGAATGTAACACTGGGTACCCTGGGAGTGAGATATAAAATCCTAACTATCATGCCCTTCTAAAACTAAAATAAATTTATAATCAAAAAATGGAATTTGCGATGTTGAAAAACTCAACAGATTACTTCTAATAGCCTAGAACACAGGTCCCCAACCCCCGGGCTGTGTCCCACTACTGGGCTGTGGAAGTGGTGGGCAAGCGCACACATCCCCATTTGTACAAGCAGCAGGCGAACGTGTGTTCACACAAAGCTTCATTTGGGAAAGTGGGGGGCATACTGCTGCTTGCCTAAATGGAGCTGCGTACGCGTGTGCTTATCCGCCACTCACATGGAACCATTATCACATGGAAGCCTCCCCCCTTGTCGGTCCACAAATCCGGAAAGGTTGAGGAATGCTGGCCTAGCAGGAGAATGCATATATTGTTATGGGTCAGTACAGGAACAATAAAGTCTCAGTTTGCTCACTTATGATCCTTGAAGAAATAGACTTGAATTTTTTCTTCCGACAGCATCCTTCCTCCTCCTCTCTTTAGTGTTAAAATGTTATTGGCATTATTTTCTATAGACAGGAGGAATCTGAGTTTTCATTTACCCAGCCCCTGAAAATCAGTTCAGAACACAGTTTTAGAGCTTCCAAAACAAGTAATCTGTTCAGCCTGCAGAGATGATTAATGATGATGACGATGATGGAGGTAAATTATAATTACAATTATTTTGCGGCATGACAAAATTCCAAAGGAAAAATACATTAATAATAACACCATATTGCATTCTGTTTTCTTGGAGACGTGAACCTAAATCTCATCACAATTTTCTTCTCTGGCAAATGAAAAAGCTATTCTATCTAAGTGGCTTCTAATTGTTTTCAAAACAGGTATTTATAATTTTCAGGTAAAGCTTATGCCTGTTGAGTATATGTACTATGAATTATTAGTGTGTTTTTCATTATATTTAAATATAGTACTGATTTGAAATCAAAGAACTTGTTTCATTCAATTTCCATAGGTTGAAAGTGTACAGCCTGAACTTTTTAATGAAAATATTTTGTAATTTATTCCATAACTAATTGCTTGTGTCCCCAAATATCTAGTAGTGTCATATGCATATTTTGAGAAGAAAACACAGTAAAGCTGGGGAAACTGTGACCTTCCAAATAGTAATAAATTAATAGTTCCCAGATTCCTTTACCTTTGGCCCTAATTAATGAGGCTGCTGAGATTCGTAGTTTGAAAACACTTGGAGATCTACAGGCTGTTGATTACAGTGCTGTTGGGGCTAAAATCTCACCCTGGACTTAATGGATTTTCCCAGGAACAACTCCTCAAAGGAGAAAAAAACAGACAACCTGATCTGAGTCTGATTTGAAACCAAAGTCTAAAACAAATTATATTTTTCTACTACTTGCTTGTCTTTTTATGGACAATATTAAGAGGTCTGCAGTGTTGTTGCCAGACCTGATCCTAGATAACATCTTTACAATTGCTGTATTCATAGGATGCCTTTTCCCCTCTTCATCATATTAATCATCCACAGATCAACTATTTTAAATTGTTTTGTATCAAAGGCTCTTAAACGTTAATATCACAGGTATTATTTGTATCTTACTCAATAGATATTTGTAAGTTAATTATATTCTTGCCCTGGAAGCTATTTTCATATTGATGGCATAAAAATACTATTTTATTAATCAGGTATCAGTTGTTCTCAGCATTGCAATAGAACTACAGTAGCATTGCAATTATTTATCAAGTTCTCCAAAGTTAGCCTTTTCCTTTTTACAACCCAGCTTTTCTTGACACTTTGTTAGGAATAAAATTCAGCATTTGCCTTCATTTGAACATTGTTTCAGCCTCTTTCTCTATTAATTTGGATCAACTCAAAACATACCACTTACTACAGATGGGAATGGAAGTCCATCGTTAATCATCCTTGGCAGCAAGTGTACTTTGAAAGTAGCAATATTTCTTGTCCACATTCTATTAATCCCTATTCATTCCACTGAGCATTTTTTCCCATTTTCAGAGTTGACCCCTGAAGAAAAAGCACAGAAGATTGCTAAAGCTATGCGCAAGCAGTCTGCGGAAGTGAAGGAGAAGTGGGAAAGCCTGAATAGCTGTGCCAGTGGTTGGCAGAAACAGATAGATCAAGCACTAGAGAAACTGAAGGACCTGCAGTGTTCCATGGATGACCTGGATGCAGACTTGAGAGAGGCAGAGAATGTGCGAAACAGTTGGAAACCTGTTGGAGACAGGCTGATGGCCTCATTGCAGGATGAAGTTGATAAGACAACCGTAAGATCCCAGTGCTGGTTTAAGTGCATTGCCAGCTGATGTTTAGATTTTGGCTATGGAAACTGTACAGTGGTATTCAGGAAGTCATAATCCAGTGCCCAGTTGGATCCAGAATAGAAAACTCTTATCAGTGAAATAGTTGTATTATTCCTGCTTCATACGTTCCATTGGGAATGTGCAACAGTTCATTACAATTATTTTATTTCTACAGCAGTAAAATAACAGCAGGAGACATAGGTTTGTAGTAATGTATATAATGAGAGCAACATAACTAGAGGGAGATGGAGAAAACTCTTAAGGAACTCAGAAACTCTCTCTCTCTCTCTCTCTCTCTCTCAGTGCCCTGAATATTAAGCACCCTAACCATAAGGGTTAATTAATTAAATCCCATTGTCAAGTTGGACTGCAAAGACCAATCTCATGTCACCTCCACCTGTCCCCAGTATAGATGGGGGTGCTACAATTGTGTTATTTGTGAAGGGATATTTTAATTATGCAGTGAGGTGATATTTAAATTATTTAGCCCTGTACTATGAGTGCATTGTTTTAATTGAATAGCTGAAATTGTTCTTAAAATATATTTTTCTCTCTTTCTTTTGGGGGGAAAGGTTGACTGTAAGTGCAGTTATAAGCTGGAATATTCACACAATTACCTTCACACAAAACAAAATGAATCTATCCCCCTTAATGCCTTTGAATTCCCAGTACTTTCTACCATAGACCATTCTGCTACAAGTCTAGGAATTCCAGACTATAACAACTAATAGTAGAGCACCTAAGAATTTATGTCTTTCTGAAGTCAATGAGCATTTTAGCAGTAGACTTAGAAGCCTGTTGCCTGTATATCCAAGGATTGTCTAGAAAATAACAAATTAGACTATTTATGAGTAATGGTGCATTATACATAAACACACAACACTCTTTCAGAGGTTTGTTTCTGCTTTCAAATAAAGATTAAGCTAAATTTAATGAAACACAATTTCTGTTGCCTTAGAAGTAAATCAAAGCAGATTTAAATATGTTGATTTAAGCATAAAATATCCATCTTTCCTTTTTTTTCCGTTTGAATACAAACATAAAAGAATGCTTTTGTGTTCTAGTGGGAATATTTCTTGTTTTTTCTGCCTGCAAGAGGTAATTGTTCATATCTTAATAGTATTTGCATAAAGAACTGTAAAGGGAAACTTATGTTTTCTATTTGTTCAAATAGTATAAACTGTTGAGGATTATTTCATCTATTAACAAAATCAGCATTGATGTTGAAATTGATCTAGTAATTCTTGGGGAAAACAGCATGAAGTTGGAAAATTGTATCAATTTTGTAGAATTATCTGGCTTTTAGCAGATTTCATTTTTATGTTTTATTGATGCGATATAAAGGTAATGAAACCCAAATTACTTAAGTTCTAACACTTATTGAATTTGAAGATATGTTTACTAAGTATCTTTGCTTTTCTTTCTCACTTTCACTATTTATTGAGTGGCTTTTTGTTTCCTGGTAAACCTTTCCTGGTAAATTCATGTTTTTTTTATATACTTACAGTAACATGTAATGTGTTTAAGGAAAGTCAGGAGAGGTAGTGAAAGAATGAAAATGAAGGAAGACACTTACATGCATCATTTAGAGATTGTATTTTTGCTCTTCAAAATTTTTACTAAAAGCATCTGTGTATTCCCTCTTCTAGGCCTTTAGAGAAGAAATTTCACCAATCAGCTTGAAAATCAAATGCATCAATGACTTATCTGGTCAGCTCTCTCCACTTGATCTTCATCCATCCTTGAAAGTCACACGACAGCTGGATGATCTTAACATGCGATGGAAACTTTTACAGGTAGCTTTCATTGGCTAAGTGTTAGGGAGAACTATGAAAGTGTTACTGATTCCACATTATCCTTGTCATCAGGGAGAAAATCCTCTGACAATATTATTGATAAATGACCACAATTTACAGCCTTACCACAATCATGTCACTACACAAATGTCATAAGATGATGTAAATACAACACAATTCCCTCAGATTATATCTGCTAAATTGAATTTTCACTGAATATCAAAATGACTCAATATATGATTTGGGTAGACAGTAAGGAATATTAGCTTGATGGAGATACACAGATTCTGTTATCAAGCCACAAGGACTAAATGATAAGTCCAGAATGTCTGGACATTTCCTTCATTCGCTGAACTATAAAAAAGAAAGAGGAGGTACACCAAAACCAGACTTTTTTGATCTGCTACTATAGCCTATCTCAATAAAAGTAGTTTTAGCCTCCTTGTAAAGTTGATTTCATGGTCTGATCTACCTGGTGGCACCGACACATTTTTTAATATGGGAGTAACCAATCTTTTAGGTATAAATAATATAGCTAGACAATGTGGAATCCAAATGCATTATTTAAAATACAGATAATACTTGAGGCTGGTCTTTCCTTTGTACTATGTATTTGTTAAATTTAGAACCTACCTTTCCTTCATTTCAAGGCATTTCCATTTCCATTTTTCCCACAACAATCACCCTGTAATGTGATTGGGCTGAGGGAAAGTCAGTGACCCAAGGTGACCCAGTAAGTTTCTATGGTTAAGGATGAACTTGAACCTGAGCCCTGAGTGTCAGTCCAGCATCTTAAACTACACCATACTGCTTCTGAAATATTGTGTTACTATTATGCTAATGCTTCATTAGAATAGTCTTTAAAGCCATTTGAGAAGACTATTAGGTGCCATGTAAAATATTTTGGGTTTCATTAGAGCCCACAGGAGCTCTTTAGTTAGAAAATAACTGATAGAGCTGTTTACAAAAAAAATCATGATTAAGCCCCTGTTCTGAGGAATTTCTAAACATATTTTTCTTCCATTTCAATGTAATTTGAAGGGCTAGAAACATTTGTTATACCTTACAAAGATTTGACTGAGTAGTTTTGTATAGGTTGATCCAGCTTAATTGGCAAACCAGGAGAATGTTGACCCCTAAGGTCAATCACTAAGCAGCATGTTCAATATGGTTTCTTGTAAAGATCAAGAAAATCAAAATAAGGCATGTTGACTGCAGAAACTTAGACAAGGGAAGAAGTGAACATTTCAGTAGACCGTATTAGACACTAAGAAGGACTTTATTTGATATTGATTTGTATTGCTTACAGAAGAATCATTAGTAGTTTCTATTTAAACATTATAAACGGAAGAAGATTTAGAAGGAGAGAATATTTTCTCTTTAAACTCTGTTTGCAAAAATGAATCATAAACCACTGTTTGTCTTGTTGGCTGTATGTATTGGCTTGGTATGATCAGTTGAAAGCTTATTACTGCTTTCCCTTGTTTGTATTTTTATATGCAGATATCGGTAGATGATCGCATTAAACTACTACAAGAAATACACCATGATTATGGACCTGAATCTCAAGATGTTCTTTCCAGTAAGTATTAATGAAATTGGTTAATGAGGACTCTATTAGTAGATCAATGAAGTACTTCAAAGGTTCTTAATTTTCTTTTTATCCCTAGAATGCTTATATTTTAATAACTGGCCTTCGAGGAAAATATAGAACGAAACGATTGTCACGTATGGAAGATCCTTTCAGAGACATTTTCAGAAAGACAATTCTCACAGAATGACAGTTTAGAATTACAATTAAATTGTGCTTAGACGATGTCGGAAGCAAGTTTACAAGCGCTGGACAGGAAACAAAAGAAGATATAGAGTTAATATATGATTTTGGACATAATATTAAATCTTGATTAAAAATTACAGTCCTAGGGTGACCTTTTCACAGTTTTACAAAATGTTCATAGATCTGTCCGCAAGTACTTGAAACAACTATGGGAACTGGGTGTGTGTGTCAAGAAATAAAAACTAACTGAAAAATATTCTAGAAAGATATATTTTTAAAGTAGAATCAGTGTATGCACTCACAACTTTGCAAGCAAAGATTCATAAAAGAAAAGGGAAAGTTCCCAAACCAAAGGCCTGTTCATTATTGAGTGGATTGGAATGGACCAAGTTCTCTTCTAAATAAGTGGTTCTTCATCAACAATTGTTTTAAACTGGAGATTATTTAACGTGAGTAGTGTTGATTTTGAGAATAAATGCTAAAAAAAAACCTGTTCAGGAGAATTTACTCCCAGAGTTTGGAATATTTCTTCCCATTCAGCCTCTTTGTACAAGTATGCCTATTTGTAAATAGTAAATTAACACTTTCTTGGTTTATTTATTTCCAATTTTTTTTATTTCTATAGCCTCTGTACAACTACCGTGGCAGAGATCAGTGTCTCATAACAGTGTTCCATACTATATTAAGTAAGTTGGTATTTGTTCTCATAATTACGTTAGAATAAAATGCATGGGATTTTTTTAAAAGCACCATTCATTTTCAGGTGTCCTTCCCTATATTGGTCATATAATTAGACAAGACAGGAATGCTTTGGGTGGAGGTATCTGTCCATATAAATAAAAAAAATGGAGTAGAGTTGCACTCCTCCAAAAAAATCTGTTGAATATCTATTTGGACTCACTGCTGTCTGTGGAAGCAAAGGGTTGCAACAGTAGCCAGGAACACCTTTGTTATATTTGGCTTGAAAAGTTCTGAGGTCTGAACCCATTTAAGGAAAGTTATAACCAGTCTGGTCCACTATACAATTGCTGTACCTGAGGTTACACCTAAAAACTTTAGTTTATATGAAACATAGCCACTTGAGTCTTTGTTATGTCTATACAGCAAGCTAATAGTATCTTTGTATACTTTGTACTAGCTAGCAATGTTTTTCTGGAGATGTGATGATGGCTGTGATGTAGGCTATTACTGTCATATTTAATAGAATCTTATCAAATACTAAGTAAAACACTTATGGAATTACTCTCAAGAGATGGAGGTTTTATTTCACCTATGCCTGCTTCCCCAATTCCTGCCTCTTTCTGCTTTCCTCAGGTTATCGAGTTCTTTGAGGCCTTTCACAGCAGCTGCTACTGCTTAATGTCAGGCCTGCCCTTTAGGTATCTCTCTTTATCCCTAACCTAATTGTGATTAGAGGGAACACCTGATTTGCATTAGCAAACCTGGTTGAGAAATAAGGGAATGTCCCCTTTCTAAAACGTAGCTTTGTGAATTCTGGGTATGGCTCTAGCTGTGAGTTCAAGGCCAGGGATGCAAAATGGCAATTCTCTCTACAAGTGGCCGGAGGTAGATAAGGAAGATAAGCAGATTTGAGGCATTATTGAAGTTTGGTACAATTAGATATTGCTTTCGTTGCAGAATGCTATTGGAGCTTATTAGATGCTTCTATCTGCCATCTCTGGGAGTGGACTCTATAATTCACGGTCACCATGTCAACCCTGGACACTTTTCAGATCATTTTGGCTCCAACTTGTACAAGCTAACACACTAGACTTGGATTTCTCTTGGAACAAATGAACAATTTGAGGGCAGAGGACTCTCTAAGTCTCTTCCATTGGGGAATTGTCATCTTTAGAGGCCATGGGATCAAGCCTTCTCAGTCTTCCCTTTAAAAAACAGATTATGTCCTGCCTTGTTAGGCTTTAGGATAACTGTTAAAGCATGATTTTGAAGAGAGCTTTGGGAATGGAATGGCTGTAAGTAATGAGGTCCATTGAGAACTTGTTTTAATGCTTGATAGTTCCTGATGCCAGTGTTTTTGTATTTTGTCATGCTGTTTATTTTGATTTTTTAACCTTATTAGCATAAGAGGGGAATATAAATAGGTCAGAGTCCTTTTGGATTTTTGACAGCACATCAGTATAAACAAACAGTTTACAATGGCTTTGAACTGATGGTTTTAATGGTACTTGCTGATGATAGGCATTATAAAACTATTTCAATGTAAACTGGCTGATTGAAAATGTTCATATTTAATGTGGTTTAATGACTATTTGATATTGCCTTGTTTTTGTTTGCTTACTTGCTGTTTGGCTTGATTTTTTATTCTATATCTCTACTCAAATGAGTACTCCAGCCAGCAAAGATGTTGTATGTGTTTACTATATAATGCTGTGTGCTATCACGGGGGAGTATAATTGTGGTTAAAGATTTTTTAAAAGTAGAAATATTGCCATAATTAGTCTCAGTAATTGAATTTGTCTACCTGCTTTGTTAAGCTTTATTTTCTAATCAACGCTGGTAGTTGCAGTGAATAGAACAACAGTTTGCAGAGGTCTATATCCTGTCAGATGGTATCAGAAATTCTATTAACTTAATGATACTACTTTTACATTAAATTAAGGTGTTTAAGAAACTTCTGGAAAAGATAACTGAAGTTAAATTTCTAGGTGAAAGAGAATGTTTTACTACTTCTAAACTTTGTCTTGAACACATTATGAATTGTGTTTGTATTTTTTGTCAGAAAGTGATTTGGAACTGAGTTTTATTGTGTGTACAAAGATTCATGTCTAAAAACATCTCAGTATTGCTTTCTCCTTGCTTAGTTTATTACTTCAAAATAGTCAACCATCCACTGAATAAGATTTTAATTCCTGTCAATAGATTGAATTTTCTTGATATCCAGAAGCTGGACTACAAACAACCTTGTTCAGCACACAGCCAAATATTCCAAGCCATCATACTGGCCTAACCAATAAATGTCAGATGATTTATTCCAGAAGCACAACATAGTACAGACAGAATTGTATTTGAACTGGGGAAAAAAGTACAAAGGCAGACATTCTATTAAAACACAAGATTCATTTTCTCCTTAGCTTATCAATTAAAGCCCCATGTAAATTCCCAAAGCCTCTAAATCAGGAGAGGCCTCTCCATTTCAAGATTTAATAGGGTTTATTCTTAACTCAAGCATTCTTAATTATGACTCTGGGCTTACTCTGTTGAAAAGATCGGTAGAGTCCATAGAATCCCATTGATTAAATTGGAGAATTCCTAAATGACAGATTAACTAAGATCATGGATTTAGATGTTTCATTTTTTTCTCCAGTTTGTAGCAGACTAAGATGTTTTCACAAAAGAATATAATAGATCCTCTGCAATTTTAACTCTTTACATTTTGGAGAGTGTAAGAGGCAGTACTGTTAAAGCTAGCTATGGATTAAGTGGGCCACATATCATAATTTATAAGCATTCTTCAAAAGAAATCATACTTAGTCTCTTGCCCTTGCCTGTAACAGTCCTTTATACATAGACATCAAAAATCGATTTTGAAGTCAGATTTACATTATTATATATTCTCAGTTTCTTGATGGATGGGCTAGTGAGACAATCAGCAGCAGTGGCAGTGAATTTGATGATTGCTGGAATTTGTCTGTTCACAGGATAATTGACAACAGTAATGAAAAGACTTCAGTTCCCCAGTCTTTTCCCTCAAATGCAGAGATTGACTGCAAGTTAATTTTTAAGTTCTGTGTCTGGATAGACTAAGGCAGGGGTTTCAAACTATCAGCCCACGGGCTGGATGCATCATAGCAAAACCGCGCCCACCCCATTACCGCAATGGCAAAAAAGACGTGATACGTGACATTGCGAGTTTGACATCCCTGGACTAAGGCAGTGGTGGCAACCCTATGGCACAGGTGCCAGAGGCGGCACTCGAAGCCCTCTCTGTGGACATGTGCCATTGCCCCAGCATTGTCTCCACCTGCGACCCCCTCCTCACCAGCAACCCTCCTTATTATTATTTATTTATTTATTTATTTATTAAATTTCTATGCCGCCCTATTCCGGAAACTCAGGGCGGCTTACAGCATAAATAGAAATCCAATACAAACTAAATAGTACATTTATAAAAATAAATATATAAAAAGAAGAACCCCTAAATTAAGAACCATTCATTCAGCAAACATACACACAGACATACACTGGCTAGGGGCAAGATTTCAACCGCCCCAGGCCTGCCGGCAGAGATGGGTCTTTAGTAGTTTACGAAAGGCGGAGAGGGTGGGGGCGATACGGATCTCCGGGGGGAGTTGATTCCAGAGGGCCGGGGCCGCAACAGAAAAGGCCCTTCCCCTAGGCCCCGCCAGGCGACACTGTCTGGCCGACGGGACCTGGAGAAGGCCGACTCTGTGGGCCCTAACCGGTCGCTGGGTTTCGTGAGGCAGCAGGCGGTCTGGAGGAGAGTTGCCCCCGAGCATGGCCCATGCGGAGCAGTGCAGCCAAGGACATGGCAGCCAGGCAGCATAGACAAGACTCTGCCCTTATGCCCCAAAGCACAGTTGATGCTGTGGGGCGCGGGCAGAAGGTGTGGCTACCATGGCACTGCTGGGCTGCCTGGACGATCTGCGGGGGGCCCTGGAGGCGATGAGTGGCCTTGCAGGCAGGCAGGGTGGGGTGGGGTGGGGCATGGCAGGGGGTGAGGTGGGGTGGGGTGGGGCAGGGCAGGGGGTGGGACGGGTGGGGCCAGTTTTTGGGCACTTGGTCTCTAAAAGGTTCGCCATCACTGGACTAAGGCATCCAAAGCCTTGCATCTTTTAGGTCCTCTAATTATTATTTCTATGGCCTTTATGCTTTCTAAAGATCAGGCAACATGAAATTAATTTACTTACCCCTTTTTATTATTTTGTTCTCAAACTCAATTTACTTTAAAAATGTGACCCCGAATCCATATAGTAGCCAATCTAATTTGAAGCAAAAGGTCTACTGATTCGTATCTTCCCTTTCTCACCTCTTGCCTTTCAGTCATGTTTTGGTTTTTCTCTTCTGATCTAGCTAGATTTTTTTCCCTGTAAGCAAAAATTTAGATGTGAATTCTAAGGGCAAGGGAAAATGATACTGGGTATTTTGTTTTGGGCCATATGCAACCTGAAAAGTAAGCAATAACAAATGGAGAAATATAATGTAGTGATTAAAGTGTTGACCCAGATGTCAGAATACAACTGTGGAAATTACTGGGTTGCTATCTCTCAGCATAAGCAACTCGATTGATTGGTTTGGGATGTGCTTCTCAGTAAAAGAAGGAATATAAATGCAATAATACAATTACATAAAATAAATGGGAGAACAAATGATAGGTGTAACTCAGAATAGTTGGAGAAATGAGGACCCTTTCTTAGCTGGACAGTTTGGCAGAACAAGCAAAGAGTTAAAGGAATGATAGTTGGAGCAAGAAGGAAGAATAGCATCCTGTTCCTCAGCCAACATGTGGAGATTAATTATGATTCTCATGTCATTTGCATTCTGGGGAAATCTGTGTTGGGAATGGGAAAGTGACAGACCTATGCTTAAGAAATGTATAGGTGAGGTGGGATAGCACTATTAAGCCGATCAGAGTTTCTGCTATGAAATTGGAGGGATGCAAGAAAGAAGCGGGGAATTCTATTCCCCACATTAAAACTGGAGGCCATATAATAAATCTGAGTAGGAGATTTACGATGGATGAGAGGAAGCATTTATTCATCCAGCATATAATTACTTTGGGGAATATACTGCCACAATCCTGGCCTTGGCTGCTAGTTTAAAAGAATTAAGGACTAGACAGATTCCTAGAAGACAAGCCAATGGTTGTTACTCACTTTGATTACTGGGTATGTTTTCCAGGCACAGGATAGTCCCTTTCTACATATGGACAACAATGTGATAGAAAGGCTACCTTGAGCTCCTATTTGTGGTCTTCCTAAATGCTTCTGCTAATGTATTAGATGGAATGCCAAATGGATGAGCTTAAGTCTGATCCAATAGGACTATTCTCATGTTCTCGTTCTTATGTTTTGGGTTAGGAATCAGCCATGTCAACAATTTATGCAGTAGCCTGATTTTATATGCCCAAAAGAGTAGATGGAGAACAGAATGGCCAATAAAATATATAATCATTCAAGTTTACTACTGCATATCCTTCTGAGATCGATGAGACCTATTTCCAGGGAAGCCAATATAAAATTATATAAATAAGAAAGCAGAGAATTGATTTGAGGCAACAAAAGCTATTGAAATCTTGCTTACTTCTGGCAGAAAATGTTGTAAAAATAGAAGGTTATTATTGACCAATCCTGATGAGCTGAACTTTTTTTTCAGTGCAGTCAAAACTGTGTGCAAGATTAGGTAAAAGTTGCATCTAAAAGCACAGAAACGTTTTACACAGCTGTGTAAATTCCTATCTTGTCACATATTGCTCATGCCTGCTGTACTATTTTGTCCCATTATCTCAATTCCCATCTCCTACATAACCAATCAAGCAAGTTCCACAGAAAAGTTTCTTTGAGTGCATTTATTTTTGGTTTCTGGCAAAAACCAACCATTGCAGACAATGGATTTGCTTAATAGCTGCGGGATTTGCTTAAGAAATTTGCTTTAGGATTGTTGCAAAAAAGGTCATAAAATTGGTCATCGTCATATGGTGACCTGCTTAATGACCAGCACAATTTATAACTGTAATTCCAGGCTCAATTTTGGTCGTAAGTTGAGGATTACCCATATTCATTTTCAGTGGACTGCATTTCAGAGAATACATTGAATCTTGGAAGATCCCTTAGAGCAGGGGTGCAAACTGCCGGCCCGCGGACTGGATGCATCACAACGAAACCATGCCCATCCCATTGCCGGCCGTGGGAAAAAAGTCACGATACATCGCGACATGTCACGTGATGTTGCGAGTTTGACACCCCTGCCTTAGAGGATCTTATTCTCAAAGACAAAGATTCCTGAATTTATTATTATTTATTATTTATTTATTATTTAATTCGATTTCTATGCCGCCCTATTCCAAAAACTCAGGGCGGCTTACAACATAAGTATTAACATATAGAAATCTGAATACATTATAAAACCTTATAAAATCTTAAATACATTATAAAAACCCCTAGATTAAAAACCAGTCATCCAAAAACAAACTTACAACAAACATACACTGGCTGGGGCAATGTGTCAACTGCCCCAGGCCTGTCTGCAAAGATGTGTCTTCAATAGTTTGCGGAAGGTGGAGAGGGTGGGGGCAATACGGATCTCTGGGGGGAGTTGATTCCAGAGGGCCGGGGCCACAACAGAGAAGGCTCTTCCCCTAGGCCCTGCCAGGCGACACTGTCTGGCTGACGGGACCTGGAGAAGGCCGACTCTGTGGGCCCTAACCGGTCGCTGGGTTTCATGGGGCAGCAGACGGTCCCGTAGGTAACCTGGTCCGATGCCATGTAGGGCTTTATGGGTCATAACCAACACTTTGAATTGCGTTCGGAGACCAATTGGCAGCCAATGTAGCTCGCGGAGTGATGCCGAAATGTGGGCATTTCTGGGTAGGCCCAATACTGCTTGCGCGGCTGCATTCTGCATTACCTGAAGTCTCCGAACGTTTTTCAAAGGTAGCCCCATGTAGAGAGCATTGCAGTAGTCGAGCCTCGAGGTGATAAGGGCATGAGTGACTGTGAGAAGAGACTCCCGGTCCAAATAGGGCCGCAGCTGGTGCACCAGGTGAACCTGGGCAAATGTCCTCCTCGCCACAGCTGAAAGATTATGTTCCAGATTTAGCTGTGGATCGAGGAGGACACCCAAGTTGCGACCTTCTCTGAGGGGGTCAAAAACTCCCCCCCAGGATGATGGACGGACAGATTGAATTGTCTTTGGGAGGCAAAACCCACAGCCACTCCGTCTTGTCAGGGTTGAGTTTAAGCTTGTTAGCACCCATCCAAACCCTAACAGCCTCCAGACATCGGCACATCACTTCTGCTGCTTCACTGAAGTGACACGGGGTGGAGATGTAAAGCTGGGTATCATCAGCATACTGATGATATCTCACCCCATGTCGGCAGATGATCTCACCCAGCGGTTTGCGATAGCTAATGCGGATCTCTGTAGATTAGTGAAGTCAGGATGGATCAGTAACTCTTAAACTTCTAAAAATGTATAGCTGATCAAAGATTACAACAATTGTTAGGGCTTTGTAGTTGATGGGAGAAAGCTATAGTGCATTGAATGTAATTATAGAATGGAAGAGATGAAGGGATCTTAGAGACTGTCTAATTCAATCCTCTGCCCAGTGAAAGAATCTTCTACAGCATCCACAAAAGATGGCCAAGCAACCTCTGTTTAAATACCAGCAACGATTTAGAGTTGACTGTTCCTGGAACATCTTATCTGAATCTTGGAGACTACCTAAGTTATATAATGTATAGTTTTTCAGATTAGTTTTTATAATTTATTCTGAGTCCATAACATGGATTTTTCTGGCCATCTTTTGAATTTTGTGCATAGATCAAGGACATGGAGTTCAGCTTTTGCAAAAATACTTCAGATACAAGGAAAAGGAACTGTCCTTTTGAAAGCATATGTAATCATGTACCTTTACTTGACTCATTTCAGGAGTTTTTTTTTTTCATTTTTAATCTCTTTCTTGTGTTCAGTGATAATCGTTTTTATGCTTCTGCATTTATGTGCTCCATTTATTGACCAGAGATCAAGGAAACAAATTTAGATGCTTTTAAGTAAAGTCGAAAATGAGTTGATGAAAAATAGACCCAATGGGTCCAGCATAACAAGCAGAAATAAAAACACAGAAAAAAAAATCACTGATTTACTGCTATTTGTAATAGACACGATCAATTTAGATAAATGGTTATCAGAATAAGAAACTGATTTCTCTAAACCAATTTTATATTAAATGAATGTTATATGTTTATGGCAAACATATCTGGATGATAGCAAAACTTATTACAGTTTTATTTTTAAATTTATTATGTCAAACTAAACAGCAGAATAACTATCAAATCAGACAATCTTTATTACAGCCAAAGACCAGCATAAGAGGATGGAGTACAATCATTAATAAAAGTATAGAAGTATAATAAAGAAAAGGCATAAAACATGCACAGTATGTAAAAGTCATGTAAACTATATAAACTAAAAACTAAAAGTGTATATTAAAGCATAAAAACTATAAAAAAATTAAAAAGTGAGAATCTAAAAGTCATATTATTAAAAAGGTACAGGAGAATATGAGAGAGAGAGAGAGAGAGAGAGACAGACAGACAGACAGACAGACAGACAGACAGACAGACAGACAAGACAGACAGAGAAGACAGAGAACCCTATTATGACACATGAGTAACCACTGAGTCTAATTTATAATGTTGAGTCCCAAATATGAGCCTCAAGTCTTCATCACACAGATTTTAGGGTACATAGACTTGACAATGCTATATGTTGTAGCAAGATTGGTATTCAAAATCTGAAGGGAATGTCTCATGCACCTTGGATATTTTTGACATAATTATACAATAAGACTATTATAAATGTTTACAGTACGACACTGGAGAAGTATGTGCTCTGTATGTTTCTATGTGTCCAGAAATGTAAGGGCATAGCTACTCCAAATAGGGAGTCTTCCTTTATTGACCCTCAAGGATGGCTGAATGGATAGCATGCTTAAGAGCTTCCATTTTGGATGGGAGGTACCTGATGAATTTGCTGACAAAGTTTAGGGTCATAGTTAGGACAGAGAGGTACTCTGTATTTGTTATGCACTGTTTGATGCTTTGTCCTATCATAATCCATGCTAAGTAGAATTCTTCAGGAGATGTCTAAAAATGACATTGTAGTTGCTGTTCTATTTTCCAAACAAATAGTGCTATTCATTACTATTCATACTTAGGGGGGCAAGAACCATGGATTTATGTTTCAGGAAGACAAATCCCAGATGAATGCTGGAAAAACTTCCCAAAAGTAAGAGCAGTTCAGCAATGAAATCATTTAATTACCCATGGACCTTCAATGGTTAGGATGCTGGGTTGGAGGTTAGCAAGCCCGTGTTTGAGATCCAAGTGCTGCCGTGGAGCGGAGTGAGCTCCTGTCCTTCGCTCCTACTCCCAACTGGGCAGCCCCAGGCAATGGTGACGTCATGGCTAATCTTTCAACCTGGAAGTGCCTGCTTGGTGCTTCTGACATGGGTGCAAAGCAATTACCCATGGAGGTGTTGACTTTCCCTTTAGTTTAAGCAAAGGCTAGACAGCCACCTGTCAGGGATGGTTTTGTTTGGGTTCTTGAACTGAGTGGAGTGGTTGGACTCAGTGATCCATTCCAAGAATCTGGGTGCGACCTTGTAGAGATCCTATTATTTTGCATGACCACGCATCTTAAACATCTTAAGCCATGTTTCCGATATTTGGTAGAGTCCTTGATTCTGAGATTTGAATTGGGTATGTTTGCCTTTGAAGTATTTATTCTTTAAAATATTGTGTGGTTAAGGGGTAGAGCAAAGCCTCAGTCTTTCCGCTGTCACTTTAAATGAACAAAATGAAAATCCATGTTGGATGTTTTAGAAAGAACAGGGATGTCACAGCACTGTGAAAAGTTAGTGCACAATAGGAAGCTTGGAAAATAAATTTTTAGAGACATGAGAAGCCTGCCTTTGAAATCCTGTTTTTACGATGTTGTAAAGCTACTAGCATTTTCTTTGTAATTTTTCAAGGCTGATGAAATACTTGATCTATATCTTAGATCAATTTTATTCTACCCTTAAAATTAGAAAGAAAATTATATTTATATTTCTGTGAGTAGCAACTTAAATCTAAAGTTTTGCTTTCTACTTTATAGCACTTAACATAGAAATTTTAGTTTGCTAAACAGTTTTTATTACATTATGCTTTCTCTTCTGATATTCACAGAACTGGTCAAGAGCACATGTAAAGATAGTCAACCCACTGGGTAATTTTGGTTTGTTAAAATTTAAGCCTGCAATCAACAAATAACATTTTTGTGTCAGAGAATTGAATAATTATTGAAACATATTACTCAGCATTAAATAGAACATATTTCCTGTTTTTTCCTCACTAGTAGCAAACAAAATAGCTTATTAGAAAAAAAGACACTTAACTCTCCACTTAATTATGTTTATCCAGAATTTGATATTAATCTCTCCACTAATTGATAAGCCATAGTAAATAGATTTAAAGTTACATTTTTAGCAGAAGTTGCTCACAGAAATGAAATATAAACCTGAAATAAGGTAATAGTTTATTATCTTAAGAGTATTTTCAGGATCAGCTAGATTGGAGCTGTCTTGCTAAGTCAGGGGTCTTCCAACTTGGCCCTTTTATGACTTTTGGACTTCAACTCCCATAATTCCTCAGCCAGCATGGCTGGCTGAGGAATTCTGGGAGTTGAAGTCCACAAGTCATAAAAGGGCCAAGTTGGAAGACCCCTGTGCTAAGTACTCTGAGAGTTACTTGAGTTGCTGCAGGATAGAAATGAAATTAATTCCTTTTAAACAGAATTATTTATTTATTTACAGGCATGACATTCATTAAAGGTTTTAAAATAATAGTTAACAAAGACATTCTGTGTTCCAGTTAGGAGAGTTGGAAAAATAGATGCCACTTCCATTGCACTGTCAGAATAGCTTATAGTGCCTGGGATGAAAAGTATGCAACAAGAACCCCCCCCCCAAGTGGAGAAGAAAATGGAGGTGCCTACAGTATCTCTGCAAAATTCTGCTCTACGTATCAATGTGGGACTTTTAGCAATGATGACATTCTTATACTAGCAGCATACAAAAAGTCAAAAAAGGCATGCAGAGAAACATACAGCAACAGCACAAATCCTAAATTGTCACATATAGATATAAAAAAGTAATCTTCCTTGGGTGAGTGACTTGGCATTGATTGATACAGAGATTATATTATCTTATTACTTGCACTGCTCTTTATAGGTACACAATAATATACAATAATGTTAAGTTTAAATTTTATAAGTAGTGTGTGAAAGTCCAAGGTCAGTGGCTGAGGAAATTCGAATGGCAGGGTGATAGACCTCCACTAAATGAAGGAAAGAAAGCTTATGTCTTAGGAAATAAATAACAATTTCTGTGCAATTTTTCAAGCCATCAGCAATTTAGTACAATAGGACATTAAGGAGACAGCTGGGAATCAGTGAATCCACAGCCAATTTATTTTCTTTAGATAAATGATCAGCTACATCAACTGAATTAGCAGTCGAGTAATACAGCACTAGTGCGGTATTACTTTATTTGGGTGGAAGAGAGCAATGAAGATGGATGTAAAGATTGGGGAGTAAATGATCAGTTAAAAGTGGAAGCAGTGATGGCTGAAAACTGAGCTCTGGAGGGTAACAAAACTCTATTCTCTGTGAACTAGAAATGTTTTCCAGTTCTCCATTTTGACATCAGTAAAAAATACATCACAATTTCTTTCTAACCATGGCTAGGTAGGCAGTGAAAATTTATTTTCTCATTGATTTTGGCCATCAATATTATTATTTAGCTGAGTGTAACTCACTTATTGGAGCAGGTTTAAAGAGGAGAATATAATGTATTGTTTCATTAAATAATGCTTAATTTGCTAACATATACTCAATTTATGAGCATTATATAATATTGGATGTTTGATATTTTTTTTAAATATAACTTACTGTAGCTAATGAGATTAGTTTTTCAGTTATGCTGAAATAAAATAAGGTGTATTATTTAAATGAGATAATAGATTGATTATATATCATCAGGTCACTGCTGACCACATACATTGATTTTCTCCATGATGATTTGTCCCTAACCTGATTGTTCAAGTCTCCCATTAGTGCATTCATTGCCATTAAAACTGGGTCCATCCAACTTGCTGCTGGTTATCCTCTTCTTTTCTTTCCTTCTACCTTTCCCAGCATAACAGCCTTCTCCAGAGAGCTCGGTCTTTGCAAAATGTGATCGAAGTAGGATAATTTGAATCTGATCACTTGTGCAGTGAATGAGAGCTGTGGGTTGATTAGTTTGATGACCCATTTGTTTGTTTTCTTTGCTGTCCATGGGTATTTCAGGAATCTTCTCTAACACAAAGCATCAACACTCTTCCTATTCTGCGTCTTCAAAGTTCAACTTTCATTTCCATAAAATATCACGGGGAATACCATTGCTTCATATTTCTGATATTTGTAGATATAGACATATAACTGCATCTGAATATCTTTTCCAAGGCCTTCCTGGCTATTGTAACAAGTGCTGATTTGTGACTTATTTCTTGACTGCATGATGGTTGATCTAAAAGGCAGAAGCTATCCACCCCTTCAATAGCTTCACTGTTAATTCTGAGATTAATTTTTCTATCTGTTGTTATTAGTGTGTTTTTGCTAATATTTAATTTTAGTCCTTTTTTCCCCCACTGTGGTGCTTGCCTTTTATTACTAGGCCTTGAAGATCCTTTACAGTTTTTGCTGTCAGGGTAATGTCATAAACATAAGGCATGTTATTGGTGTTTCATCCCAACTGTCACTAAACAAGATAGTTGTTAAGTGAGTTAGAACCCATTTTACAACTTTTTATACCATAGTTGTTAAGCGAATTACTGCAGTTGTTAAATTAATCATGTTTTTGTTAAGTGAATTTGGTTTCCCCATTGGCTTGGCTTGTCAGAAGATTGTTGACCTGGACTTAGGGGAGAGTGAATACGTGCAGATGGCCCCGCTCTTTCTGGCCACATGCAGACCCATGATTGCAAGGTCATGAAAGGACAGCAAAGGAAACATCCAATATTCTAACCTACCCGAAAACATATGGTGCCTTGGGGAAACACCCAAACCACCCAAAAGGGAAAAAAAAACAACAAAAAGTTGTGACACGTCACGTGACATTGCGAGTTTGACACCCCTAATCTAGGACACTGCAACCATCATAAATATGTATCACTTGCCAAGCATCCAAATTTTGATCATGTGACCGTGGGGATGCTGCAAGTGTCATCTTGTGAAAAGTCATAAATTACTTTTTTTCAGTGCTGTTATAATTGCGAATGGTCACTAAATGAATGGGTGTAAATTGGGGACTGCCTGCACTAAAAATAATACAAATCTGAGAAATGTAGAGCCAGGATTCAAAGAACTAGTCTTATTTCATAAAGATATAATACATGCTCTTCAGATAAGAGATTCTGCTATTATAGTAAAAACTACTTGTTAAATCGTCCATGTGCCAACATCATCATTTCATGTTGTGTAATTGATACATGTATTTACACTACAAAAGTTTGGAACTTATTTCAGTACAGAGCCATAACTGTCTAGATTCCGGAAATTTGGTCATTATATATTAACAATATAGTTGTTATTTTCAGGCAAATTGTTTATTATATTTTTGCTTCCTAGTGATTAAAAATAATACTCATATTTCTCTCTTGCAGTCATCACGCTCAAACAACATCCTGGGATCACCCTAAAATGACTGAACTATTCCAATCACTATGTAAGTGCCCTTAAAACTAAAGCCTCTCCACTTTTTTCCCCACTTATATGAATTTTTTTTTGTGGTCCTTAAGGACATTGTACCTTCTTAATATTCACTAGGTTCAGTTTACTAATTATATGCCTTTTAGTTAACATATCTCACCAAGATATGTTGCAATTTAGACAGAATTTTAGTACAATGGTTATATTTATTCCTTAAAAAAAAAGGCATGGCATCCCATGCATTTGAATAGAAACATTTTCCAAAATATGCTTGATGACACTCTAAGGCAGGGATCCTCAACCTTGGCAACTTTAAGACTTGTGGACTTCAATTCCCAGAATTCCTCAGCCAGGCACACTGGTTGAGGAATTCTGGGAGTTGAAGTCCACAAGTCTTAAAGTTGCCAAGGCTGAGGACCCCTGCTCTAAGAAATATAATTTGGCTAGTGTTTCTTTAATTATAAATTCAAGGCATAAGAACTGCAAGATGAAAGCAGTACATGACTTTTAATAGCCAGAATACCCAGAGTTGTGGAATGTTTAAGGTGCTGAGTTTATGGTTGGTTTCAAATCCGCCTCAGCCATGAGGTGGATGTTTGGAAGTAAAGCCAGCACAGTAGAGCGAGACACTGCAGAACTCATATTTAAAAGTTGTAGGCTATCCCAGAGAGTCATTTTTAAAAAAGGGGTTTATTAACACTTCACTGTTGCTAATTCATTGGATGCTTGTAACCTATCTCATATGCATGTACATAACACACTTTCCTCCCTCTGACCTGTAATATCCCAGCTGAAATCCTACATCTGTTCAACCATTCCATGTATCTGATGAAGTGAACTACAGTTTACAAAAGCATAAATTACTAGTCTGAAAATGTGCTACTAGATACCTTCTAAATCTCAGCAATGAATGTTCACAGGATGATTTTAGGCCCATCATCTTCTCTTAGCAACCTTGGCTCTTTTATGACTCGTGGACTTCAACTCCCAGAATTCCTGAGCCAGCCATGCTGAGGGGAAAGGGAGAGGTTTCCAAACTGAGCCATGCTGGCTCAGGAATTCTGGGAGTTGAAGTCCATGAGTCACAAAAGAGCCAAGGTTGCCTACCCCTGGTTTAGCCCAACCTATCTCATTTAAAAAAAAAAAAACAAGGGTGAAAAATTGAAAGTGCAAGTTTCTGGAGAAAAGGCTGGAAATAAACATTCTAAGAATAGCTATCAAGGATTTCTGTTCAATGCATTATTAGCACTTCTTATTTGGCTCTGAATACATTGAAATTAAAAACCATACAGTTAGGGAGTTACCATGTGGCCCCTTTCCATAGAATTCAAATCTAATGGAAAGTTGCTACCAGTGTATATTTATCAAGTTTTGACTATGAAAACTTGGAACTGTGAGAGTTGCCACTAGAAGCCTCTGAGGACCTTATCAGAAATATGCCATGGAGAGGGCTGGTGCAGGGCAGAGTGTAATACTAAAGATCAAGGTCTCGTGCACTTCTGAAAGGCTTAAGAATGGCTGTTGGAGCATCTCCAAGGGTTGTCACTAAAAAAGAAACACCTTCACTATATTTGACTTAATTTGCATTGAATCAGATCAATTCACTTTTACCCTGGGTCCATCTACTACTTTGTTCTGATCTATTTTTGAAATACAATCCTTAGTATGGTTGTCCCTGGCGTCTTGTATATCTCCATGTTACAGCAACTACCCTGTTTTGGATTGTAACATAAATTGTTTTTTTTTCCTCATTGAATACATTCATGTAAATGTTATTACAATATTCAAAGTAAACCTGTCTAAAATGTTAAACAGCTGCCATTATCCTATTCATTTTTTTCTGAACAGGAACTAACTCTAAACCTCTCATTTGATTTGTAGTGCTGCATTCCTACTTTCTCTTTTTCTTTTAATTAATTAAGAAAAGAATGAACTATTGATTGATACACTATTGATGCATTTTGTTCAATCTGACAACAAATGTTTGATGATATTGGGCTAATGCTTACTTTCTCTTCTTTGGCTTTTTTTTTTTTAGCTGATTTGAACAATGTGCGTTTTTCTGCTTATCGTACAGCCATCAAGATCCGGAGACTACAAAAAGCCTTGCGTTGTAAGTATGCTTTTTAAAATTCATTATTTCTTTATTGTCTCAGAAAGCAAAGTTATCCTGAAGAATCTGGAGATAAGTTTCTTAAGTTGCAGATTTTGATATTCAAAATGGTAATTCTAATCACTCCTAGCCTGAATCACTCTTCACTTAATTTGCATCACTTGTGTCACTGTTTTGGAATGACAGCAATTCATACTCTTATCGCTTTGAGTTTAGATGCCTGCAAGGCACATGTCGTGGAATGATTGCTTTATAAAGATTCAGAAACAGCAATTGTTCCCAAATGCAACAGCACAGCTGCTGATGGGAGTAAGCTGCTTCAGTGGCATAACACCTATGCTGTGGAATCCATCCATCTTCCACATTTAACTGGAGGCAAAGTGCTTTAGGACTTTTCCTCTGATAAAATTTGTTGAACTGGACTTAGAGGAAGGTCTTCTTGGTAATTGCTCTTGCCCCTTGAAGCATCTTTCCTCAGAGGTCCAAAATGGCTCCCTATATACTGTCATTCTGGAAGGCTTTTAAAAATATTTTATTTTGAAGAGTCTCCAGAGTTCAGTGGTGTGCTTCCATGTTATTGCTGATATAACTTCATTTATTTGAGTTTTATATTACTTTGTGATCATTTATGTTGCTATGGCTAATTTGTTTTATGGATGTAATCCATCTGTATATCCAAAAAGGATATAAATAATTTTGAATTTCAGGGTATATAAACTGTAAATTAGTAAATAAATAACAAACTTGGTGCCCAGGAAATGTATGGATGACACAGTTCCAAGCAATTAAAGTAGGTAGGTAATAGATAAATGAGAAGAAGAAGGCAAGATGGTATAGAAAGAGCTGTTCCTGATTCCTTTTGGAGCAAAATATATGTTGAGGGAGGAAAAAACTTAGATGCCACATCATATTGTCTATTCTGTAGAGCAGGGGTGTCAAACTGGCGGCCTGTGGGCCGGACATGTCAGAACGAAACTATGCCCACCCCATTGCCGGCAATGGGGACAAAGCTCCCGATATGTTTCACGGTGTCACTTGACGTCGCGAGTTTCACATGTCTGCTGTAGAGGAACAGCATGCAATAGGGAAATTCCCTTGCTGTTTGCTGAAAAAAACTATTAAAGCATATGTAAGTACATCTTTTAGTGAGCTAAAGCTTTTGGATTCCTGGTAGTAGGTTATGCTTTTAAATAAACACACAGTTTTTTCCTTTTAAAAAGTAATCTCTGCATCTGCAGAAATAACCTCCCAAGAGATTGCACAGCAGGAGAGGTATTTGACTAATGTTTGCATTATTGAAATGTCCAAGTATACCTAGAAATCCACAGCTGTCTTTTTCAATCTCTCAGCTGTTTATTCTATTTTGCTTGGCAGCAGCCCAATTTTCTGCTTTTCTTCTATCATGGATTACACTGACAATTTATGTTCATAAAGGCAAATCAGGTTTCCAAAAGCTATCAACTTGGTATTTATACAGATAGCTGAAACTGCAATAGTATATTCATTTCTGTATTGCATGGTGTGAATGCAGTCATAGGGATAATTAAATGTAAATCCACTACAGAAATCCTCTCGTAATATATAGTTCAGTAAAGTAAACAAAAGGGATAAGATAATTTTATTGTCATTTACTGGTATACACAATGGCACACATGCCTAGTTCTCAAAATAAGAAATGCCCCACATTGAACAATATCATTAAAAAGTAAAATTTGAAATATATAAAAAGCATATGGATGGATGGATGGACAGATGAATGGATGGACGAATGGATAGTTAGTTAGTTAATTAGTTAGTTAGTTAGTTAGTTAGTTAGTGTTGTGAGTGTCCCTGGACCAGCTTGGGAAGTATCAGAGGATGAGGATCAGCAGCCAGGTGAATGTGTTTCCCTCCCGGCAGCCGAGGATCAGCAGCCAGGCCCCTCTGGGTGGTTTCCCCTCCCGGCAGCCGAGGATCAGCAGTCAGGCCCCTCTGGGTGGTTTCCCCTCCCGGCAGCTGAGAGAGATAATGAAGAGCTTTGTATGCATTCTGAATCAGATTCTCAAAATGATGAGTCAGATTTAGAACAAGAAGATAAATGGATTAATCCGAGGTTCCGAAGGTTTGATAAGCGAAGGTGTCAGTTAACTGGAAAAAGGAAGTAATTGGGGAAGTGACGTATCGGACACTATATTAGAAGGGGAAAGAAAGACTACGCCTTTGTCACGAGCAACGTTGATCAAAGAGTGGGCTGAAAACTTTGGCAGTGCTTTGGAACTCAGTATTCTGGTGTTTTGAAAACCTACCGAAGGATAATGAGCTCTTGGACAATGTGATAAAGAAGAAAAGTAAGTTAATTGGGATGTAGGAGGAGAAGAGCATGTTTATCTAAATGTAAATAGATTTGATTTGGCCGTTCAGGCCAACATAATGCCAGCAGCTTGCTTTGAAACGAATTCTTTTGAAATGTATTAAATAAACCTCTTAAAGACATATTTACGTGGATATTAATGAGTTATGAGAGGCCAGACATAACAGTTAGTTAGTTAGTTAGTTAGTTAGTTAGTTAGTTAGTTAGTTAGTTAGTTCTATTGGTTAAGGCACCAGACTAGAAAGCAGAAGACCATGGATTCTAGTCCCGCCTTGGCCATGAAAGCCAGTTGGGTGACCTAAGGTCAATCAACTTTCTCTCAGCCCAATTCATCTCACAGGGTTATTGTTGTGGGGGGGAAAGGAGGAGAAAGGTGTATTAACTATATTTGTCACCTTGAGTTATTTGTGAAAATAATAGAGGCAGGATACAAGTAAATAAATAAAAATACTGAAAAACATAGAAAATCTGTTGTCTGATATATTGGCTTGCAACTATCAAATATTGAACCAATGTGTTTTTGGACTTCTGGTCTTTTAAACAAAAGTTCTCTCTGATTATTCAGTGAGACATTCTTTTGAGATATAAAATAGATAAATTACTGGAAATCTCTTTAGTTCGGATGTTGTATACAATGACTATAAATGACTGAGGTAAAAAATCTTGTTTAGCTGCCAGGCCTCACTGAATCCAAATCCAATTTTGTTCTTTTAAACTAATCTCTGTGAAGCAGAAATGCTAACAGGTGTTCTTTTTTTCTTTTTTCTTTTTACTTTCCAACAGCTCTGACAATAAAATATTTTATAATCTCTGCGCAGAAATAAGCAGTCACTATATTAGTTATTAAATGTATTTAATTCAACAACAGATCTTTTAAACAACACTACATTTTCAGTTATTCTCAACATGGTTTTTAAAGCTTGGTCACCTATCTCTATTTGGGATAGGTAAAGTGGAACAAGTATTGTATATTTTATTATCAGAAGGCACCAAAAATAAGTTAAAGAACTTTAATTTGGGGACAGTAATTCTCTAACATGTAAATTTGGATGAACAGCTCTGCAGTGCTTCCACTTTCGGTATCACCCAAACCAAGCTATCCTGTATAGTCTGTTGAAATGGGAAATACCGGTAGTTACTATAATTTAAATCTCCAAGTGTGCCAGACTATATACAGGTAGTCCTCAATTTATAACCACAACAGAGCCCAAAATTTCCATTGATAAGAAAGACAGTTGTTAAGTGAGTTGTGTCCCATTGTACAACCTTTTTTTGCCATGGTTGTTAAGTGAATTACTGCAGTTGTTAAGTGAATCTGACTCTCCCATTGACTTTGCTTGTCAGAAGCCAACGGGGTAGGTTACAGACAGTGCTCACATGACCTTGGGACAATGCAACTGTCATAAACACAAGGCAGTTGTCAAGTGCCCGAATTTTGATCTCATGACTGTGGGGATGCTGCAATAGTCACAAGTGTGGAAAACGGTCATGAGTCACTTTTTTCAGTGATCAAATTGTCACTAAATGAATGGTTGTGTGTGTGTGTGTGTATGTGAGAGAGAGAGAGAGAGAGAGAGAGAGAGAGCGAGAGAGAGAGAGAGAGAGAGAGAGAGAGAGAGAGAGAGAGAGAGAGAGAGAGAGAGAGAGAGAGAGAGAGAGAGAGAGAGAGAGAGAGAGAGAGATAACATGTTGTATTCTAGTAAAAGGGAACACTGTAATTTAACATTAAAACTTTTGGTTCAAATGGGGGAAAAAAGAAAAGAAAACCCAAACCAAAGTTCATTGTACAGGATTTCCAAACCAGACTGAGAGAAAGTCACTATTTAACAATTTTGAGCTACAGAATATGGATTTGGTATAGTCATACTGTCTACATTTTTAAGTAAGACAGTGTCACGCTCATAGGCATCTGCAAAGGCAGTAGAATGTTTCAAGAAAACAAGCTAACAATTTTACAAACAGGCGACATAATACAGTAGAAGAAGAATAAGTACGAGAAAAAGAGTGAGAAAGATCATGCTAGATTTATCTCTAAAAATGTTTTCCTAACTAGAAGATGGATGCTGATCAACATCTTATTTGAACTAGCAATTCTGAATAATTTCAGTCCAATTTTGATTCCTGCACAGTATAATATAATTGTGTGGGAAAAACAAGATTATACTTAATTGTATTTTTAATTTTATTATGGCATGCATCAGGCATAACTGGGAATTGTGGAAAATGAAATGAAATTGCCTCCTGAGATTTCTGTAAAAGAAGGGAATGAAAATTATGTGAGAGAAATACTAACACTGGGATTATGTTTATTGCCAGTGCTGCATCAGTGGTAGCAATGTTTGGCAACCCTTTTCTACCCTACTATTATAACGAGCTTTTCTGTCTAATTCCATATCGGTGATATGTAATAATTTATCACTCATCCTAGAACTTGCAAACATATTTATATTTAATATGATGCTTACACTGATTCATATAAAAAAAGTTTGAAAGAAACTAAATATTAATGTTCCAGATGTAGATATCAGGTGAAAAGAATATGAAGACAACATGCAAAAAAAAAATGTTTCTAGTAAAAGGTGTCTCTAAAGATTATGCAACCATTTGGCTTCCAGTTTGGAGTACTTGGAGAAAAATTCATGAAGAGCTTTATGTCCCCTCCTATCTCATTGTATACATGATAATTAGTTTCCCATAATCACTATTGTAACTACAGATCCTTTTGAAATTAATACATATTGTTGTCATCAGCTATGACAAAAATGGAAGCTTCCATGATGGATGACTACCACTTTATACGTGCAAAGCCCCATTTTCAAGTTTTTCAAGATCATTAAGGGATTTTAAATGATATATCATTTTGAATGCTCTGCTTAGCACTGTTGGGTGCCAGTATGCAAAACAATTCGTGAATCCTGTCTAGATATCTTTGAAATCAAGATGATTAATGTTTATTTACTTGTTGTACCCAGAAGCCTTCCGTGCCATCCCAGTTTAGAATTCTTGGCAGAAATGATGCTTCTTGTCAGAAATATTGAGTCTTGAACTTTGTCAGAATATTGAGCCTTTTCACCTGTCACAAAGGCTATCTTTTAAAATATTGTTATCCACATTTTAAAGGTTTTAGCTGAGCTTTTCATGTAGTTAAAAAGCCTGGGAAGATAAAAACATTTTGATCCCATGCCACAAAGATATCAACACCAGGATCAAGGAAATTTTCCTTTGGAGAAATACCACTCTCAAACCTGTATGCTTAATTTGGCTGATTTCCCAGTAGATGTGCCATTTGAAATAAAAAAAAATTGTCTGTTTTTCTTAAAGCTCCTACATATTTATAAATCTTGTTCATGCATGTTAAATTATTCTACACACGAGTACATTGATGTGTTGCTTTCTGAGAATTATAATCTAGGGTGCCATCAAATGGTTAGCTACCCTTAGTATTATTTGCACACAGAATATTATAACATATCAAAAGCAATAAATAGATAAAATGAAGATGGTATACATGACTGAAATTGTGCTGCATATGGATGTGAATGACACAGCATCCTAGCTCAGGTATTTCTCATTGTAGTAAACCAAATTTCAAACAAGATTAAATGTTAAAGGATAGCTTTGGACTGTTAAACGTAGACTCCTTATATAAATACTTTTATTTAACATCATGAGTTGGAAAATAACTGAGAAAATGCTTCTTGAGCTGTAATATTGCTTTGGGTTAGAAAATTCATATAATTGTGATAAAAGAAATATCTTTCAGTTGGCATATATATATATACATATATATACATATTTTGCCAGTGGACCTCTTGGACTTAAACTCAACGAATGAAGCTTTTAAACAGCACAAATTGATTCAGAATGATCAGCTCCTTTGCGTTCAGGATATCATCAGCTGCCTCACTACGATTTACAGTGGAATGGAAGAGAAGCACGAGGATCTTGTGAACATTCCACTCTGCGTAGATATGTCTCTCAACTGGCTACTCAATGTTTATGATAGGTAAGTGTGAGATGTTCAGCAAAGCGTTTAAATGTACCAACGCCCTTTTACTGTTACATGTGGGAAAGATAAAACAAATCCCACATATTTGTAAGGCTTTTTTCCCTAAAACCAATAAAGAACTCAAATGTATCTACTAAATTCTGAAGGCTAAATACCTTAAATCAGGGGTCCTCAAACTTGGCCACTTCAACTCCCAGAATTTCTCAGTCTTAAAGTGGCCAAGTTTGAGGACCCCTGCCTTAAATGAAAGCAGATCTAAAGATTGTTAGGTTCCTAGTTTTATGGGAAGAAGGGGTCACAGAGATTTGAATGCAATTACAGAATTCAACGGGTCCTCAATATTTTGTTTCATATGGAACCTTGCCTAGTCTTTTTATAACTCTCTGTTACTTTCCACTCTGTACAGTATGTGTTCAAGCCAATGCAAAGTTTACTCTTTCCTGTAAAATTCCCCAGCAGTAAAATGATTGTGCGTAACTTTATCTTAACATTTTTGCAAGTGGGCTTGGTTTGTTTCTAATTTATCACCTAACATGCTCATGGTTTATATCATTGATGTATACCCTTTTTAAATAATTACCCACCTACAGATGCCATCTGCTTCTCTCATGCTATTAATCTGGAATTTAATTAGCATCTGTAAGACATGCTTACTGATGTTTATGGCCATTGTAAGACATTAAGTGAAAACAATTGACAGCAACACCTATTGTCTTTTGTATTTCTGTCACATTAAGAATTATTTATTCCTTACATTAAGTCAGTAGACAGAACAAAAGTGAAATTTAATATCGCCAAATATTATTTTCAAAGATTCATATATTTTAGAATCCATTAACATCTGCTCTGTAAAATGCTCCAGCCTTAAACATAAGCCTATAAATATTTGAATTGCAAATATGGTTTAAGTATGTAATACTGAAAACATAGTAATGTACTGAAGCTAAAAAATAGCATGAGAAATTAAAATCCTTACCACTGATTTCCTTCTGGAAGAATTTCCAGCAGTGCCAAACATTAAAGACTATCTGAATGAGGTGAATTGTTTCATAGAGAGTTGAAAAGAAAAATTGGTGGCCTGTAAATGGCAGAAATGAATGACCTTGGGAGACCAAAGAAACTGTAGACCAGGCAACCATAATGCCCATGAAAACAAAAAGGATAATCATGGTTGTTGTTCTTGTTTGGACTACTTTGAAGGGCTGAGAATGCCTGAAAATCAGATAGGGGGACATTTAACAACCCTATTTTACAAATGTTCCAGTAGAGCATGTCAAGAAAAAGTATTTAGATAACATCAAAAGCAGATTATTTTATTAAAAATATTTCTTGCATTGACTCTGAGCTTGTACATTATCTGACCTGTCCCAAGGTTCATATGATAAGCACAATTAGAAAATCCAAACATGGCACTTTCCATAGATCATTGTGCAATCAAATGAATTTGTCCAATGTCAGTAGCAAGTTTAGAGGTTTGGTCAGCCAGACATCATTAGATCTAGACAAAGCTTTGTAGGAGGTCTAACAAGGTGACAAGTCAGTGCATGCAATTGAGATGTCACAGAAAGACATATGTGTATCATTTATCTGAATTCAGTTGGCATTGCTGAGAGCTCATTGCAGAACTAGACTACTTAAGATTAATACTTAAGTAGAATGTTAATATTGAGGTAGTTTCTTCTTGTGTCTGCCTACTGACTCTTAATAAATATTGCCATAAATAGATTGGGCTTTAAGATTGTATCTCCATAGTGAATCCTGTTGTCTCAATAGCTATGAACCTATTTATATAGAATCAGTAATGGAGAAAGAGAAAATACACTACAGAAGCTGGGTCAATACTCAAAAATCTGAGTAGATCTGGGTCATAACTTGGAGATATTAGCCCAGAGAAATCCTAAGATAAGCCAATGTCACAGTAACCAGGCTGAAGCACACAATCACAGTCAAAAATAATTACAACCAGCTCAGTATTAGCTGACACTTGCTGGCATTACTGAAAGACATTTAGGCTCAGGCTTAAATATTGTAATATTGGGCACCTCCTTTGAGTCCAGGTATTGGGGTCTTTAAAGAAATATAATTCTGCAAGATCTCTTGTCTTTTTTTCCCAATATGTCTAATCTCCTAAATGTTTAGCATTCCTAGAGGAAACCAGTGTTTTTGGCAATATTTTTGGAAGTGGTTTGTTATTGCCTTCTTCCTAAAGCTAAAAGGCGATGAGTACCCCAAGCTTATCCGTCTGGCTTTACGCATAAGGCAAAACTAGAATTTACAGTCTAGTTGGTTTATAGCCTTATGCCTTAACCAATTCAGAAAAATTCAAAGAAAAATTGTCCAGGTCATTGTGAGGAATCAATATTGAGTCAAAAGTAAAAAAAAAGAACAACGGGGGATTGGGGAACTGTCCAGGAAAAAAAAAAGATATTGTCCAGCAAGTCTTCCTGATTAACTTTCTTGTTTGCAGAAGCTGGATGCTCTTCTTTCTCTGGTTCTGTTGCCAGTGATGGTTTTGTAAATACCAGATTGCGTAAGATTGAAGTCATACTGCTAGATAAAATCAGTACCATTCATTCTCTAATTAACATATACACCCAACATTTTTGCTCTAATGTACATACACATCAAAGTTTTTAAAGCTCAGGCTAGGCAAATAGTACTCTGAAAAATATTAATGTATCTGTAGATACTATAATTTGCATTCACTTGTCATCCACTCATTCAGTGCAGGGTGTCACATTATTAGCACATGCTGTGATGCTGTGCGCTTGAACTACAATGCGTGATAATTAATGTGTTTAAGCTGAATGTAAATATTTAGACCTTGCACAGAACAGTTGTAAAAGAGACTCATTGATATGATTAGTAGCTAATGTCTAGAAATTGAAGTACACCAGGTGTTTTTGCTAGCTCTTTCAGTGTTTGAATTAAATTATACCACCTTCTGCCAACTATTTTAATGCTGTTTCTATAACAGTGTCCGGACTGGAAAAATCAGAGTGCAATCCTTGAAGATTGGCTTGATATCTCTTTCTAAGGGTCTCTTGGAAGAAAAATACAGATGTGAGTATGTTTTAAATATAATGCTGCAAAATCCATAATTTTGCCAAGCCTCGGCAAGAGATGAAGTAGAGTTGATTGGAACAAGTGCATTTCTCTGTCTCTTCTGTCTGTCCATCCATACCCATACGCATGCTTGGGTGCACACACATACACGCATATTGCTAAACTGTTAATTTTACATTCCCTTTGTTTTAGTATTTGAAGTAGGACAATATTCCAGCTTCAGTTTCAACAAAGTCCACATTCTGATAAAATGTTTCATCAAAATGTAGGACTCAAGATCATAATTAAATTTATTGGCCAACAACCTTACCACAGGATAACACTGGGCGACTTACACTACTTTAGTCAGAATTTCCTTCATTGTGTAAGGCACAGGTAATCTATATTGTTTCCCAGGAACCAGTGTGCCCCAAAATCAGACATTCTGGTAATGTTAAAGGAAACTGACCTATAGCCAGATAGCAGTTTCATTCAGCATTAGCAATAGCAATAGCCAGTGCTTTTTTTCTTAAAAAAAAAAAAAAAGGTGCCAGAACTCATACACATCATACAACCCGCCTTGCCTACCCTACAAGGTTCCATCCAAAAAGGTGCTGGAACTCCGTTCTGGGTGTTTTATGAGAAAAAAAGCCTTGGCAATAGCTATGTCCTTTAAACTCATATACCACTTCACAATACTTTACAGCCCTCTCTAAACAGTTTACAGAGTCAGCATATTGCCCCCTAACAATCTGGGTCCACAGTTTACTGGCCCCGGAAGGGTGGAAGGCTGAATCAACCTTGAGTCGATCAGGATCAAACTGCTGAAGTGCTGGCAGTCAGCAGTCAGCAGAAGTAACCTGCAGTACTACATACTAACACTGCGCCACCATGGCTCTTATATGTATTTGCAGCAATGCCTCTGTATAGTAGAGAACTACCCACTGGGATAGTAGAGAATACCCAGTTAGGCAGTTTGGTTCAATCAGTATAAATGGATATTTTGTAATGGAACATAACATAACTTTTTGTGAATAGGTAGGTCTCCTATTGGAAGCTTTTTTAACGCCCCATCACAATTTCACATAACTCTAAATATAGAGCCAGCTCAAAAGTTCTAAATTTTTAATGTAAACTTTCTATACCTCCCCCTGCTGCACATACACAGATTCCTATTTGCTACTCCTATTACTTTCCTCACTGGTTCATTATCCAGGAATACACTGCTGTATGAGAAGAACAAACAGCTATCTGCTGTTCTGCAGCACATGGTGGGATCAAACTTTTTCTTCCTATAGAGTTAAAGAAAATACAGTTTGGGCAAAATTTGTAACTTTGTGTTCAATTCAGCTGTTACAAATTTCATTAATGTTAAAAAATGCCTCTCAAGTAAACTTTTGAAGACAATAAAATAAAGGGAAATTAAGTTATGAGAAAACAGTGGGGGATTTCTGTTTATTAGAATATTTATAAACTGCCACTCCTCTTTATCTAACCAACTAGTCCTATAAAGTAAAACAAATAAAAGGGTTGAATTAATAATGACTCATCTCACTGCAATGGATTATATGTTCTGTTTTACAAAGTAGATTCGTTGTTTACTGTTCATAGTAGCATTAGCCTTTTATATTGTATTAAGCTAAATTTCTATCTGAATAGAATTAGTAACTAATAGATGCTAACAGTAGGCCTGCAGTGGGCATTCTGTGTAATTCAGGTCTGCAGAATAAAATAAAATGACATGCATTGTTTTTGTTTCTTTGCTAGTAAATGATTCTTTTAAATCCTATTTTGATGTCCCAGTCCTCTTTTCTCAAGATATGCACAAATTCCCCTATTTAATTATTTAGGAAGTTCCTTAAGACTTGGCTTTGTTCCCAGCCCTGGAAACAGGTTGTTTGTTGAGTCCCTTTTTAATATTGTTATTTTCATCCAAACACGTACGTTTTTAATTATGTGTTTAAGTTTTGTGCTTTAAATATTGAAAGCTTGCTCAAAGTCTTTTCAAAATTGGTTAGCTCTGAAAATCCACTCAATCCATCAGAACAAAGAATAATTTGATCCAACCTACATATATTGAAAATTATAGGATCTGAAATCAAATAGCATATATTCTTAGTATATTTTTCATTCTTGGGAAGCTTGGAGCAGGGATCTGTGGGTGGACACTCTGGAATTTGTATAGCATGTGGGTGCTCTTGCAAAATAGCTTATAACCAGATAAAGAACCACTTTACATGATATATGTGCCATCTTCTCCATATCTTCCTCTGCATGTCATCTAAATGAGCCTGCCTGTCTTTATTATGGGCCAGTGAACCTGCTTCCAAACAAAGGAAATACATTCGGTGCTCAGCTAGAACCATCCACTTTTATAAGTCTCAGAAGTAAAAAAGTTTTGATTGGAAGCATGCAAGCTTTTTTTTTCTTTAATTAAAATACTTTTTTAAAAAAAAATCTCATATTGCATGAGTGGGGAGCTTAATGGGCAAAAAGGAACAATCCTCAAGACCATTGAAATCTCCAGACACCATTTTAGAATCCCCAATCTTAAAGAAATGTTTACTGTGACAGAAGAAGTACCACTTGCACAATTTAATTTGGACAAAAATATTATTGAATCAAAATACAAATAAATGAAAAAAGAGCAGTTGATTACTGGGTAGTGAAACAACAGATTCTTGGAATACATTATAAATGAACCTATATACTCTTTAGATAGCTCCAAATATGATATGTAAATATTGTGTCGCTTATCAGTGGAACTCAGAGCCCAAAGCGTCATAAAATAAGGAATGATCAATTCATGAATTCTTCGACAAACTTATGAAAAGTCATAGGTCACATATTGGGAGCATGATTTTACAGATATAACTCTACCTCAGGATTGATAAAAATGATTGATATGAGAATACTTTATGATTTGGAAGAAAAGTTAGTGTGATTCAAGTTTATCTGTTTATAAATATATCTTAAACATGCAGTATAAATGATTAAGTAAATCTTAGACTAGGAAGAATGTGCTGAAGTCATTTCAGATAACTGAAATGGAAAAATATGTCAGATTCTTCTTTCTTCCATGCGGTGTTTAAATAAATCTGCTAAATCAGAGGTCTTCAAACTTGGCCCTTTTATGACTTATGGACTTCAACTCCCAGAATTCCTCAGCCAGCATGCCTGGATGAGGAATTCTGGGAGTTGAAGTCCACAAGTCATAAAAGGGCCAAGTTTGAAGACCCTTGTGCTAAACCAACAGCATACATGCTAGGTATTTGATTGTTTGAATGTAATTGTTTGAATGTTTTGATATGATTATTTTTTATTTTAACCCATAACAGAATGGGGTTTTAATAAAATGAGAAAGATACTTTTGATTTAGAGAGTGATTTTAAAAAATAAACACTCCTTGCTTAAGATCCCAGAAAGAAACTTAGGTTCTCAGGGTAAATGGTATAATATAACTTGGTGCTGTACTTCAAAAACTCTTAAATATGTTGAAGAACGATTAAGTCAAACTTTTTGCTTGCATGGGCCACATATAAAATATATAATACAGTTAAGGTATATGAAACACATAATAATGTTAAAGGTCTTGTGGGGCCATATTACTAGCTATCCAATGCTATATGCAGCCCATAGGCTGTGAGTTGGACACAACTGTGTTAAGCTAACAACTTAAATAAAACAGAAATACCAAAAGAGATTTTTGAATACAAAACAATTATTTACATTTTCAAGAGAATAACAACGTTAACTTGCCTCAGATAACAAACAATATTGCTGATTGCTATGAAACCTATCCCTCCCCCCAGTTTTGATGGAGAATGGATCTCTATTCTTTACTTCCTTTTTCATGTACAATTTGTAAGTAAAAATATATGATAGCACCTACTTTAATAGCCAACATGTCATTGTGGAATTCAGAGAGAGTATTAACTAAAGGGCAAAACCAAGCTGAAATAGCCCTAAAACTTCTCTTCCTCATTCTGAGAGTTGAATTTACATTGATTTTTCTGTGATCTGTGATCTCTGTAGTAATGACCTTCTACCCTCTGTCTGAAGATATCTAGAGAATGGCAGACATTAAAACTGTGCCTGAAATACAAACTTACAGGAAGTGTAAGAAAAGCTCCATTTTGCATTTCTACTCTATGCACTAAGGAAGAGATGGCATAGAGCAGAGGTCCCCAACCTTTTGGACACCAGGGACTGGTTCTGTAGAGAGAGGATTTTCTGCGGACCGGAGGGGGCGTGGTTTTGTGTGCTGCCTAAATCCTTTGAATGGGGCTTTCCTTGTTGCTGGCATGTCACGGCCCGGTACTGGTCCATGGACTGGGTGTTGGTACAGAAGTCTTCAAACCTGACCCTTTTATGACTTGTGGATTCAAATCCCAGCGTGCCTGGCTGAGGAATTCTGGGAGTTGAAGACCACAAGTCATAAAAGGGCCAAATTTGAAGACCTCTGGCTTAGAGTAATTCATAAGTAAAATTGGAAGAAATGAGAAATTGCTCCTTCTCAAGCAAGTGTCCTTTTTTTCCCTCTTCCTTTTTGCCTCGAAGATCTATTTAGAGAAGTGGCTGGACCTACTGAAATGTGTGACCAGAAGCAGCTTGGCTTGTTATTACACGATGCCATCCAAATCCCACGACAGCTTGGGGAAGTAGCTGCTTTTGGAGGCAGTAACATTGAGCCCAGTGTCCGCAGCTGTTTCCAGCAGGTAAGTGTGTCTGTTTCCATTTCTGAATGCTCTAAATGCAGAGCATTCATATGTTAGCTGGGTTCACAGGGAGCCTTTTTCAGACCTTCTGAAGATTTGAAGTTCTCTTCCGGAGGAAGAGGGACAGGACAGAATTACAAAATAACAGAGTTGGGAGGGACCTTGGAGGTCTTCTAGTCCAACCCTCTGCTCAAGCAGGAAACCCTAAACGTTGGGTTTATACACCTATTGCTGCCACCCTTTCCTTTAATCATTTAAAGTACCTGAAATGGGTTTTAGTCTCATAGGTTTGTACCACTAACCTGATCTGGAAGGCTTATACAGATAGTCCTTGACTTATATGACCACAGTTGGGACCAGAATTTCCATAGCTAAGTTAAGGAAGTTGATTCACACCTGATTTTATGACATTTTTTGCCACGGTTGTTAAGTAAATCACACAGTTGTTAAGCAAATCTGGCTGTTGAGTTTGCTTGTTGGAAACTGGCTGGGAAGCTTGCCAATGGTGATCAAATGACCCCAGGATGCTGCAATCATAAATACATGCAAGTTGCAAGTGCCGAAATTTTGATCACCTGATCATGGGGATGCTGCAGTGGTCATATTGGTCACAGGTCAATTTTTCCAATACCGTTATTATGTCAAATGGTCACTAAACGAATGATTGTAGGTCAACTGCCTACAATTACAGTGGTAAGTAATTGTCTTTCCTTCTTTGACTGAATATTGGTGGGATGAGTAATGTTTCCTTGAAGATCAAACCTGGAATATGTTTTTTTAGAAACTAGACTGGATAGGAAACTTTGATAGGAATGTTATTTATTTGACTTATTTATTTGACTTATATGCTGCCCTTCTCCCCAGACTCAGGGCGGCTCACAGCAAAAATACAAGTACAAAAATATAAATCAATTAAAAAATAGTAATATACAATTATTTGACTTATTTATTTGACTTATGTTAAATTATTTTTGATCTCATCCTCATTTATCAGAATAATAATAAGCCAGAAATTGATGTAAAGCAGTTCATAGACTGGATGCGTCTGGAGCCACAATCTATGGTATGGTTGCCAGTTCTACACAGAGTAGCAGCTGCAGAAACAGCAAAACATCAGGCTAAGTGCAACATCTGTAAGGAATGTCCAATTGTTGGCTTTAGGTGAGCAAAATAAAATGTCTTTCATGAATTGCATCAGTAATGTAATTGGCTTATATTCCAGCTTCATTGTTACTATGTTAGTAACTCATTATTTAATGTGTTACAAGTTAAAGACTCATAAAAACTAGGGGGGCCTTAGAGGTCTTCTGGTCAATACAGGCTGCACTACAATTTCTCTGTAGTAATGACCTTCTATCCTCTGTCTGAAGATATCTAGTAGACTTTGCTAAGTTGACCACTTTTTTTAACTGTTTTTCTTGGGTTCTGGTATTTAAACTCTTCATCATCTTGATAGTCACCCTGAGCCCTTATGGTTTGGGAAAAATGAACGTTGAATCAATGTGTATGCTTAATTCAGTAAGTGGAAAAATCCATTGGGCAGTATTGGTTCAGAAATTCACACTCATCCATGGATTGTCACCTGGTTCTGGGTTATAGCCTTTAAAACAACTTACCAGGTGTTTGAAACCAAACTATAAAGTAATTTACTACAGAAAAATTCACAGCACAGTAAATTATTACATGTAAAAAATGTTTGAGAAGATTATGTAGATTAACTTCTACAGCTAATATGCATTAGAATGTAAGTAGACTGCCAGCCATAATTCATGATAGTCCTTGCCAGTCTCATAAAGCTGCTTTACAAATAGCACTGTGTCCTTATGTGAGCTTATTATCACAACAACACAGTATTTGCATTATGCTGGGGAAATTGCAACTCAGTAACCCAGACTTCATGATAGTTTTGTTCTTATGCATAAGATTTTTGTGGTCAAATTTTCTCTGAAATATTTATCATGTCAGTAATTGAATCTGAATTCACTTCTAATGTGTTATGTGTTATTACCAATGTTCCCAAATGGTATGAAAATTCATAACAAAAATGTTTTAATAATAGCAGGTTTGCAAAGCTGTCCATTCTAAGGAAGGTTTCTTCTCTATGAAAGAAAGTAAAGGGAGGGAGCAGATAGTGACAGTTCAGAATGGTCTCCCTGTATGAATGGTCACACATATCATGCCCTCTTCCATAGGCATAGATTTAATTATATCAGATGGAGAGCTCTCTAAGTCAGTGGCCCCCAATGTTTTGGGCACCAAAGACCGGTTCCGTGGAGAGACAGGTTTTGCCTGCATCCCACAAATGGAGCCTTGCTAGTTTGTGCGGACTGGTTTCTGGCATGCCGTGGACCGGTGCTGGTGTACAGACTGGGAACTGGGGACCCCTGCTCCAAGTCACTGGAGTTAGCTATCTTATTATTAGTCTGGGATTTATTTCCTTCCTTCCTTCCTTCCTTCCTTCCTTCCTTCCTTCCTTCCTTCCTTCCTTCCTTCCTTCCTTCCCTTCCTCCCTCCCTCCCTTCCTCCCTCCCTCCCTCCCTCCCTCAAACATCTGGGATTTTTGTGTTTCTTATTTCCATACTGTAAATTCCTGCTTTTTCAACTTCCAGCTGTATTTATTCAGTGAGTCCCATAGACACATTTCAATCATACACTTATTCCATGATCCTTGAACCTATGGAAGATATTCTCTTTTGAACTGAGCTTGCCTCCTAGTCATTCCACAGACATCCATGTATTTGGAGGGAGGGAGGGAAGGAGGAAGGAAGGAAGGAAGTAGGGAAGGAAGGAAGGAAGGAAGGAAGGAAGGAAGGAAGGAAGGAAGGAAGGAAGGAAGGAAGGAAGATTTCTGATGCTTCTTGCCAACTTCTCATAAGGAAAGATGACAGTTGCTCACTCCTGTTGCTTTTTTGCCCACTTGTGGTCATTCTGTTTCTCTGTTTAGGTAATGACATATCTCTGAAACTATGACCCAACAGGGCACAGGTTGTCTAGTCTCTATGCCAATAACAACTTCAAAGAAACACTTTTTATCACTAACATGGGAAAGATTGCAAGATTAAATCCTCTCTGTCCATCTTTGGTAGTCTCATCACTGTTTGATTCCTTTGCAGCTTCTGTTTAGTTTTAAGGACAGTGTGTTAATTGTATTTACTTAGTATAAATAAGAAAAAATGGATATAGAGCAAAGAAAACGAATGATTTCAAAGCAAAGGCATGGAAAAAAAGACAATGTGGATCTTGCATCCAATCATAAAAATAAATTACATTATTTAAATAAATTACATTATTTAAATCATATTTTATATCACACTAGAACAGTAATAGCTGGTTCAGCATTTCTCAGCCTAACCCCCTAAAGCAGGGGTGTCAAACTCGCAACGTCACGTGACGTGTCGCAATGTATTGTGACTTTTTTTCCATTGCCAGCAATGGGGTGGATGCAGTTTTGGCATGGCCCGTGGGCTGGCAGTTTGACACCCCTACCCTAAAGTATATATATACAATATATTCAAAAGTCATAGTCAAACCAACAAACATTGGCATTAAGACTAAGGTACATCAATATCAGCAACCATTCAGATGTTGTTGGAATATCTAAAAGTGTGTTATACAAAAGTATATAAGCTTGCTATCTGCTAAAAATGATCATAAATTTTGGAGTTCCCCCATTTCTAAATGGGTCAGTAGTAAAAAGAAAACTAGGTCATTATCTTCTCTATGTTACTAGGCCACACCATTAGTCACCTACTATTTTCAAGTCTCATTTCAGCATATTTTCCTGATTCTATAATACAGATAATGCTGGTTGCTATTTACCTATCTTCTCTTCACAGAATATATTTAAAAATGGATTCATTTTTCCCTTTATTGAAACTCACAGATTTATTCATTTAGATGTAAAATAATTTGTCAGCTGCCATTGACAAAAGGGAGCCCAATAACCTTATCATACATTTCTGTTGATTTTCTTATTAAGTGTTCATGACAGCCTAATAGAAATTGTCCTTTTCGTAGTTATTCCTCCACTAGGCCAATGATGGAAATTTAAGTAAAACAATATTTTTGTTAGCTGCTAATCAAAAATGTCTTTATCAGTTTGAAGCCTTCCAAGAAACAATCCTGACATCCATGAGCTGAACATTCTTAACTTAACTTATTTTGTCACATATCAAAGTGGCTTGGTCTGTCGTAAAATTGAAATATTTTAAACACTTGGACAGAATGATTCCTCCTTCCTTGTTTCAAATTCTTTTTTTTGAAAAGCCATCAATATAATTGAACAAATAATGTAAACTTAGCTGTGAATAGAACTTTGGGTACAAATTATAGAACAAAGAAGACCATGTAAGTTATAAGAAAGAAAATATTTCTTAATTTTTGGGGGGGTTGCTTCTTTGATTGCTCCTGGTGACAATCACCATCTTGAAATAGTGATCCTTTTGATTGTACTGAACAGTCAATCTCTTCTTTCAGGAACACATTTATATAAAAATATGCTGCATTCTTCTGTAGTGGTTTCTCTTCATCCCTACTGTATGTGAGAAAATAATGCAACTATTAAAAACCTAGATGTTGCTAGATGTTGATTTTCAGACCAATTATAATTGTCATAGAAGCCATGGCATACTACTATTTGGAAATGCAGTCTTTCATATGCCAATGAGTAAATAATTAAAAATGGGCTTTACTGACTAGAATTTTTCCTTTAATTTCTTTAAAAAATAGGTTTTTCTCTGGTTCTGGCATTCAGTTTTATTTGTTATTTCTAAGGACTAAATTAAACATGGTATTCATACAATGGGTAGATGAATATAGTTTTTAATGGAATAAATAGATATTATTTATATGGATAGTTTGCAGACAGTCTTTAGTCAAATCATTGTCATCATCTTCATCATCATCATCTTGCCAGCCCCCTGAATAGTGTCACAATCTGTTCATCTATCTTAATTAGGTTGTGTTTTAAACTCTGTAATTTAAAATTTTGAGTTACAAAATCTGTGGAGCTTGGCATTAAATTTTTGAACCTTTCACAAAATTGAGGGTCTTCAATTTTTTTTTTTCAAATTCCATTCACAGATATCGGAGCCTGAAACATTTCAATTATGATATTTGCCAGAGTTGTTTTTTCTCTGGTCGAACAGCAAAAGGTCATAAATTACATTACCCAATGGTGGAATACTGTATACCGGTGAGTATTGAATCTTCTTAATTCATTCAATTTTAGTGTTACTTTTTTGTTGTTCTTATCCACTATTATTATTATTTCAATCAGCTTGAAAGATATGGAATTTGGAAAGTCCATGAATATTGGCTGCTCTTAATATGTTATTTAGGAACTCATGCTTATAATTTTCTGGAACCCACATGGTGGCTATATAATCAGACCCTTGTAACGTTCCTTTGGGTTGGACTCAATGCATGTTCAATTGGCTACAATTTACTTGATTTTCATCCCATTGCAATCTCATGACTCTCAGCAGTTCTAATGTCAAAGTAAAAATAAATATAGAATCAAAGCAGCATACAATCCAAATTGCAAAAACAAAACCATGTAGGAAAGAACAATAATAAAGAGTAACAAGAAATGCAGGTGATGTTTCTGAAAGGATCTTTGAAAAAAGCTCCATTTTTATTAGTAACTTCTAAAAACTGCTGGATGGAAGCAGCCTGCTCTCCAAGGGGAGCCCATTCCATACAAGGTTGAATATCAAGAGAATTGAGATTCATTGCTGTGCCTGATGTGATATCTGGCACACAGTGAGTTTTTGAGTCTCTGTTTGAACATAATTAATTCTTTCAAGTTTTGGATGGCTAGAATGCAACTTCCAGCGGATGGAAGGAAGTATCTTTCTTTGTGCCTTACTAAATGAAGTGCTGTCTTCACAGTAATGCATAACAGCATGAATTACTATGGAACATTAGGAATATTTTTTATATTAAGCATGAAGACTTGGTATAGTGATAGACCATCTTTTAGTAATCCTGTTCAAGATTTGTTTTCACTGTCCCACTGCTGAAATGCTGGCTTCGATAGCAAAAATTGGATTATGGTAAAATTCAAGACAGCACTAATTATATCCACCCCATAACATGTAATGTCAAAATGGATTAGGCAGAGCAACCCTTGCATACTATTCCTAACATGTTTCTAAACAGGAGGAAATGATTTTGGATGCTGAGGTTCTTCTGCCTTCCTCTAGGAATTCCTTTAGTCTATATACCCCATGCTTATTATTTTGATTAATCATATACATTTATACATTTTGTGTTTAGAATGCTTTTGTTGTTGTTCAAAATTTTAGAAGGATGCCAGCTTGCTTTAATTATTTATTACCTCGATTTGTATGGCCAGCCAATTAGAAAATGCAGTTTTGCATTCTAAACTGCATTTCCTAATTGGCTGGCCATACAAATTGAGGTAATAAATAATTAAAGTTAGGTGACACCCTTCTAAAGTTTTGAACAAGAACAAGTAAAGCATTCCAAACACCAAGAACAGATTGAAAAGATACAAAAAACAATACAGGTTAGTCTTCATTTAGTGATTGTAATTGGTTACAGAGAAATGGTCGCTAAGTGATATGGTTGCTAAGTGGAGCTGGAGGGAGGGAGAGAGGGAGGGAGGGAGGGAGGGAGGGAGGGAGGGAGAGAGAGAAATGGTTGTTGCCATCTCATTCATTCAGAGTTCTTTTACACCAGAAGTCTTCAAACTTGGCCCTTTTATGACTTGTGGACTTCAACTCCCAGAATTCCTCAGGCAGGCACGCTGACTGAGGAATTCTGGGAGCTAAAGTCCACAAGTCATAAAAGGGCCAGGTTTGAAGACCCCTGTTCTACACAGTCTCCTTTGCCTGAGCTGTTCATTTCCCTTTTTCTTTTGACCCCTGACAGGGTATCCCTAAAATGTGCTAACTGCAAGTTCAGTTCTATGACCTTAATTTGTTGATTAGAATCCTCTGGCTGGCTGACAGTTGCTGCCTGAAATTGACCAGACCTTAATTAACAGACCAATTTTAACTGAAGGCTTTTGTTGTAATAAATGCCTTAATTGATCAGAATATATATATTTTTATTACCATTTAGTACCATTTATTTGCAAGCCATCTCTATCTAAGGCAGTTGTTAAATGAGGACTGCCCATAGTACTTTCAATTATTAAAATATTTATACCCAAGTCCACTGATATGGGAGGTGCTTTTTGCAGCTTAAGCAAATATATTGCAAGATAGAACAATATATTTTCCATTGATTATATAAGACACTATTCTAGAATTAGAGCCTAACTTCAAAATGATCTTAAATCTCACCTAAAGTTTTATTCCACTTTGCAATAGAACTATAAGTATTTTTTTAAAAAAACCAGAAACTTTGAACATAAGGTTTTTATGCTTTGGTTAAAATCCATATATATTGAATCCCCAGGCAATCTATTGCAGTAGGCAGCAATTATACGTTGTAGACAGCTCAAAATATATAAGTATGTAGACTACTGATACACATTCTTGTTTTAAGGATTTCATATTTTTTAAGATGATCTATGCAAGATATTTTTGCTATGATTGCTCAGATGAAATTAAGAATTACATTATTCTATACTTAACAAAATAAATTTAAAGGTAAATTATCATCTTTATCAACTTCTCATTTTTTAACTCACAGGGTGAAAGTGCTTTGGACAAAAACTATTTTAACTTTAATCAGAAATTCTGCTAGTAAATTAAAAGTATTATTCTAGGTCCTTTGCAATCTCACAATCTCCCTCCTCCCTTATAATTAGGAATTTATATAAAAGACATTATTTTAAATTTGCATGGCAGCAAGCAAAAATTGGGAAAGCTGAAGAAGGAGATTAATACTAGGAATGTCGACATTCATTTTGTAATGCATTCAAGTGCTAACTGCATCAATTATTCATACAGCCTAAGTCTAGGAGCATGTAATTATTCATGAAAGTCCCAGATTTCCACATAAATGGGTATGATATGATTATCCTAAATATTTGTCAGAGAGCTGATGGAATGTTTTCTAGGGTCTTGATGCACAGGGCTGGGGCATCATTAAAGTAATTTAGGCATTTATCTAGCATGGCACAAGAGATGGGTGTGGTGCAGGGTGGCAGGTGGAAGCAGGTTGTATTGAGTGGCTGCAATAATTTGCTAACACCTCAGTGAGAAGGTGTGAAAGCTCTACTTCATGTTGGCTGAGCACACAATGTACAGCATCAAGGAAGCCCTGTATTGTCTCAGTATGTCTTGTAAATCAAGATGTTCTACAAATGGAGAAGAAAACATTATAGGTAGTATCCAAGACTTGTATTTTGATTTCTCTTCTGGAGATCTCAATTCCCAGAAATTGGCAATAATGTATATAATCTTAAAATTTATCTTATAAGAGAATCAAACAACCCTGTCTGAATCCTATTTGCCAGCTCAGGGTTTCATGAATCCTTGAATATTACCTCTCTTATTAATCTCCAAAACTAATAAGGATGCACTTATTTTTAGCTTTTGTAGAGCTTATTAAATTTATAGCCTACTCATCATCAAATTTATAGCTGACAGTAATAAAGATCTTTATTGCTCTCTGTTATTAGCTTAAGTGTATTATTCGTAGCTTTTCTTTTGTGTTATTTGAAGCGGATTTTTCTGAACTGCTTCAAAAACAACAAAAACAAATTAGAATATTTGAAGCTATCTTCTTCATTCACTCTTTAAAAATATGGATTTTCTCAGTTGCATTTAGAAAGACAGGGAGGAAGTTTGTTAAGTGCTTATCAAAAGGAACTGATTGATAATCTCATTTATTTCCACTAGAATATTCAGTATTTACAGCTCTTTCCAACTGCTACAGAGTTCTTAAAGATGAGGATCTTCAGAGGAAAAGCAATAACCACTTTAGTTGAGTGTATGAAAAATGGCTGAATCTTACAATAATTTTAATCAAGCCAGTCAAAACCTAGCCATCGTATGCATTCAATATGTTAACCATGCCTCATTATAATTTTGTGAGTGGCTTAATACATTTCATGAACTTAGTCTGTTTCATCAGCCTATGATTCAGTGTTTTGGGTGAACTTAGAAAATAGTTTAATTCAGAAAATAGGTTAAATGCATCTATGGCAGGGGCGTCAAACTGCCGGCCCGCGAGCTGGACGCATCACGTGGAAGCCACACCCACCCCATTGCCGGCAATGGCAAAACTGTCCTGATATGTTGCGCGATGTCACGTGACGTTGTGAGTTTGACATGTCTGATCTATGGGAATTAAAACAATTGTAGAATCAAGCATTTTAAACCTTCTGATAAAAGTCTGTACTGTATTTTGTATTTTCCCACATGTAACTTTTTTAAAAAAAGAATATTGATTTCTTTTCATCTTCTCTACAAAGAATTCCATAATTTTAAAAGCACGGAACAATATTCTCACCTATTCTTAACATTAAATGCCTTAAAGTGTTAGTCTGTGCCCTAACTTCTTGTTTATGACTTTACTTCTGCCCCAGAAATTGGAGGGGAGGGTGCATTTGAATCAAATTGAAAATACCCTTGGAGTTTTAAAGGAACTATTATGAAATGTCACATGATCCCTTCTCAGATCAATTTGTTCCTTTTCACACTCCCAGCTCAAAATCAGGTGATCTTTTATTTCATTTTGTAAAGCCACTTATTTATGATGTAAAAACAGAGAAGAAATTTGGTAAAGTCATAGAAAGTAGGAAGGGATTTTATGTTTGTTTGTTTGTTTAACTTTTGGGAGTGGTATTGCAGGAATATTTAGCAGCAAACAAACCATGTGGCGATTTAACACACCGATTTTATTTATTTTAGCAATAGCCACAATTTGGGCAACTGAAAATTGGCAATTTTGCCACTGGATTTCAATGTATGTTTTTAAGATCATAAAATAAAAAGTCTGGTCATCCATGGGCTGAGACTGTCTTCTCATATTGTAACCAAAACCTTGTCTCTGTGTTACACTATAATGAAATCATTTTATAGTCAAATCTAATTTCATTTTGTCATAGTTATGCTTGGGGAAACAGACGCTTACATTCTAAAAAAGACATTAGTGCCAGATCAATGTGCATTTTACTATATACATAAGAACAAAGAGAGATCATATTTCACCAAATAAATTCCACGTTGATGCTGTGTGCTATTTTTCATTTTCTTCTCCGCTCAGTTCAGATGTCTCCACCACCACTCATCACACCTCCATGTTCATTTTCCTATTGCCCTTTCTCTGCTTATCTTTCCTAGCTTATAATCATCTGATTGTTATTAGGAGGCCCCTTAACTCCCTTCAATTCCCCAGTACACTGAAGAATGCTAAACACAATCCTTCTATTAAAAAATGCCAGTCGTCATTACCAGCATATTCAAACCCTGTAAATAAGTGTTACACAATTTTGATTATGCACATTTTTGCAGACAAGGGATTATGCAAACAGAAAGTTTGCTTGAGGTGCCAACAACTCTTGTAGCAGCATTTCTGGTCTAGTATTGCAAAGTTGAAGGTGTTTGTCCTGGATTCAAACTTCTGAGGGGTATGAGAAGGGAAATGGGAGCACTCCTCTGCTTTATACTTTGTATCTCTATACACAGCAGAGAAAGAAAGTCTCAGTGAAAAAGTGAGGGGCAGTATTGCATGACCTGACCCATTTAGCTTTAGAAAAGGGGCTCCATATATATATTATTATTAGTCATTTATTGAAAAAAATACAATCTTAAGGGACAGTTACTCATACTGTTGTAGACAATTTTTCGTGCTTATATAGCTTGTGAGTTTAAGAAATCAATACATAAGCAATTGTCAACATTGAGCTGACCTATTTTAATTGCTGATGTTTCAGGCCCTAGGCTAAATAAAGTCTCTAATTTATTAAAGTCTTTCATTGTTCCAACATGACAAATTCAGCAAAAGTGACTAGGCTCTTTGGCAGGGATTCACTAAAAATCTTTTTTCACAAAGGGAAGACTCAAAGGGAAATTATGGAGTTGGGAAAAAAAAACAGGTGTCTATAGCAAGGAATAAATTGAGCAACACATCAAACAAAGTGAAATTGATTTTGTCCTTTGGTTGTCTTTCTTACCAATTTTTACAGATCTGGAAAATTACTTTTATATCTTAGTTTTCTTCTCTTTTAGAAAAATAACTTCAAATAATGAATGGGTGATTGTTGATATTGTTATTCTTCATGCAGAAGTAGCCATTCAACTTTTTGTTGACGCTCAGGGCACTAATATGTATTTTACATTTCAGTGGAAAAAATTAACCTCATTCTACATTTGATGAGTTACATAGTGAGTTACATAGTGAGTGGCAATGCATGTGCAGCATTTGTTTGTCTGAGCAATGCATATTCTCTTAAAACGTTCAAATGGATAATCAAATAATTTGATGCAATATGTTGATAGAAAACACTGGTGGTCCTCTTAGCTTTGATGCTCTGTTGAGAAGCTAGTGAGACTTACAATGCTTCATTTTATTTAGTTATATAATAATAATAATAATAATAATAATAATAATAATAATAATAATAATAATAATAATAAGAAGTTGGAAGGGACCTTGGAGATCATTGAGTCCAACCCCCTGCTCAGGCAGGAAACCCTACACCGTTTTGGACAAATGGCTGTCCAGTGTTTTCTTAAAAACTTCCAGTGTTGGTTGTTCCATTGGTTAATTGTTCTAATTGTCAGGAAGTTTCTCCTTAGTTCTAGGTTGCTTCTCTCCTTGATTAGTTTCCATCCATTGCTTCTTGTCCTGCCTTCAGGCGCCTTGGAGAATAGCTTGACTCCCTCTTCTCTGTGGCAGCCCCTGAGATACTGGAACACTGCTATCATGTCCCCCCTCGTCCTTCTCTTCATTAAACTAGACATACCCAATTCCATCAACCTTTCCTTATATGTTTTAGCCTCCAGTCCCCTAATCATCTTTGTTGCTCTTCTCTAATTAGAAATATTTAAATGTAATTAATTTATTATATTAATTCATAATTTAAGTAACATCTGAAGAGTTTTTAGATTTTGTCCTAACTTTTGTTCAACTCACTTTATTCAATGGAAAAAAAAATTCTTTTTAAGTCAAGCTTTTTGTATTCTTGCTTTTGTATTTCACTTATAACAGTTTATTTCTAGTAATTTTAAATCATTGTCATTTGCATAGTGTAACAAGCATCAGAAGACAATATAATGTCATGCGTTCATCATTTCCAGCAAAATGTAAACATTTAATTTGTGTTTTCTATTTTTTTTATCTCCTAGACAACATCAGGGGAAGATGTACGTGATTTCACCAAAGTGCTAAAAAACAAGTTCCGATCCAAGAAGTATTTTGCTAAACACCCACGACTTGGTTATTTGCCAGTGCAAACAGTCTTAGAAGGCGATAATTTAGAGACGTGAGTTTTGAACAGAGATTGGGTCTTTTCAATATTATTTTTTCTCACAAAGAGGTTTTCTAAGGGTAAAGCAACTTTGTTTATAGCTAAACGTGTTCTACTGCAAGAAGAAAGCTAAAACACAGAAGTATTAAAAAATTCAGGCATAGTAAAATGCCCTTTAATAAAACATATAAGCTATGGTTATTTAAGACATTTTAAAAGTACATTTCATGAGAGTCTCCAATACAGCTAAAATTAACTACTTTGAAGTTCCATTTACTTAGTGGGAATGAATTTAAAAAGTTTTAAAATTGCATACTGAACCATGCCCAGAAATTGGTTTTTATTATTTAAACAAAAAAGAGAACATACTTCAAATGTGATTACAGTGAAAGAGAAGCACGTTATTTAAGATGGTCTCATCAAATATATTCATCCTGATAGTATCTTTAAATTGCACTACAGTTTACATGCATTGTAATGATATCTTTAATGAATAGAATTACCATTAGATTTAGTTTTCTATACATTCAAACTTTCTGTACACCTGTTTGTTGAATGATATACAGGCCAAAGATATAAAAACTGGTTTATATACTGAAAAATTGCAATCAAATCAAATTGTACAGAATGAAGACTCGACTCTAGATTAGTGTAATGAAGTGTAAAAATCTGTTTAAGCTTCATTTTTAGCAAAATACTTTAAACGAGTTCCTAACAATTAAGAACTATGTAAGATTTTAATTAGTTCTTTTTTCTGGTTATAAGATGGGGGGAAATATATTGTTTTTAAGAGTATCGCTCTTCTATTTGATTATCAAAAGATTATTTTTTCTCTCCAATATATTCTGAAATGGGCAATTTCATTTTTTCCCTGCTACAGCAAAATATTGGAATAGAACAATAAATAAATATATTGTGTAGTACCTGTTAAATAGCACCAATATTTTAATCTCCTGTTTTCTTTCTGTACTTCTTTTATTTCAGTCCTATCACTCTTATTAGTATGTGGCCAGAGCAGTATGAGTAAGTATCTTCCATCTCTGTGCTTGGTAAGGTAGCTGAGTTTAATATACCAAATTTTTCTTCTGCAAAATTATGGAAATGAATGAGACCATGCATAATCATGCTTTTTGGTGTCTCCCATTTATTTGAATTGGACAGGCATGAAATAAAACTTTTCTGAATGGTGAATATTTGTATGAGTTGAGCCCATCACCTTAAGAGATTTCATTCTTTTGTGTTTAATACTGTAAAAGGTTCTTGTTTTTTATGATTTAGAAAATTCAACTTCTTTTCTATTAAATTCCACTAGCCCTTCCCAGTCTCCCCAACTGTTTCATGATGATACCCATTCCAGGATAGAACAATATGCTAACAGGTAATAGGCAAACGCGTGTATGTGTGTGTATAAGTATGTATATATGTATAGATTTCTATTTTGATATGTCACAGAAATGAGACTGACATTACAAAATGGAAAATATGCATTGTTCTATATTGTTGTCAATCTATCTATGTAAATTTAGAGGAAATAGTCAAACATTGAAAAATGATATAACATAATTAAAGTTATGACTGTCATTAAATGACCATTTAATGGTTAATACACAATGCGTGTCAGAAATGCATCCTTATTTATCAGTTTGGTTTTTTTGGAAGTTTTTAATCTCTTTGGGGAGTTGAATGTGTCTATAAAGTGGTTTATCATTTGCTCAAATGATAAAAAGTTAAGGCATACAAATAATCTGATACAGTTTATTTAACATCTGTAAACTAATAAAGAGGAAGTGAGGCCATTCTCCTTCAAAAGTGAAATAAGGTTTTATTTCAAAGGAGGAAGAAAAAAATGAGACAATGACATGGTAGCATTTTTTACAAAAAATGATATGTTTGAGAAAATCATTAGGTTTTTAAGTAAGGAGATAAGAATGAACATTTAGTGTGGAATAGGCAGTAACTTGTGATTTGGTTATTCCCATATTAAACTGTCAGCAAATACTACAGTTGCTAAACTGAGAACTAATATGTATGAAATATAATCATAATTTATCTTTCATGAAAACGGTTTTCTTTTAGGCTGGCCCAAATGGAGCGGACCAATGGTTCCTTCTTCACCGATGGTAGCTCCACCACAGGAAGTGTGTAAGTAGATTTAGCAACTGGAATTATTGTAAAAATTAATGGCCACTCATCTGATTACAAGTGTCTGACAAATCTTTTATTCATTGATATGTATTATGTTAGTTCCCACCAAATAGATATCAAAATTTCCTAATGATCTGCATTAATGACAGATAATCATAATTGCATGGCATGAAGGATATAGCATTTAATTAAATGAATTGAGTGACTTAGCAAAAAAAGAGAGAATTTTTGTAAGGCTGTATTTTGAGGTACTTACCATAAACAAATAATTGCATGATAAAATCATGAACAGTGCATACAGCTAGTCCTCGATTTACAACAATTCACTTAGTAACCATTTGAACTTACAACAGTGCTGAAAAAGTGAGTTATGACCATTTTTCACACTTATGACTGTTGCAGCATTCCCATAGTCAAGTAATCAAAATTCAGATGCTTAGTAACTGACTCATATCTATGACAGTCGCTGTATCTTGGGGTCATGTGATTACCTTTTGCGACCTGCTGACAACCAAAGTCAAAGCCAGATTCACTTGACAGCTATGTTAGTAAGTTAACTGCAGTGAATCACTAACAACTGTGGCAAGAAAGGTTGTAAAATAAGGCAAAATTCACTTAACAAATGTCTCGCTTAGCAACAGAAATTTTGGGCTCTACTGTGGTCATAAGTTGAGGACTACCTGTACAATGCATACCGTATAATGATATATGAGAATGATGTTGAGGGGAGAGATGCTGTCTAGGAAAAAAAATCAGACAAGAGAAAGGGGAACCCACAGTTATTTAATGGTCTGAGAAAGGCCCACTCTTAAGGATCAGACAGTTAAAAGTGTATGCGGGAGATATGTGCTTTCTTTCTTTTAATATAACTGTATATTTCCCCGCCCCCCACCCCAAGGGTTCGTTTTTAGCATCAGTGTGACTCTGTACCAGGGACCTTTCTCTTTGCTTCAGACTCACTAGGTCATCATGGAAACATTCGCCTGAAATTGATGTGTGCGTAATAGATCTGTCTTAAACAGTTGGTCTCTTCAGGGATGGCTTTTAGATCAGTCAGGTGGCAAAGCAGATGAAAAATGAGAAGGCAGCGAGAAAATATTTGGCCTGATGTTACTTCAATAAAGAAGCGATTGGTTGCAGAATGATTTAATTGATTATATTTGAAAAGCAAGCAACGTACCCAGTATTTTGGGAGTCCATAATGCATAAGACAGTGGTGCAAAATGGGAAACTCTGTGTGTTTATGGCAATGCCAAGATCACCCATATTTTTCTGCTTTGGGGGAGGAAAGTTTAAGGGTGGGGCTTTTGTATTAAGCCTGTTTTAGGGACTACCGGATATTTGTGTAAGTTTTACCAATTTTTTGTCATTGTGCAATTCTAGATAACTCTAGGTTCCCCTGCTGCCCCCACAAAGCATTCTCCAGAAATAGGTTGCCTTGCTATGTTACACAGGTGGCTTACTATTTAAAGCAGCAATCAGTTTAATCCTTTATAAAATTGTAAGGGTTTTTTTTTGTTTTTTTGTTTTTTGCTTTTTCAGGCAATTTTATAGTTTTTAAAACTATGGCATTAGTTCTGCATAGAATATTCATTTACAATTCATTTATATTTCAAACACGTAAAGTATATGTTTATGCGGATGCTCTTTATCTCTAGGGAAGATGAGCATGTTCTTATCCAGCAGTATTGTCAGACTCTGGGAGGTGATTCGCCGATGAGTCAACCACAAAGTCCAACCCAGATCTTGAAGTCAGTGGAGAAAGAAGAACGAGGAGAACTTGAACGAATCATTGCTGACCTTGAGGATGAGCAAAGGTTCCATAACTTTTTCTTAGAAAAAGCCTGTTCTACATTCACCATGCCTTGAAGATTAGCTATGAAAAAACAAACACTAAGGGTCAGAGGTTTATTTCTGCATGTCAGTAGGAAAATAGGAATCAAATATGCTAAACAGTCTTTCAAAATTGAAATGGAGGGAATTGTTTGTATCCTTGGTTCTCTTCCTCACTGCTCTTCTTATAACTCAACATTTCAACCAATGTAAATAATTTGGCACCTGCTCAGTTTTCTCCGTGCCAACCTCCTCCTGTCCCAGTGATATTTCTTAGAGCAGGGCTTTTCAACCAGTGGTATGGGTACCACCTGTGGTACATTGGCACCTGGCAAGTGGTATGCGACCATCCTAGAAAAGTGGTAGCGGGGAAGGGGAATGAACTGAACCGGTGGCAGCACCACACAAGCCTGAGCGAGAGACTGCTGGAGCTGTGGGGCTGTCAGGGCTCAGCGGAAGCACTGGATCAATGCCGCTTTCCAGCTGATTGGTGCTTCTTCGGGGCTGTCAGGGCTCAGTGGAAGGGCCAGGATCAGCGCCAGGCTCCTGCTGGAGCTCGGCGCTGATCCTGGTGCTTCTGCTGAGCCCAGAAGAAGCGCCAATCAGCTGGAAAACAGCACTGATCCTGGTGCTTCTGCTGAGCTCAGAAGAAGCGCCAATCAGCTGGAAAGTAGCACTGATCCTGGCGCTTCTGCTGAGCCCAGAAGGAACGCCGATCGGCTGGAATGTTTCAGCGTCTCCACGGTCTTGTGATTTACATTCAGAGGCTTGGCAACTGATTCATATTTATGACGGTCACAGTGTCCCAGGATCATGTGAAGTGACCAAAACCTGCTGCAACCACCCAGCAGACGGGGGGAATAAAAACCGAACAACCCCCCACCTCACCCCTGCTGCCAATCCTCAACAGAAATGCTCACAACAATGAAAACCTCGGACAGGAGGAAGAGCGCCACCGGGCGGGCAGGCAGGTGTTTTGCTCGGCTGTGGCTTGGGGGGCACTTTTTTGAGTGCCATGTAACTTCGAACAATCACTAAGCAAACTGTTGTAAGTCAAGGACTACCTGTATTTTATCACTTTTTTCCTTTTTTTTTTTTTTTTTGGTCATCAAGTTTTTGACACCTTGCTAGGCGATTGGTGGTACTCGGATGTTGCCATATCCTAAAAGTGGTACAATGGGTGAAAAGGTTGAAAAGCCCTGTCTTAGAGTTCTCTCTCTTAAACTGAATTGGATATGCTCTTCCTCTTCCTCCTCCTTTTCCTTTTTCTGTTTTTATACCAAGTATAAAGGCAAGAGACACTCTTATCGGTCCATGGTTGAGGGCAGGATTTTACAATTCAGAAATCAAAACTTCTATCTCTGTCTTCCCCAGATAGAGCTAGAAAGATTCCAGGCTAAAATCAAAGTAGTTTATATTCCCAAGAAGTGGCCAATTTTTTATGAGCCTGAGGACAACCGTAGCCCTTTGGTTGAAACATCAAGGTTAGGATTTTCACTGCAGCCCAAACTGTAAGCCTTTGGAGGACTTACTAGAGCAGCAGAAGAAAAACTCATTAACTATGTCATTAAGCATAGTTAATGTTATTCTCTCTGCATTTATTTTTTTTCCTTTTGCATCAAAATGATAATTTGGTAGAAATTTCTCGTGTGTCAAGATCACACCAATGTTTAGGGGCCCTGTGTGCATCCTTGGAATTTCTTAGTACCGAACTATAGCACAGGTATTTCCTGAGTGAGGTGAATCAATTCTGTAAGAAGTGAACTTCCTGCTTTTCTGAGTAATGGGGCAGAATCTGAGTGAGAAGTGAGAAGATTTTCTCTAAATTAATTTGGATATACAGATTGAATCATTTGTTCATATTTGCCACTCATTAATATTAGCATCAAGAGGTGACTTCTCTGGTCAAATATGTGTTACAGGCCAAATTGCTATCATCCCAACTCCAACATATTACTTTGCAAGGAAACATTATTAAATTCCGCAGCCAGTATAAAATAAAAGGTGGCATTATTTAAAAAAATAGCTCTAACCCTAACTTTTTCCAGAAGTATTGAGGGGAATGTTTAAAACCATTGTCCTTGATTCAAAGCCATGTTCTCCCACTTCTCAGCTGTTTCTTACAAATCACCTGGGGAGAAATTGCACAGAGGGGTTTCAGTCTTCCTCTTCTTCCTCTGCAGCTCTCTGTTATTTTGTGCAGATAACCTGCAGAAGGGAAAAGAATGTTCTATTAACATTTATATTCTGCCATCACTGGTCAAACATTTATCTTACAAGTTGCTCTGACCTTCTCCTACAATGAGATAACAAGGAGAAACTTTAAGTGGATTTTCCTGTAGTTCTTCTGCTATAAAGTCAGCTGCTTTTTTTTTTAAATTCCCTTTAGGATACTACAAGTGGAATATGAGCAACTCAAGGAGCAGCATCTTCGAAAGGGAATCAATGCCCTAAATTCACCTCCAGACTCAGCTGTGTCACCTCAACACACTTCTGAAGATGCTGAGCTCATTGCAGAGGCCAAACTTTTGCGACAACACAAAGGGCGTCTGGAAGCTAGAATGCAAATCTTGGAAGACCACAACAAGCAACTGGAATCTCAGCTTCACCGGCTACGACAACTGCTCGAACAGGTATTGTATTCAGTGACTTTCCCCCTAGGACAGCAATTATTTGTAGACACACAGTACGAAGCTAGTTAATTGTATCTGATTTCTTTACAGACATACTGTTTGGCATTCTGTTTGGATTCTCTCTCAAAAATGACTTTCATTTGTTTATTCTAAACCGTGCCAAGAGTAAAGCCATATTTTTTTATTTATATTTTACGTTTCTAGACTGCCTGTCCTTCAAGGAGGGGCTTTGGGCAGTATAATTGACACATAAGGGGGCATATAAAATTAACAATAAAGTATTTAATTTAGGATTTGAAATTTAAAAAATTATAACATAAAATTTCAAAGAAATAAAAAGAATTCCAAGTTCGTCGTAGCACCAGCCAGCCCCATGATTGCGTGGACCTTTGTGCCCCCCCCACGCAAGGCCACAGAGCCAAGTGTTGACCTCTTTACAGAAGGCCAGAACATCTCTTGGGAAAGGATGCTCCATAACGTGGAAAATTCTTGGACAGGGTCTGCAGCATACCCTCCCTATAATCCCTAGTGAGGTTTGCTTTTAAAAAGTGGTTTCCAAATGTTCTTCCATGAAGAACAACTAGGACAATTTAGAAAAGTACCCAAGGGAAGGATGTGAATGAATATCTAAATGCTTACTGGTTGCATGTATTGTCAGCCTCACATTATCTGGCAGTAGAGTTATTTCACTATTGAGATTTTGAGAGTGAAGAAAATAGAAACGTGGTGGAACTTCAATTAGTTTGAAGCAAAAAAAAAAAAACCCGGATCAGACTACCCACCACACACACAATGTGTTGGCCGCTGTAAGCATTTTAATTCTCCTTTCTGATAATTCATAGGAAAAAAACCTAAGAAGGGATATTGTTAGTGTGGCTTTCTTATCTTTTGTTACATTTATTCTGAAATATGTGAGTCCAGCTCCAGTTTAACTCTTCTCCTATATTTGAGGCATTGAACTAGTTTACAAATTTCACTTTTTTCATAGTGCACAGGGATCATTTTATAATAGCCTTCTTTCAGCCTGTTCGTGCAACTTTTTGAAGCATTAATATGCATTGTTCTTTAAAGTGTCTGTTTGTGAGATAGTTCAGTTACATTTCTTTTCAATTGGTTTTAAAATGGATTACGTGGTGACAGGTTTTACGTAACCTTGTGGCTTGTGCTACTGTTTGTTTTTCTAATATGTTATTTGCGAATCAGTCTCATTTTTTTTAAAAAAAGATTTCTTTGTGAATATGTTATACTGATTGAAGAGTGTTGATTAGATTAATAACCTATCAAGTGTGTATTCTCTCAGAGCTATGGAGGGGGGGAATTAATTGAGCTGATGGTATCAAAGAGGATACTGTTGGTAAGATTATTTTGAATCCCTGGATTTCATCATGTTGAAACTTGAAATTTCAGGCACAGTTTGAAGGTATACTTGCTATTGTTATTTCAGTAAGCCTAAGGGATTGATGGTGCCATGACATTTGACCATTGTGTTCAAAATATTCAATTCAAAGTCAGATTGAGAGATGACGTAGAGTTGCACGTGGGAGCTTCATAAACACATGTTAAAAAAAGAAATTCTAATGAAATCATAAATGTCTTAACTAAATCCTTATGAAAATCTGGAAGCTTGCAGATCAAATACATTTATTAATACATAGACAAGGAATAACAGAAATAGGCTACAAGTAAATTAACCATTGCTTATATGGCATCGGAATCAGTTGAGTTTGTCAAAAAATCAAAGCAAAATATTTTCTGAATTCATGTCAGCTTGAAGAAAGAATGAGACTAAGGGAATTCATAAGCCCATTGTTTGGTAAGAATTGCTTTGTAATATGGAACATCTATTTAGTATGACATGAAACTTGCAGGAAGAACCGTCATAAAGACACTCATAAAAATAACTTTTAAAATTAGATAATGAAAAACACCTCTAGAAAAGTACGGACAAAAGCAAAGTACTAGCAGAAGATTTCACTCATATTCAGTATTTCATGGGGACCCTTTTTAGAACTTAGTTTTTAAAGGCCTGGAGGAACGTTGTCCACGGGGTCGCGATGGGTGGGACACGACTTCGCAACCAACAACAACAACTGAATAAAACATGAAAATTGTTACTTAAAAATATCTTTTCATAGAATTAGTTTAATCCTAGAAAACTATGTTTATATACAGTATTGTAAAGAAATGTTTTTCAGTGACTGGGAAATTCTGGGAGTTGGAGTCCACAACTCTTCAAGTTGCCAAAGTTGAGAAATACGGCTAGAGACAATGAATCCTAACCTTTCCAGCTCTGCAGACCAGTGACAGCGGTGGCAGCTGCTGGGGGGGGGGAGGGATTGTTTCACCTGTGCGCCTGCCACTTGCACAAGTGGGGCTTTGCATGCTGTCCATTGCATGCATGGCCTGGTTCCCAATGGGCTGCAGACTGGTTCTAGGCCGCAGACTGCGGGTTGGGGACCCCTGGCTAGAGAGATATGTCACTTGCATTGGATGTTATTCTGCTCTGCTCTGCTCTCTCGGCTCTACACATCCTTGAAATGTTCCAAAAATGCAAAAGCCAACACAGGCTTCAGCTTACATCAAAACTGTTATGAAGTCTGTTAAAAGTCCGATACATGTGTTCATTGCCAGGTGAACAAACCAATTGCCAGCATGACTGTGGAATATGGGGAGAACCAGCAGCTTCAGTGAATAAAACCTACTGTATCTCTATCAAAAGCTTACTCTGCTTTATGGGATCTGATTCATTTCAATCTTGGATATTGACTACTACAAAGTCCATTTTATTAAATTTGATCAGATATTTAATGTACGCTCTGGTGTGTTCAAATTAACTTCTTTCCACCTCTAATTTATAGCCTGAAACAGATTCCAGGGTTAATGGAGGCTGTTCTAATGCATCACCTCAGCAATCTACCCTGGGATATTCATCTGATCAGGATGCTAGTTCACAGTTTAATCAGACAGGTAAGTCACTAATTAGCATACAGCTAGTAGTGTTATATTTAGTTATAAGATTAATCCTAATCAAAATGTATGCTGAGATCTGAGATATCTTGCCATTGTATATTCAGGTTGAAATTTGACTTATGGGACCACCCCATTTCTGTCTCAAACCCCCTCCACACACACACAGTTTGCCTAATGCAATAACAGAGATACATGTTTTTCTTTGATACCATGAGCATTTCTTCCTAGAATTAGAAAGTTAATGTACAAAGAACCAAGTAAGAATATACTACATAAACTGCTTAGTGTAATATATTATTATTCGGGTCAGGTATTCAATTTATTCTTAGGAAAAAGTATAATTACTTGTATGAAATTTGTTATGCAAAACAACAAAGTTTCATACTTTGGCTGAAAGATTCATAACTTTTCTGAAATTGAAAAAAAAACATTATTCATTTATCATTTTAGCCGCTATAAAGCAGTTTTAACCATTGTAAAGCCCTTTGGGCATCTTACAAAAATTTAATATAAAACAATGAAATATTAAGAAGAATGTAAGAGCTAAGTAGATAAAACGACGAACAAACCAAAACCCATCAACTGAATATGTCACTAGTGAATGTTCAACAATTGTAAAATGATCCCATTAAAGTCAGGCCACAGGCATGACAAGTAAAACAATTACTGTGTTATGGTTACCTCATGATAATAGATGACTTTGATTTTATTTTAATAGTTGAGATTAAAAATAACTTTAAAAGGGTGAGGTTGAACTTTTTAATTAAGTACAAACATTGATATTGAAAATGCCTATGAAAAGGATATATTCTGTTTGCATCTCTCTCCAGTCAAGCTCTGAAATTATTACAGATGTTTCCACAACCTAGAGCTGCATAGAAGCCCCAGTTCCCATTTTTGCAGGTCCTGAAATTACACTAAATGATGCTGCCAATATTCATAGCAAAAGAAAAAACTTTGGCTCTGTGACTTTTAATCTTTTTTAAAAAAAAATTAAAGGCGGACCCCAGTATTATTTGCCCAATTAATGTTCATGCGCGCGCCAGTCCCTCAAAAATTGTAAATGCCCAAGCCAAACCTTCCAGTAGTTGTATGTTTTTTGCAGTTTTTGTAAGTTTGTGGGTGAGAGAGTATGGATGGATGGGTAATAGGTAGCTGGACGGATGGATGGATGGATAGTTGACTAGATGGTTAAATGGATGGTTGAATATGTGGATGGATGGGCAGATAGATCAGCTTCTACAAGCCACAAAATAGTCCAGATTATGAAATGAGTGCTGGGTCAAAGAGAAGCAGATGAATACCCCAGAAGTATTATAGAGCCTTAGGGAAGCTAGAGAACAAGGAGCCAACCATTGCCTTCCGCTACCTCAGCTTTGAGGCAAACAACTGAAGATCCATACTTTTGTGCTCCTGAAGGCAAGGAACATGCATCATCTATATGGGGTCATTTGGCAGTCAGGACTACTGCTTTTCGTTTTTTCCTTCTCTTCTGTATCCAAAATATGGAGGGTCTGGCCTTTATAATGATCATTGGCTATTTGGGCACTGAAGCTTTCTGATAAATACATAGACTTGAAATACAGAGCCATTTTGCATGTATCACCTACTTGATAAAACTGCAATATTATCACAACTAATTGCCTTGGTAAAAGTTCTGTCTAATATTATTGCAGCCATCATGGGTAAGCTTTATAGTTCAGATATGAGAAAAGGGATTAAACTGATACTTTTAATTTTTATTCCTCTCTATCCAACCCATTATCAATGAGCCATTCTTGCATAGCAAATCAAAGATTTCAATTAGTGAAATTCTTTTTTAATTTTTTTCTAAAAAAAACCCCATAATGATAATAGGGGTAGGTAGAAACAGCTTTTGGGATTTTAAATACTATTTCCTTTTTTACTAAAGTAGTTGCACATTTTGTTCTCTTTAGGTGTAGATGACTTGTTAGTCCCGCCTCATCATACTAGCACAGATTTAACGGAGGTCATGGAACAAATCAATAGCACATTTCCAGCTTGCCGCGGTAAGTATTCAACATATCAAGCCAAGAATCTGCTGAACTTGAATACAATTGACTATTTGAAAGGCAGTCATTTTAATGTTCTCTCCAGCCTGGAATCAACTGGCAACAGTTACTTTCAGAAAAATATCATAGGGCAATGCATTACTCCATAAAGATCTGAAACTTTGTTTCTAAAAAAAACCCTTTATTTTCATTACTCAGGAAAGGTATATGACTAAACAGCTTATAAAAATTCATACATTTCCAGAATTGAGCTATGTTTGCCTGTTGAAGCAAATGCAACAGAATTGAAACAAATTTCTTATAGCATATAAAATGCTTTCTAAATGACATGATGCAAAATCTGTCAATTGCTATTGGCACGGAAGTGATAATATTCTGGAATATTCTTCCATCGGAGGTATGATCCATCCCCACACTCCTGTCTTTCAGGGAACTCCTAAAACCTTGGCTGTGTTGCTTGGCCTGGGGGTCCTATAGGACCGGCTGCATTGGGAGTGGCTGATGAGATAGAGAAGATTCTCACCCCCAGGCTGCCCAACATCTTGGCTTTTTAACTTATAATCTTTTTAATATTGATTTAGCATTTTAATTTTTTTTATTACATTGTAAGCCACCCAGAGTTGCTTTATTAGTGAGATGCATGACACAGAAATTTAATAAATAAAAATAAATATTTTTGCCTGAATATGGAACCTGCATAAATAAGGCTGGTCTTGATTAAGAGAGATGGGACTATTCATGGCCAATAATACAACATAGATGAAAGAGTAGGAAACTTTGATATTATCTAGGAGGTCCCAAATTTTTGTAAGCCTAGAATGTCAACTGTTCTCTTAGCCTGCTAATTAATCACCAAAAAAAGAAAACAAATGCCAGCCCTTTGAGGTAAACTAAACCAGGAAACCTTTGTTATAAGTTAGAGTTATAAACCTTGCAAGTTTTGATGGGCCTCCCCCATTCCTGCCTTACTTTCATGAAAACTAGAGAGATTCAAATCGTGAGTCAGTTTCTCAAATTACATTTCTGCCTTGAACTCAATTATTTTTTGTCTCATCATTCTCTTTGTGTTCACTCCTGTTCCTCAAGAATACTGTTACAGCCCATTGCATCAACATAACATTGCTAGCATGGTTTGCTTAATGCCCATGTTGAAGAAAATGCCTAGTGATGAACATTATAAACACCAAAAAGCTTAGGTACCTTGAGCAAACAGTATGGTCAGAGGAGAGTGGATCTTCTCATACTATAGAAAAACTTTATTTAGATCAGGGGTGTCAAACTGCCACCCCACGGACCGGATGCGTCACGCGGAAGCTGCACCCACCCCAGCTCCAGTGAAGGGAAAAAAGTCGTGATACGTTGAGACACGTCATGTGACGCGGCAAGTTTGACACCCCTGATCTAGATAAATATGCAATCTGTGTTGGCTTAATCCAGATTTGTTGCTTTTTTAATATGCAGAATATCAACTTATATAACCAGTTTCTAAGAAATGTACTTTATGCAATTGATGTAACCTGTAGCTTGATTCTTGTACTAGTTTGAAATGCTATCATTCAGTAACAAGATATACACAGTATGTCACATAGTTTTTTATTTGTATGATTGTGTGCATCCATATCCTTAACGTAGAATAGCTAATAACCTTGGCCATGTGTCCAAGAAGAGGTCTTCTAGCAGCAGAAAAGATACTTATTGCAAGTATCACAAAATTATGCCAAGAATTCTGCATAAATACTAATTTACGTTGTTTCTGTTCACGTAACTTCTCTTTAATAAAAAAATAGGTGGGCCAGGAAGGTTTATAATACTGTTCCCCCCCCCATGCAGAGTTTCAGTTAATGAACTTTGTTGCATTTAATGAAATACTATTAATTTAGCAAGTGATTACATGCTTTCAATGCACTTTAGTGCTGCATGTGCTTTGATATTATCTAGGAGCCCCAAATTTTTGTAAGCCTAGAATGCCAACTGATCCCTTAGTCTGCCAATTAATCACCAATCTGTGAAGTCTAGATAAAGCAATTATTGAGTCCCACATGAGTTTTCACTTTTTTCTCACTTTGTCCTTTTTTGTTCCGAGCTGTAACCTTCATTTTACAGTCATTATACTGTATTATCATTAAAAACAAGGAAAGGTAGAAACATTCACTTTCCTTCAGACTAAGCCATTTCAAGAATTTAAGAGATCAGCTTTCTATGGTGTTTAAAGTGGGAAATGATAGGTTGCATGAAACATACCATTATCTTGTTTGAACTCTTGTTTTCAATTCTGTCCTGGAATTGATCAATTAAGGAAAATTGTTTTCTGATGTTGGAAATGGTCAGGAATTGTAGAATTCCATGGGGTTGTAGCAAAAACTGTGAAATTGTTGACGTACAGTGAAATTTGACCTTTACTCATAGTACCTGAAGTGCTTTAGGAAACTTAAAAACAGGTTTTAAAGCCTATTTGTTCACTGAAAACATACTAATGGTTATGTTATTTAAAAATAAACGCTAGGCAATGTTTGAACAGCAAGATCAGAGACTTTAGACTTGAGCTTTCAGACTTTGGATAAACAGATGTATTTTTCTGTCTAAGTGGGAATGGAGAGAGATTGATGGAGAGATGAAAGAGGAAATGGCAACCATTTCTATCTTATGCAGTAGTCTGCCCCCAGTCCTTCAGGATATTTCAAATGAACCAATTCATTGGTATAGTTCTTTTAATTAACAAATACAATTAAGGGGGAGTTAATTGCATGTTGCAAAGCAAGATGTTGGACTTCAAAAAAACAAAGATATTAAAGATAATATTAAAGATAATTAGCATAATTATTACCACCTTTTGATTCTGTTTTTCTGTTTGCAAGCTTTGTCATATCTATTTATAATTATGCTTTGGATCCCTTAAAATAGTTAATAACTGCAATCAGAGTTTTCCTTTAAATCTGCCTATCTGCTCAGAAAAAAAGATACACTGAAGTAGAACGCCACTTAAAATAATGCTCACAGCAAGGTTTTTTTTAAAGTAAATGATTAAAAACTTATCAGACTGGTGGATTTGATGCAATTTCACTATTTTTTTTAATAGGATTTTGGAAATTTTGAGATATGGGCCCCAAAATTTCACAAAATGTTAACCATTATTATTTTGTTTATTGAGAACCCAATGAATAGACAGGCCTTAACAAAATAGGAGCAAATATCTCTATTCTTTCCATAGAGAAAGAGGTCTCCTTAGAAAATCCATGGGGAATTTCTACTGTAGGTAGAAATGTTCTCTATGTATATTTCTGTGTGTTAGAGCAGCGGCCCCCAATCTTTTGGGCACCATGTCGGATTGGTTCAGTGGAGAACAGTTTTTCCGCAGACTGGGTGAGGGTGTGGTTCCGCATGTGCACAGATGGGGGTTTGCTTACTTGTGTGGATCGATTCCTGGTAGGCCATGGACTGGTGCCGGTACGTGGACTGAAGGTTGGGGATCCCTGGCTTAGAGTACATTAGATTTGTTTGGTTAGTGTTCCAAGCACAAATGTGTGCATGTTAATAGTTGCACCCCCAGAATTACATTCTGTGTTTGATTAGTCATATAGAGGCTAGTTCAGGAAGAGGCGACTGGATGAAGCCATTTTAATAAGGATCAAGAAAAGAAGAAGACACAACTAAGATCAAGATGGAGTGATGAAGAGCCGAAAGCAGCAATCCCAAAGTTGGCAAGCTATGATAGCAATGTCAGTAGGCTTTATAGCATCTTTTGTGCAATGGGAAAACTCTTGCTGGTCGTGTTAAAAGCAAAACCTTGTTTGTAATAAACATTACAATAACAATAGACAGCTATTTTTAATGTACAGCTTCTTTTCTCAGGTTAATAACATGCAGTTCCTAGTAATCAGCCTGTGATAACTGTGACTCCTAACAAATTAAATTTAATGAGAGCAGAGTCCCTTCAGGAAGACCCTCCACAGTGAATTGTTACTTTCTAAAATATAATGGGCTGAAATTCTTTGTATTACATTAACTGGCACTCACGGGAATAACATAAAGGTCCATTATGCTCAGTAGATGGCATGGAACTGACTTTTTCCCTTAGTCAGAAGGGCATTTATTTCCTCTCTTGAATGCATGTGAAATGTAGAAAGTAACAACCAAAAGTCTACCTAGCCAGCATCCCATTTATCCCATTGTTTAACTAAATTTAATACATAACAAAATGCCACTGGCTGTTCTTTACTGTTGAACTCAGAGTTGGTATATAGCCATTACAACTCTAATGGTTATATCCTCCACGAATCCATCTAGTACTCATTTAAAACAGCGATCATTAGATTGTATGGCAGTGAATCTCATAGATTTTTCTCTAAGCTATTGAAGTATTTCTTCTTTCTCTTTATGAAGTCATTCACCATCATTTAGCTTCATTGGGTGACATTTTGTGTTGTGCGTTGCAGTATTTGTTCGTAGAGGTCATTCAAGTAATATTCTGAAAAAGTTCTTCATATACAACAGTTCATTCAGTGACCGTTCTAAGTGACCACGGCACTGAAAAAAGTGACTTATGATTGTTTTCTACGCTTATGACCATTGCAGGATCCCCGCGGTCACACGCTCAAAATTCAGATGCTTGGCATCTGATTCATATTGGTCAAGGTTGCAGTGTCCCGGGATCCAGTGATCATATGTTGCAATCTTCTGACAAGTAATGTCAATGGGGAAGCTGGTTCACTTAACAACCATATTACTAACTTAACAACTGTGTGATTCACTTAACAACTATGACAAGAAAGGTCATAGGCAAAACTCACTTAACAAATCTATCGCTTAGCAACAGAAATGTTAGGCTCAATTGTGGTCATAAATCGAGGACTACTTGTATTAATTAACTCAAGCAAATAAGTTGCAGAGCCTCTTCACCAATGAGTTAATAATAATAGTAATAAATAATAATAATAATAATAATAATAATAATAATAATAATAATAATAATAATAATGGATTTATACTGGCTGCTCAAGAGCAAGCATTACAAACTAATGCCATGAAAGTGAGAATACAAAAATCCACTGACAATCCAAATTGCCGACTTTGCAATGACAAAGTTGAAACTGTCTCACATGTAATCTGTGAGTGCAGCAAAATCGCGCGGACTACAAAGCTAGACATGACCGAGTTGCTAATTTAATCCACTAGGCATTGTGTAAAAAGATACGACTTGGCTGTGTCCAAAAAGTCGTGAGAACATAGGGTGGAAAAAGTTGTTGAGAACGAGAGGGTGAAGATCTTGTGGGATTTTTGAATACAGACAGATCGCCATTTGGAACATAACACGCCAGATATCGCAGTTGTAAAGAACCAAAGTGTACAGCTGATTGATATCGTTGTACCAGAAGATGCCAGAGTCAAAGAAAAAGAACTGGAAAAAATTACGAAATATCGCGATTTGGCCATCGAAACTGTGCGATTGTGGATGAAACGTGTAACAGTGATACCCATTGTCATCGGGGCACTGGGAACTATGTCCCAAAACTGCAAAATATTTCAAGAAACTGCAGCTTCCTGCAAAAACTCCAACATTGCTACAAAAAACTGCATTACTCGGAACATCTTACATTTTAAGGAGATACCTGGTTGATACCTAGGATGCTGGCAGCAACCCGTGTCAACCATCAGCACCAGTCAATTTGTATGTTCAGTTGAGATTCACGTCTAATGAATAATAATAATTATAATAGTAATAATGATGATGATGATGTTGGAAGGGACCTTGGACGTCATCTAGTCCAACCCCCTGCTCAGATAAATGGCTATCCGGTCTCTTCTTAAAAACTTCCAGTGTTGGAGCATCCACAGCTTCTGGAGGCAGGTTGTTCCACTGATTAATTGTTCTAACTGTCAGGAAGTTTCTCCTTAGTTCTAGGTTGCTTCTCTCTCTGGTTAGTTTCCATCCATTGCTTCTTGTCCTGCCTTTAGGTGCTTTGGAGAATAGCTTGACTACCTCTTCTTTGTGGCAACCCCTGAGATATTGAAAAACTGCTATCATGTCACCCCTCATCCTTTTTTTCGTTAAACTAGACATACCCAATTCCAGCAACCATTCCTTATATGTTTTAGCCTCATGTCCCCTGATCATCTTTATTATTCTCCTCTGTACTCTTTCTAGAGCAGTGATGGCGAACCTTTTAGAGCCCGAGTGCCCAAACTGTAACCCAAAACCCACTTATTTATCGCTGGGAGCCAGGTGGGCGTGGTCCCCTTGGTGGGCGTGGCTGTGGTGGTCATGGCAGATTGGGTGGGTGTGGCCAAGGTGGACATGATCACCTCGATGTTGCTCGTGGGGAGGGACGCCAGTGGGGGCTGGGCAAGCTTGAAGATCCAGGGGGTCTCTGGCAGGTGGGGCGGTGGGCAGGAGGCTCATCCTTTGGGGTGAAGCGAGGCAAGGCGAGGCAGGGTGGGGTTGGTATTGTCACAAGGCAAGGTGAAGTAGGCCGGGCAGCTGCTACCTGACACCATCAGCCCCTGCACACAGAGGCCAGCGAGCGCATGGGTGCTGGGATGCATCCGGCCATGTGGGACCTCGGTGAGTTAACGGTCAGCTGGTTGAAGAGGGATGGTTGCCATCTCCGGGGCATGGAACGCGTGCCCACAGAGAGGGCTCTGAGTGCCGCCTCTGGCACGCGTGCCATAGGTTCGCCACTACTGTTCTAGAGTCTCAACATCTTTTTTACATCGTGGTGACCAAAACTGGATGCAGTATTCCAAATGTGGCCTTACCAAGGCATTGTAAAGTGGTATTAACACTTCATGTGATCTTGGTTCTATCCCTCTGTTAATGCAGCCTAGCACTGTTTCCCTTTTTGGTAGCTGTAGCACACTGCTGGCTCATATTTAAGTGATTGTCCACTAGGACTCCGAGATCCCTCTCACAATTATTACTGTTGAGCAAGGTATCCCCTATACTATACCTGTGCATTTGGTTTTTCTTGCCTAAATGTAGAACCTTACTTTTTTCACCATTGAATTTCATTTTATTAGATAGCGCCCAGTGTTCAAGTCTGTCCAGATCCTCCTGTATCCTAAGCCTGTCTTCTGGAGTGTTGGCTATTCCTGCCAGCTTGGTGTCGTCCGCAAATTTTATGCTACTGGTTACTTTACTCAGAATGAACTAAGACCCTACAGTAATTGCTTAATAATCAAATCACAAAAACAGGAAGAGTAAAAAGGCTCTCTGAGAAAAAAAAATATGGGAACCTGAAACCTTCTCCCACTTTGGAAGAATTCTAAATCTTTTCCTTGAAGTTCCTGCTCCTTTCAAACTTCTCAAGTGTCAGCATTAAGCCTAAATTACTGATTTCACTTTAGAAATAGTTCTGTGCCTTTGATACTCTTTAAATGATAAGGTTTGCTCTTCTAATCATAGTGTGTGGAGAACGAATGCATCTTCATTCAGTAATCCACTGTGATCAGAATGGAAATTAAACTTCTGCTTCCCAGGCAGCTGAGGGGGGAAAAGGGGGGCATCAATAAAAGTATCTCCCTGGAATATTTACTTTGTGCAAATAACAAAATACTGTAATATATGAATGTTAACCAGCAAGTGAGATCCTTATTGCATTTATTCAGAGCATCTCTTCTTTGTTATTTCATACTTTGTAGAAGAAATTCTGTTTTGTTCACAGTGCAGAATTAAGCCAGCTGCTGAAAGTTTTGTGTATACATATAAAACACATATATTAAGGAACAAGTCATTTAAAATGGGTACATTCAGGGAAGTAGAATAGGAAAATGGGAATTTTCTTGCTTTCTTAATTTGCAGAACTCATAGAAATATTCTTACAATATTATAATTCAGTAGATGCAAAATTGATGCAGACTATATATAAAATGAATCATATTACTATAAATAAACCATCCCAAAGTTTATCTCAGGATTTTTCTAAGGAGTACTTTCTTGATTGAGGCAAGAGTTTCCATTAAAATTGATTAAAGACCGAAATGACTTAATCTGGACTTTCTAACACACCCGTCCCCACTTTATCCTGTTCTGGGAACTACAGTTTGAGAAAGATTCATATAACCAAAAAGATGCAAAGAAAGCTAACAATGACAATCAAGGGGATTGGATTTAGGGATCTGGAAACATTTTATCTTGAAAAAAGATGATAATTGAAAATGTAAAACTTATTTTTTCATATCTCAACTCTTAACTGTAAGAAAATCCACATTTAGACGATATAATAAAGTGGTTTCAGTGTCCTAGTATGAACAAAAGATGAAAATTGACATTACCAAGAGGAACAATTTCTCCTTTAAAGAGAACACACTCACAAAGAGCCCTTAATTTAAACGAAAGAACAATTAAATTGAAGGCCAAGTAATTAAGTGACCCATGTTTTCATTTGGCAGATGTAACAACATTTACTTGAGCTAACATGAAAGATCATTCGAAACATTCTGTACAGTGATATTCTGATGTAATAGTATATATGGATTAATACAGCGGTTCTCAACCTTTTTCAGGTTGAGACCCTACTTGCGCCACCCATGCGCAGTGCGACCCCGACCCACGGCGCGCGCGCATGACGCGACGGGCCGATCTACGCATGCGTGCGCGATGGGCCAATCCGCACATGCGCGGCGTGCGCACGACGGCCTGAACCGCGCATGCACGGCACGACGGGCCGATCCGCGCATGCACGGCGTGTGCGTGACAGGCCGAACTGCACATGCGCAGCGCGCACGTGATGGGCCGAACCGCGCATGCACGGCGCGTGCGCGACGGGCAAAAAAATGGCGGACCGCGGTGTCCGGCGACCCCTGCGAAACGGTCGTTCGACCCCAAATGGGGTCACGACCCATAGGTTGAGAACCGCTGGATTAATAGATAAAATAGGTTATGAGATATCAAGAGAATCAGTTTTAGTGTAGTGGTTAAGACATCAGACTAAAAACCAGGAGACTATGAGTTCTACTCCCACCTTAGGCAGTGAGCTTGGGCCTGTCATTCTCAGTCCTAGAAAGGAGGTAATGGCAAACCACTTCTAAAAAATCTTGCCAAGAAAACTTCAGGGAGTTGCCAGGAGTTAACACTGACTCGAAGGCATCCCTCCCAATCTTATAAAATAAACACTTTTACAATAAGATCATTCAGGAGAGCAACAGTGCTGTGGTGCTACATGGTGATCCAGAAGAGAGAGACTATGAAAATCCATTCTAATTTCTTAGAAATACTGAATTAGCAATACATTTTTAATGATGCTAACTTGTCAATATCTTCAGCCTTGGAGAAAATGAATGGTTAGAATCAGACCCTGTCGTTTTGTTAAAAATAACACTGGCTTGAAAAATAAGGTCTCTCTATTTTTTCTCTCTTCTAGTCTGTTGAATGATTTTGCCTAATATGGATTCTTTTTAGAAAACCTCTTACAGGCTATAACAATAACAGATACATTTCAAAAAAACTGCATAGAGTTAGAAGAGTACCGTTGTCTTGTCCTCATCTTTCATAATAAAATCACTAAGTGATATCTGCTTCTGGAAAACTGCCCATTCAGGCTTTCCAGGCCTGTGTATATAGAATGTCAATAGCCACACACGGCCAGTGTACATTACATTACAGGTAGTCCTCAACTTATAAATGTCCAAAGTTCTGATGGACCTACCTGGCGTTTACTTAGGACCCAAACTCAAAGTTCTGATATCACCTCCCTCCACACAGCCACATAACTGAACTTTGGATGCTTGGCAAGTGGACTGCAGACTCATGACATTTTTGGATGGTTTTGTCAAAAAATGGTAGTTATTTCAGATTTCTGGCAAACCCACACCCAAGCAAACCATTGATTTGCTTAATAACCACTGTGTTCACTGCAAAAATGGTCATAAAGCCTATTTATGACCATCACGACTTAAGATTGTGATGGGCACATGCTTTGTTATGACTTTAAATTGAGGACTATCTGTATATCACTTGTAACATCATGTTTTCCTCTAGGGCTAGTGAATAGGAAGCCCATGCTTTGTTGTTGAATCCAGAGGTGATAAAACCAAAAAGAAGTTGTGGTGGGCAAGACTGCAAATTCTCCCTCCTCTGTGTTTGGAGATGGGAGAACTTATCTCTGAGGGAAAAAAATGAAAAATGAAAATGGGTGCAAGTTATTGGGATTCTGGATCTAGTTCATTACACTTCTCATCATCCATTTTAAGATACTTTATGGACCAGCTTGAAGATGATGTATACATTTCATATCATAGCATCACAAATTAGCGAAGTAAATGAAGTCAACTAGCAAGGATAGAAATATGATTGTTTATGGGGGCATGATGGCTCAGCAGTTAAAGATTGCTGAGCTTGTCAGTTGGAAAGCTGATAGCCAAGGTTCAACACCCAAGCACTGTATGACAGGGTGAGCTCCTGTTACTTGCCCCAGAGCTCAGACTTAGCAGTTTGAAATCATGCAAAAGCAAGTAGATAAAGAAGAACCACTTTAGTGGGAATATAACATTGTCTTTGGACAATGCTGGCTTCCTCGGCTAAGAAATGGAAATGAGCATTGCCCCCTAGAGTTGGATACAACTAGACAGGGGAAACCTTTACCTTGATGATTATTTCATAAAATCTCAGGCTAGTCCTGGATTTATTGTGTCAGAGACCCGAAGATATGAGAGACTTTAGGAAGGCTAAGGGGGGAAGCTTTCTAGCAGAATGCCAGTTTAATCCAGTTCACTCTTTCCTATAGAACACAAGCCCCTGTGAACGCTTAGATCACCTTCAATTTAATGAACTAACACCAAATTAGTTCTGTATATTTGGACCCAGGAGCCAGCATGCATGTGTGTTTTTGTAAAAAAAAGAAAAAAAAGTGAAATATGAACGTTACAATTGGGTACCAACATCAAATTTCACAAAGTGGGGGTGGCTAAAAGGTGCTGCCTTTTAATTTGGGATTATCATCTTGCAGAATATTTAAGTGAGGTTTATTTCCATTTTATTCCATTCTGCAGGAAAAGGATGACCAATGAAAATAGTGTTGCACCATTGCAACCTGCCCTTTTGTATACCCCTGTGAAAGTGGCAGTGCCTGAAGTATGATGCTGCTTTTATCATTTTGATGTCCATGTTGGCATTGTTTTTTATGGTTGCCTAATTATCTGTTCTCCAGTCTCTAGATTTAAATTTAAACATGTGTCATTTGTTTGAGTGATAGTCCATATATTTTCTCTGCCACCACCATGTGTTGTTATAGCACTAATGTAAACCTGTCTATTTGAATTCAGTTCATTAAATATGACTATTAAAAATTTATATGCTAACAAATTTGACATGTGCAAATACTTTATGTTATAATCAAACGGTTGATGGAGTGCTTAGGATTTATGGGAAGGAATTCTGACATTCATAAAAAAAAGTGTTGGATATAGATTGTTTTTCTGCATATAGCATAGCTACATCTTAATCTTTGAGACTGCATTTTATGACAACTAATCTCTGTGTTTTCTTATTTACAGCAAATCTTGCTGGCAAATCACAGGTATGAAAAATTTGAATGCTTTTTCAATAGGTTTTGATGGACAGACACTTTTGTTTCATTTTTTCTTAGGGCAAATGCACAGATTTAAAATGTCTTTTTCCCTAAGGCCCTGCTCCCTTGCAGAATATGAGATGAGCAGGATTTTGTGCATGTTATCTGGCTGAAAATGTGCAGCATTGCAGGAATGAGTGACCCCGTCCTATCTTATTATTTTACCATATTATTTTACCTGTAGCACAAAAACACACCAAACCTACTTTCATGCTACTTTGGTTTCCATGGATCATAGATCTGATTTTGCATTTCAGAGATGGTGAAAAGGAAACACTGTTTTAATTTTCTTAGATTCGTTTGGAGAAAAAATAAAGATTAAACACACACACATACACCCTATGCACAAAAAATTGTATTAACAATTCAAGGATAGTAATACTGTCACTTTTTTCATATTTTATCAACAAAATCCTGCATTTGTAGTATAATTGAAGGAAACATGTTGTAAACAGCTCCAAAACTATCTGTTGAGATATTATACCCATGTCAGAAATTCTGTTTGTGTCAGCCCTTTTGCACCCAAGGTCTGTGTGCCTTGTTGGCTTTTACACAGGTGTTCAAAAAACTTTTGACAAGGGACTCGTAAAAAAAGAGAGGAGAGAGAGTCCTACTGGACAATCACTTAAATATGAGCCAGCAGTGTGCTGCAGCTACCAAAAAAAGCCAACACAGTGCTAGGCTGCATTAACAGAGGGATAGAATCAAGATCACGTGAAGTGTTAATATCACTTTACAATGTCTTGGTAAGGCCACACTTGGAATACTGCATCCAGTTTTGGTCACCACGATGTAAAAAAGATGTTGAGACTCTAGAACAAGTACAGAGAAGAGCAACAAAGATGATTAGGGGAATGGAGGCTAAAACTTACAAGAAACAGTTGCTGGGATTGGGTATGTCTAGTTTAACGAAGAGAAGGATGAAGGGGGACATGATAGCAGTGTTCCAATATCTCAGGGGCTGTCACAAAGAAGAGGGAGTCAAGCTATTCTCCAAAGCACCTGAAGGCAGGACAAGAAGCAATGGATGGAAATTAATCAAAGAGAGAAGCAACCTAGAACTAAGGAGAAATTTCCTGAGAGTTAGAGCAATTAATCTGTGGAACAACCTGCCTCCAGAAGCTGTGAATGCTCCAACACTGGAAGTTTTTAAGAAGAGACTGGACAGCCATTTGTCTGAAATTGTATAGGGTTTCCTGCCTGAGCAGGGGGTTGGACTAGATGACCTCCAAGGACCCTTCCAACTTTATTATTATTATATTTGATTGTAATATTTCATGTGTAACATTCATTTAAGGTATTTATCATGAATGGTAATAATCAGTTAACAATTGGTAAGTTACCACTTTATTATTAACTGATTACCACCATTCATATTAATACTGTACAATTCTGTAACAGGACAAGAACCCCTTGCTATGCTTTTCTCAAGATGCCAAGGTAGAAGTGCACAGACATAATCAATAGGGGGGAAAATCTATTATTTGAAGCTATTTCATCCACTGCTCTGCAGCGTAGGATGGCCTGAGCTTTTAAGCTTGCTCATCATGATTCAACTTAAAGGAATTGTTACATCATACTTGGTTAGTGCCAATATGGCAGGGGTTCTCAACCTTGGCAACTTTAAGACTTGTGGACTTCAACTCCCAGAATTCCTCAGCCAGTCCACAAGTCTTAAAGTTGCCAAGGTTGAGAACCCCTGCAATATGGTGTAGTGGTAAGGTGTCTTGGACTTTGATAAGGGAACCCAGGTTTTAGTCATCCTACAGAAACTCTTGGGGTACTTTGAACCAGTCAATCTCACCTACCTTGCAGAATTATTGTGGGGGAAAATAGGAGGAGGAAGCTTTGGATATGTTGCCTTGAGCTTCTGAATGGAAAGTGAGACAAAACAGGCATTATGATTTATTGTCTAATAGGGAAAACAACCCTGTGTGGTGAAATGGATTTAATAGCTTGGCCCTGAGCCTGGGATTCCTATCCAATGAAGCAGATTTCCTTTTTTAATAGCAATGCTTAAGTATTGTCTCCATAGGGCAAAAGTTAGGCATGCATTCTTGTAAGATGTGTTGTGCGCTTTTGCTATCTTTGTCTTTTTAGCAAATGTGACGCCTCTTAGATAATTTAACTCGGCTAGCTGATATTGAAGGAAGCTGTTGTCTCTTCAAAATATGCTCCTCAGTTTCTCTTTTCTTACTGTTTCTTGCCTTCAGGCGATGTGAGCATCTTCTCTGGAAGATCACCTGCTCTTCCCAACTTCAGCTCAATCAGTGCCAATCACAAGTTCCAGTAATCACATGGCTGCTTGGGACCTTGTAACCTGCTGTTCAGCTCTGTGTATTCTTATCCCAAATAAGAAAACACTTGAACTACCCAAAGACGAGGATGTCATGTTTTATATTATTGTGTGTGTTTTTCCCTTCTTCCCTCTCTATGCAACTGTAAATTAACAAACCGTGGAGTATTTGGAAATGGTTATGCATATGTACTTTGATTTATATAATTATGAAGCATCAGGAAAAAGGATGGTAGGGATTTATATCCATTCTTTTTTGATATTGCTAAAGTGAATTGCCTTTAGAGTTTGGAGCAAACCGTTACATTTATACATTCCTTTTGGCTTTTTGCATTTACCTTTTCAAGAACCTTCTCTTCTGACATGCTGCTTTTTCTGCACAGGTCATTTATACTTAGCCTAAGAGTCCAAAAACATGGGCAAAAGATCAGATTCTCATAAACAGCAGGATTAATGTTGACAAATGCCATTTTTGGCTATCTATTAGGCAGACGGGGCTCTATTTTTGCCCCCCACTAACTTCACTCAGCTGCAGTAACTGTTGGCACTGAAGTAGTATTTTAATGGATTTATTTCCCGCACAGAATGTGGAATGATTTTTCTTCCAGATTTTGTTGTTTTAAATTTTTTGGTTAGGCCTGCAATTTACCCTGATACAATTATTCTGAATATGTGCTGTTTTTATTTTCTGTGGCGAAGACATGGTCATCGTATTGTGCCAAATTTTATGTCTATCACCCTATTCAAAGTATGAAATCTAGTCCTGAGGTAATTGTAATTTGGAAGCGTACATAAGTGAAAGGAACTCAGACTACTTTAGTACTAATTGCTCTGCTTTTGTGCCAGAAAGATTGGCTGGATACCTTTATTCAATAGCATTGTACATTTTTAAAATGATTCCCTTGCAATCAGCGCTTCAAGGTAGAGCCAGCTGAGGAGATAAAATTGGTCACTGTTTATGATGAGTAGGTGGGCTTGAGTCCTTCCCCACTGCCTGTGTGGCTTTGCATGGCCCTTTGCTCTCATTACGAAGCACTCATTCTTTCCATAGGTTGCATGTGTGCAATAATCATATTTGAAGGACAGAAATAGTGTTGGATAAATTCCACTGTTGAGTATTATTAACGGGCCTGTCCACTATTTTATGCTATCATTTACAAGGTGAGTCCTAGCAGAATTTGATGTGGTATCCCAAAGGACATTGCAGTAGAAGAAGCATTAATCTCGGGGTGATGCGGAGGATGGTGTCTCGTAACCACTCACGTTTTCTCATTGCTCATCTCCAGTACGGAGGCGGTAATAGTAGTAACTATGCTTAGAGGTATTATGAGGGTCAAATTAGCTAATATATGTTATATAATCAAATGATTCAAAGTGCTATCTAAAAGTATTATTTTTTTCAGCAGCGGGGGGTGGGGGGGAGTTGCCCAGAGTAGGAAGCAGAAACAGGTTACTATGTGGATTTTTCATCAAGAAAGAAATATATTTTGGTATAGATATTTTGAGAAGGAAAAGAAGTTTTGCAGAAAAGGAGAGCCATGACCACCTTTCTACCTCAAACCTCAATTTTCTTTTTCTTTCTTTTTTAGTATTTAGCTTGGGAAATAATTCAGAGATCAGATATTTTTAAGTATTTTCATTTACCAGATAGTATAAAGCCAAAAGGGGGTGTTTGTAAAAAAACAACAACACCTTAGAGCCTCCTTTAAACTTATTTTAGCAGAAAAACAAATCCCAGCAATGGATAGTATGGAACTTTTGCTTTTATGGAAAGGATATGTATAAATTCTTTTTCAGCCTGTGTTTGTATGCAAATTCTGTCCTTTACTCTGCTGTCAAGTAAAAACGACTTAACAATATTACATTGTAATACTCTTCCTTCCTCCGATAACACTGATAAATAAAAGGCATATGTTGTGGTAACATCTCAGAAAAAGAAAAAGTAGTTCTTTTCCATTTTGTGGTTTTAAATTATTGCATTTCCTGTTTCTATTAATCTGATTATATAGTATGATTTTCATTCTCTGAATAAAATTAATTTTTAGTGAAGACTGTTTGATATTCTTCATAGGAGTAAATACATTTCGGAAGCTCATTCCCCTTTGTAAGAATGCTTCCAATTTCAAGGTGTCTTTAAAACAGCGGTTCTCAACCTGTGGGTCACGATCCCATTTGGGGTCGAATGACCATTTCACGGGGGTCGCCAAACACCGCAGTCCACCATTTTTTCCCCATTTCCCCTCGGCCGTCGTGCGCGCGCCGCGCATGCATGTTTCAGCCCGTCGCGCCATGCATGCGTGGTTCGGGCTGTCGCACGCGCGCCACACATGCACGATGCAGGCCGTCGTGCTACGCATGCGTGGTGCAGGTCGGGGTCGCACCGCGCTTGGGCGGCGCAGGTGGGGTCTCGCCCTGAAAAAGGTTGAGAACTGCTGCTTTAAAATAAGTAGCAAAAAATGTTCAGCATCATACATCAATGCAGGGATCAAAGTACAGCACTCAGTCTTCACTGGTGAGAGGGCCTGCCACCAATCTCTGAAACTAGTTAAAGGTTTACTATTCATATTGAAAATGCATTAGCGTGCATTTCTTTATTCAGTGGCAGAGTTTAAAATTCTTCTTCCTGACTGTCAGCAGGTTTTCCCTTTGTATTCCAATGTTTTGTATACTGGCAAGTATCATAATTTATACCCCAAGTTAATATAACTTTAAACACCCTCAAGGCTAAGCCTAAACAGGTGTTTAAAGCCATTGGCATGTGCTTATCAGTGATATAAGCATCTGATTCAGGACATTACACAGCAAAGTTGGGAAATATACGGCCTATAACTTTTAATCAGTGATGGAGAACTGAAGATACAGTTCAACATCACCTGGAGAGTTATATCTTCATCAACCTTGCCAGGAGGCAAAAACTGAAAGACAACCATTAAAAAAGATATTGTCAGGTAAGGAAAATTCTCCCTGCTGAGGGGAGGGGATTCCAAAATCTGCCTAAGGTGTTTGAGCCATTATCCATATTGATCTGCGCCTGAATTGTGAACTATCTGGTAGAAGAGATCTTTGGAAAAACCAAAAACGGCACGCCTTAGTTACAGTATCAGCTGCCCCTACATTAACTGGCCATGGGGGGAGGTAGAAAGTTGCCAAATAATGCAAAAGATATCAAAATTGGCTCTTAAGAAGACATTCCTGATGAACTGGATGACAAAGAGATCTTTAATATCTTTAAAGACTTGGTGACATCACATCTCTCCTGTCCATAATGTTGGTTTTAAATGGGCCACTGAATTAATGTGAATGTTTATTATTGTACATAAAAGCATATCCTACCTGCAGATACTGGAAATTTGTTAGCCATGATGAATACTAGGAAGAGACTAGAGTCATGAGGGATTAATATTTAACCATTTATTTGCCATTTTTGATGCTCTCTTGTGATAATTTATGATATAAAACTAGAATGTATATAAAAGCCTCCATAGTAGAATTATTAAATACTGTTCATGAAAAGCTGTTGGTACACATCCCTAGCACTATTTCTCATTGTGAGAGAAATTCTTTTCTCTGCTTCAAAATGCACTGGCCACAAATCTTGGAATTTATAAACCTATAATTTAAAATGTTATACACGATTTGGCCTTCTGTTGAACCTAGAATATCTGTTGAGCATGTAATGTGAGTCACTGCAAATATGAATCTAACCTTGTACTATAAAAGAATTGAGCTGATTTGTTTAACTGTGTTAAAAAAAAAACAACCCCATGACTGGTTTTGAAATGTTTGGAAATGAAGCACTTATGGACTGCTTATCTTTTCCTCCTTTTAAGGATTTTTTTTAAAACATGATTTTCTTTAAATATACAAATCTCAAATATCTTCTAGTTATTTTTGGATTACCATATATACTCATAAATAAGACGAGAATTTTCAGTGCCCAAATACACCCCCAAAATTGGGTTTGCCTTTTCCGTGGATATCTTATCTGTAGGTATATAAAGTAATACTTTTTATAGTATTTACATTTTCACATATATACCATGAAAGTACCATGAAAATGGATTATACAGAGATTAACCTATAGAAGAGAATATTTGTAGTTCAGGGTTATACTGGAATCCTTTGTACTCTCTCAGCTTGGTGATTTTCTTGCAGATGTTTCATTACCAAACTAGGTAAGATCAGGGCTTGTAGAATGTGGAGTTTGCTCTAACTTTATACTCCACGGGCTTGTACTGTCAGTTTTTCTGGGAGTGGTCCTGATGGTTGTTTGGTTGGGCTGTTCGCTTGTTTAGCAGTTCCTTGATTGGTATGCTTTGCTTCTTGATTGTTAGTCTAATGTTAATCTTGGTGTTTGCTGGTTTTGTTTCCTTGTTGGCTTGTTGATTGTCTCTTTCAATGGTATGTACATGTTTATGTCTGTGTGCCTGTTGATAGCCGATTTGTCAGAATTCTCTGGCATTTTTGGACCTGGCTTAGTTTATTCACAGTTTCCCAGTTGAAACTATGGTCAAGTCTGTCCATATGTTGTGAAATTAAGAAATTTTCATGTCTTCTGACTGTTAATTGGTGTTGATGAATGCACTCTGCTAGTCTTCTACCTGTTTATCCTACATACAGTAATGGCTGTTGCAATCCTTACATTGTATGTTATATATGAGTGTTTCTCCTTATGGGACTGCTGGCTGTTTTGGTTTACTTAGGATGTTTTGGAGTGCTTTAGTTGATTTATGCTACAGTGATGACATGTGATTGCAAAAGTCTGTTGCTGGTTTCTGAGATGTTATTAATTTATGGTAGTGTAATTCGTTTTACAACTTATATTGGTTGTGCTATATTCGGTTGAATGGTCAGGCATTGTTTGATGAAGTTGTGTGGATATCCGTTTTGTTGGAAGATGTTCTATAAGTGACCTGCTTCCTTTTTCTGATGTTCAGAGTTACTGCAGTATGTTTTTGCTAGTTTAAATAATGTACTTAGCTTCCCTTGTGGAAGTTGGAGGTTGCTTTGGTAGTGGAGTACTTGGTTGGTATGAATGGTTTTACAATAAACTTGTGTTCCTTGTTGCCCATCACTGTCTCTGAGGATGAGCCAATTGTGCAAATCAAAACACAAAATGTTGAGAGTCAGCTTGTCTGCAGGTGGTATACTTCTTAAGAGTATTTTGATTGTAGTAATTTTATTAAAGATTATAATTACAACAATAAATTTAATACAAGCTAAAAGAAAAAATATAAAAAGTGTAGAAAGTGCCAAAAAGAAAGAAAATGTAGCGAAGAGAAACAAAATAAGTATATAAAGAAGTGATTTCCAATTCTTCATCACAAGTATAAACAATTCTAATAAATAAGATAAGATAACCTTTATTGTTATTTTTTACTGTGGCACACCAAAACACATCACAAATGAAATTTAATTGTCCGCTCTCAAAGTGAACATATACATGACACACCTTAAACATACTATATACAACATATATAGAAGCAGAAGCTGAAAGCACCAGCCTGAAGATGACGAATGAGACTTTGTCGAAACATCGCCAAGACACTTCAAATTCTACGTGGGAGAAAACCCGAAGAACCAAAGACCAACATATACATACTATATACAACATATGTTTAGACCTACATCCCTACATATACATGACATATGTATATTAAACACTGTCCATCTTGAATATATAACGGAAGGAGGAAGCTTGAGAGGCAACTTATTGCCTCATTTTAAAATAAAACAAAAGATCTCTTCTCATATCCCATGTCTATTCTCTAAAAAAATCCTCATAAAACATTGTCATTTCAGTCCTGGTGCCAGCAAAGGACTATTAAGGATTACCAGAAACATATCTATATTTCCCTTGCTCAAATAAAGCAACTTTTATATTCCTTCTTTTTACTTCTAAACATTTTAATTGTTGGTCCATTCAAACAATGTCATAGAACTTGATTACTTTTCATTTTTTTCTTTGTCTCTTCTCAATACTTTGGTTAAAAAAAATTAAAGGTTGGCTTATAAGTAGATGGGCTTATATGCAAATATGTAGTACAATTCATAGAACATTTTGCCATTAATGATATGGACTGGAGCTGATGGAAGTCTAACACAGGAGGAAGCCATCAGACATCATAACATATTATCCTTCTGACAGAAAACTTTGGTTTTTTTTAACATGATTCACAGTGCAGCCTTTGTAAACCTAATATAAAAATTGACAAGGGAACATAGATTTGAAAGGGCTATCTTGTTCCTGGTTAACCATCCAACTCCAGATTCATATGTAAAGATTACCAAAATTAATTCCAAAATCAAGATGGGTGTTAACATCACTAAAAATCAGCAACTCGAATAGAACTTAAATTGAAAGATCGTGATATCAGATTAATGACTGGGATAAAACTTGGAAAGCAATTGCCAAAGTTGTTATTTTGGGTCTGGCTTTTGAGTACCACTAGGGACAAATGTTACAAGGCAGCTCAGAATGGCCCTGCCAGATGTTTTCTGAAAAAAAGAATATATTCTCCATCTGTTGGAAAATCTAATCAGTAAAAACACTTGGGGAATGACAAGTAGAAGAAAGATGAGCAGCATTTAGGATTCAAATTTCTTTCAAACTTGTATTTAAACAGTTCTGATCTGAGAAAATTGTATTGACAAGAGTTGTTCATTCTGGACAGAGAGAAGTCCAAGAAACTTCATTAAACATTATTGTATAACCTTTAAACATTCGTAAATAGCCAAGATATGCAGGTGGTATGGTTACAGCTTGACTTTATGAATGTATCTACTATGGTGATTGATAGTTCACATTCATTTTGATAATGAAAATATGGTCAGTTCTTTGGATTACAAAACTGTGGCTTGCCTCAGAGGAACTAAAGTTGAAATAGCTTCATTGTCCTTCTGGACTGTTCAAAACATTCACAATGCTCAGTTTGGGGAGTTAACAGTTTTTGGGTTTAGCAAAATATTTCAGCAAATGCTTGATTGGCATTGTCACCAAAATGTGTTTGTAGTGCAGGCTAGTTATAAAAGAATGCAGATGTTACATTTCTGGGGCCATTAATTATCTGTCAGTCTCATCATTATGGATATAAGGATTGTATAGAACAAACCTAAATAAAGCTATACATACCCCCAATGTAACAGAAGATTAAAAGTAACCTTTATTAAGCTACTAAGAGGCTGTAAAGGTTTGCCCAGCCATGGCAAATTCTAGATGTGCAGATTTAATTTCCAGCAAAGATCAGGCTAGATGGAAAAATATAGAAATTAAAGTCCATCTGGAAATTACCATGGTTAGGAGACATTGCAGCAGCTAAATGGTTGCCTCAGCATCGGCCTGGTTCCTATTTGGTTGCTATGTGTGCATCCAAGTTTCAAAGTAACATTCAGTTCCAATGGTGTTGTTTCTCTCAGAACTAAAAAGGGAAAAAAAAACTAGTTAAATTTTCTCTAGGAGTTTTAAGTAATTTGTTAAGTGAAAAGATATGTTTACCTTTTTTGTACATTAGCATTTCCCATCCTGAAGCCGTTTGGCTGTGTAGGGATTGCAATTACCAGAATGTCTAGCGAGACTAGCCCCTGGAGACCTTGACTTCTAACACACTTGGAAAAGACTAAATTGGCAAGTAACACTACAGCAGCGTGAGGTCCTAAACCAAGGGTCTCCTAATTTGGCAACTTTAAGACTTGGGGACTTAAAATTTCCAAAATTTTTCAGCCAGCCATGCTCAGAATTCCTCAGCATGATTGGCTGAGAAATTCTGGAACTTGAAGTCCACAAGTTTTACAATTGTCAAGTTTGTCCTAAACCAAGTCCTAAACCACAACAATCCAGTTAAAATTATTTGTATTTTCCAAGGTTGTTTCCCCCCCCCCTTTTCTTCTTTCCTCCACCTTCCCTTTCCCTTCCTCTTCTTCCCCTCCTCCCCCATCTTTCTTCCTTTCTTGGAATAAAATAGATATTTCCATGAATAGAAGCATTTTTTATTGGCAGCTTCAGTGAAAATAATCTGAATTCAGAATAGCTAAATAGATTTCCAGCTGAGCTTGCTAATAGCTTTACATACATACATTTTTTTAAAAAAGTAAGATTCCCAAATTAATAAAGGGGAAACAAGAAAATCAATTTCCCTACAGAAAAGATGTACAGCTGTTTAGAAATATGCTAGTATTTATGCAACTATGTTTTAATCATGCTGATTAAAATGGATTGTTTGAGAGGAGAACATGTTTACGAAGTATTGTGGTTTTATCATGAGGTTGGCAAAAGAGATCAGCTCACTTTTGCTTCTGGTTGATCACAACTATTCAAGTTTCCTGATTGGATTTAGGCACGACAGCTATTTTCATACCAATCAAATGAATAATGTTTATTTCTATCTGAAGTCAATATTCCAGCCATCAGTAAGAAAACAACACTTGGCCATCACACATGCATTTCACGTGTTGGATTAGCCAATAAATGTTTCCTTCCATGTGAAATCAGATCCTAGTCATTTTAATAGTGCAAATAATCCCAAAGTTCACAGTTCACTCTGAAAGATGGCTGATGTTTCTATCTTCAGTATTCTAGAGGTGTACTTGAAATACTGCAGTATTGAGTGGGAATTTCACCCAGTATGGACTAAAAAATTATTATTTAGCAACCTCCAGTTTGTTTAGCCTCTAACTTGCCTTGAGTTATATCTATCTCCCCTCTGCCCTCATATCCCTCCACTGTATATTCTGCAAAAGCTCAATTCATATCATTTTGTATGCTGCAGGTCAAAAATATCCATTGATACAAAAGCATAGCAGAACTGGAAGCCCAGGTTACTTTTTTATTATTATTCATTTATACAAATAGCGCATCAACAAAACACTGAAAGCCAAAGAGATAAACAATTCTCAGTGTAAGAAACAAAATGCAAATGGCACAGCAGCAAATTAACATTGCACAGCTCACGAGTATATGTAAATATGCCTTTAAATTTAAGGACACCAAATTCTAATCTCAATATTTTTGTCCAAAATAAATCAGTACAGGGGAGGGAAGTCTATTGGGAATCTGTTAATGGAGCAAAGGAAGGTCATATCCTTAACTAACAGATTATTCAGGAGTTTTGTTGTGGTGGTGGTGTTAAATTTTTAAACAAAAAAGAGAGAGGAAATAAAAATGCTAGCAAAACAAAAGTTTTATTTGGCCCAACGTGTTTCAGAAAACATATTCCTTTTTCAAGGGTACTTGTGGACTGTCTGTGAACTAGTAGACCATATCAGCAGCGATTCATCGTCCCTCTCCTTTGTTTCTTCATTGCCTTCTACTTCCTCCAATGTTATTTTTTGCAGTGTTAATTTCTTAGCAAATGTTAATTTCCCACCCTTTTAAACACCATTGATCCAAAGATCGATAACACTCAGTAGACACTTGTAAGCGGTGCAAGTTGTGTACTAAACAGTCTCGCTGCACTTGTTCTTCTAGTCTTTGAGCTCCTCTCTGGGAATGAGCTTTAAAGATGGCAGATGTGAAAGCTCTAGGCTTCATCTTTCTCCAAGCCACGTGTCCCATCCAGAACAATCAGGCAGTCCCTTTTCATTTTTTATATATATATAAAATTCTTTTATTAAAACAATCCACATTGAACATAAAATCATAGTATGCATCAATCATCATAGCACCTGATATACATCACTAAGTATTATTCTTTGTAAACGTCTGGTTTGGTAAACATTTTTCACTCATCACTTCAAGCCTCTACTATACTCCTGTTACACTTTATTTGATTGGTGTTTCTCTTCTCTATAGTCTATCCACAGTTTCTAGTCTATCACATATTATTACATATTATTCATCTCAGTATTAGTACAATCTTTTATGATCCCTAACCAAAGATCCTGAGGTAAAAGTTTAATAACCTGAGATAAGTCATATATATGGTCTATCTGCTATTTCTGGTTCATTTTAAGAGATTGAATTATCCCATCTGCAGAGAGTCCTCAGGTCTCTGCTGTCTTATTATCAGTACTAAGAAAGCTTCAAAGTTTTCCAAGTAGTTTACCTCTCCAATACCAAGCAAGGCAGAAAGAAAAAGAGGCATTCTGGTACAGCAGCATCAAGTTCTTCACAATGACAGGCGTACAATTATGTTACCACCACTTCTTCAGTTCCTATTGCACAGTCCTGTCTTTAAGCACCGGAAACAGTTTCAGACAGAAAGCTTTAAGATTCCCCCCAAAACTAACATTTCCAAAATAATCACCTTATGCATCAGGATAGTTTAAATTGCAACCATGTCTTTCAAGCATGTCAAGACTGCTCAGATCATAGCGGATGATCTTGTGCCCACCCCACTCCCAAAACATTTTTCTCTCTCATTTCAGAGATGCACACCCTTCAATAATACATGGCATGATTCAGGCATTGAGGAAAGTGGCCCAATAACATCCTGTTTCTTATGCTTTTTGGTTCATTTCTGATAGTTGAAAAATACAAGAGTGATTAAAGTGCAAAGTAATCTCTTGTGACTCTGTTTTTTCTCGGGTCTTCAAGAGGTTTGCCAACAAGCTTCCCTTACACAATGTTAAGCTGCAGTTGTTATGGTGACTGGCTTGCTTCCTTACTGCCAAGGATGCAATCAGGCCACTCTGAAAGTATTGTTCCTTGGCATTCTTCCCTGCACTTTTTCTGTGGTTGTAATGTTAAAATTTATCCTCATAATGTAACTAGATATGATAATCCAAGTCTCCTCCCCCTCCCCCCCAACGTAGTTGCTATGAGCTCTCTCCAGCACACATTTGATTCCTTGTCTTTCCACTTTTCACATCTTCAGTTGCAACCACTACCTTTCATTCCACTTTTGCAGGCTGCTGACATAAGACAATTTCTTCTCTCAGTTATGCTCTGCATCAAAACATCCTTCCAGGATAGCTGACTTCATACAAACTCCTTTGGTTTTCTCTGCCTATGCTTGGTTAATGCATCCTGTTGCCACCTCTTTAATATGTCTTTAACTCAAACTCATGTTCTCTTTGAGTCTGCACAGTTACAGTGCAAGCCTAGGAAAAAATATAGCTTGTTTAAGGAATAACCAAGAGACAGAGAGGGTGCCTTTTCCAAATACGAGCCACCCTTGTCCGTTTCAAATTTGAATACTACACACCATCAGAAGCTCATAACCAAGCTCTCTGTATTCAAGATACAAAGCAATATGATAGATCGATAAAGTCAACTTCCTTTGATGGCTTCAAAGACTGTCTTCATGGGCAAATTATCCAGGTGATATCAGGCAATTCCATGATTCATGAATAAACAAGGTGGCAAAAAGGTCAACTCTCTGTGCCTTATTTTACAGATTTGACATTGGCACATCTGTCACCCCTTCACCCTTTGGAACTGCTGCTGGAACTGCTGTCTCAATCTGTGAATGTATGAGGGCTAAATGTTCTAAAATCTAGAATGGGGTTATATATAGGGAGGTGGCCTTTGGGGGTGAATTCAGATATGACAACTTGAAAAGCAACATTTACAGCAAAGAAGTTAGTTCTTCTTGGTCCTACTGTAGAAACTAAACAGTGGAACGGTCCTGAGCAGTGTTATATTAGGAGTCAACATTTGGGCCCTGCATCCCAAGAGTGTCCAATAGTTACCTAAATAGTGGCAGACAATGGAGAATGAGTCAGCATGGGGATCTCTGATCTCTCTTGAGACCCATGTTTATCACAATCTTTTGTCGCTACTTTGAAAAGATTTTATAGCCAGTGGCTTGGCAAGAAATGTTCCTCTTATCATTTTTAGTTAAAAAAAATATCTTACAAAAGAATGTTCTAAAGAAAATTTGTTCAATATTTTATTCTTGCTGTTACATTGTTGCTATGATTTAAGAGAGCATAAAATGCAAAGTTCCAGACACTCAAGATATTTCCTTTTTCTTCATGGTTGAAAGCATGGTTCAAAATATTTTTTTTGTTTATCTTCTAACATACCAGACACATTTTTAAGTGTGGCGCCTTGTGCAATACAAGGGGATATTCATTTCCTATAACCCCATTGCAGTTTAATTTGACTTTTGGAAAAAGACTGCAACTAGCCAGAGTCTTGTCATCATTTGCAGGGCAAAAAGGTCTTTGGATAATGAGAGCTGAAATCCAATATATGTAAAGGGCACTAAGAGATGCTGGACCGATGCCTCCTGAAGAGAGGAAAATAAGTTACCTATTTTCACTTGGGAGCTATTTCACCATACTCCCTGTTAAACTTTAAAACAATTTTTAAAAAGTCTATGGGAGGACAAATGGCATCCCTGCAAATGGTTTGCTGAAACAGAAAAAATACTGGAAATGATATTAATTTTGCCTTCAAGAAAATACAGCAGTGAGTTTTTGAACAAAATCAATAAAGTCATTGCAGGATCAGATCTGGTCTTGAAAAGCAAAAATATTGTGAAAAATTGACTTTTCCAGAGGTGCCACATTTGAAATGAAATCATCCCCCCCCAACACAGTCTTACTGGGGCATGTCCCTGCCTGCATCCATTTTCATGGTCAGCAGGTAGCCAATCATGGAAAATCATCCAGGGCACTTGAGAATTGTTTTTGACTCTGCTGATGATGTCAAGAAGTGAAGGAATGCAATGGTCATCCCACCCAGCTCTTGTTAGCCAACACAACAGCTTTGAGATGTAAATTGTGTGGTAGAGTAATAAAACCCTGAATGGCACTTCCTTAATTAGGTGAATCTTTTGGAGGATTCCGTAACGGGCCGGCAGCCTTTCTTACTTCATAAAATCTTGTATCTCCAGTGGTCCAATTGACATTACAAATTCTAGATCTATAACTCATTTGTGTGCTTTAATTGAATCCTCCCATGCTTCCTGGGGAATCTTCAAAAAGTGTCTTGTTTTGGTTAAGGTTCTATTCTCTTTTGTGACCTGCTTTTGCCAGGTAGCCTTATTTCCATTATTCAGAAATTCAGTAATAACTAGTAACTCTTTTCAGAAAGAAAATCAAATGTACTAGTAAAGAGTCAGTTTGATGTAGTGGTTAAGGCAACAGGCTAGGAACCGGGAGATGGTGAGTTTTAATCCTGCCATAGGCATGAACCCATCTTGAGCCAGTCGCTTTCTCTCAGCTCTAGGAAGGAGGCAATGTCAAACCATTTCTGAAAAATCTTGTCAAGACAATTGCAGGAACTTTTTCCAGGCAGTCTCTGAAAATTGGACACAATTGAATGGAAGAAAAAAAAATTGCCGTGAAAATGGCAATAATTTTTAAAAGTCTTACTTCTTGGAAGTGAGCTAATCAAATCCTCTGCTGTCACAGAGAAAATTTTGCAGCCTTACTTCCTGCTGATAAAATAGAGATGATATTATTAAGTTTAATGAAAGAACAGTTGTTTACAAGAATGGCAAACTACGTCTGACAAAAAAAGTTTACTTTTAGAGAATCTCTTGCTTTGACCTATGAATTTTTTTTAAGATATATTATCACAAGTAGATTGGGACATATAAGCTTTTCACAGCTTTTTCTATAAGGAATTTACAGTTTGGTGTTTCACATTTTATATTTATTTATTTATTTATTTTGTTTGGACTTATATGCCGCTCCTCTCCGAAGACTCGGAGCGGCTCACAACATATATATAAAACAACAATTAAAATCTAAGCCCAAGCAAAAACATTAAAAATAAAACCCCACACATATTCATCAGTCAGTCACACAACAATCAACAATCATCCCCAGGCCTGCTGGCAGAGATAGGTTTTAAGATTCTTTCGGAAGGCCAGGAGAGTGGGAGAAACGCGGACTTCAGGAGGCAGTTGGTTCCAGAGGGCGGGCGCCACAACAGAGAAAGCCCTCCCCCTAGGGCCCGCCAGATGACATTGTTTCGCTGATGGGACCCGGAGGAGGCCGACCCTGTGCGCTCTCACCGGTCGTAGGGAAGTATGTGGCAGAAGACGGTCCCGTAAGTATCCAGGTCCAATGCCATAAAGGGCTTTATAGGTAATGACCAACACTTTGAATTGCGCTCGGAGACCGATAGGCAACCAATGCAGCATGCGGAGAGTTGATGAAATGTGGGCACGACATGGAAGGCCCACAACTGCTCGCGCAGCCACATTTTGCACTAATTGTAGTCTCCGAACACTCTTCAAGGGTAGCCCCATGTAGAGAGCGTTGCAGTAGTCGATCCTCGAGGTGACGAGGGCATGTGATTAACATTTTAATCAAGCAATTAAGAGACAAAATAAGTCCTACTGTGCTGCCTCATGGTAGAGGGTATTCCCGGGAGTGAAGAATAACTATGCCAAAAATATATGATCCAAGCAGGCTCATCCAAAACATGAAATTCATCTCAGTTGCCCAGACACCTATCCAGGACAACAGTGATCTAGGAAAACATGGAGGTGAATAATCATTTAAGCAATAAAGGCAAAGGCATTTATGTATTTATCGCATCATTTCATGCTGTGCAGGAAAAGACAATTTTTTTCTGTTTTTTTTTTAACTGAGGAAACCAATAAACATAAACTGATTGAAAATATAGTTCTCAGCCTCTCAGGTCAGCTGGCACCCAACATGGCACTAACTTTCAGGATGTCTGATTACTGAAGTAACCACGCAGAAAAAGAAAACCCAAAGCTTAAAGACAAAAATTACAGTGGAAATATGAAACATAAGAAGAATGAACATTCTGAAGGCAGTGAAAGATAAAATATATTGACTATACATTGAGGTGAACTGGACTGGAATTGAACCCTGTCACTCAGAAGATTATGCAGTTTCCTACTCAGGAGAGAAAACACAAAGAAGGAATGGTATTGCTTTCATACGATCTAATTAATGGCTGAATAATATCAGCTAGACTTTGTGGACAACAGTATGACAATTATCCAAGTTTATGTTCCAACCACTGATGCAGAAGAAAAGAAGGTTGATGATGAATTTTAAGCTCAGTCTGAAATTGACAGCACTTATAAACAAGATGTGCTGCTTGTGGTTGGAGACTGGCATATTAAGGAAGAAAATATAGTTGACCTAATGTTGGAGTACATATTAGAATGTATTTTGTATTGCAACAACTACAGAATTATTCAGCCAGTAGATGGCAATGTTTAGTTTACATCTATGGTTATAATCTATGGTTCTTTTATATCTGAGGAGAGTTTCCTGTCACAGCAAAGCCCATTGTGACTGCACACTGTAATTTTTATTTGATCTGTGTGGCTATGTAATCCTCTGCTACCATTTTTATATAATAAAATAGAATTTTCTAATACCTAGAAAACAGAAATGCAACATCAGTTAAGTTGGATTGTATCTGGTTAGTGCCTGGATGAGAGACCTCAGGAAATAGCTGACCTGGAAGATAGAAATTGCAAAGCACTTACCTATTGTTGCAAAGATAACAATATGGACATATCCAAGTAGATGTAAGGAGTTATATTTGGTCCACAAGTTTTTGAATTAATGATTTAGAGTAATGTTTCTTAACTTTATTATCTTCAACTCCCAGTGTGCTGATTGGGGATTCAGGAGCTGAAGTCCATACATCTTAAAGTTGCTGAGCTTGAGTAACACTCTCTTAGGCAATTAAACCTAGGCTGTTGAACTATTGTTTATTGGTAGTGAAGTTTATTGAGATTTTATGAAGAATAGTCCCACAGTAAACTGAGCTAGAAGAAATCACCAGTTTCATCTCTGATTATCTGAAATCTATGATGCTTATTCTGAGATCTAAATCATTCACTCTTCTTCATTGTGTTAGATACCTTTGTCCAATGTTGGTATGCAAGTATGAAAAGTTAGTGTTTGCCTCATGACATGATAACACATTTCATGAATTTTTCATTGTTGCAATTCATATCATATACCTATGGAATCAATCCCATTAAATTGCTTACGATCCAAAGGTCTTCAGATTTATTAAAGAGATTGTGGGCTCTAATAGAAGGTCTGCATCTCTGAGTAGAAAAAGGAGAATTACAAAGATTCTGTAAGTTGTAACTTTCCTATAAGAAGCAGGTTTCAAGGACAACATAACATATGACTCCTCTGACTAGGAGAAATGAGGACAGAGACAGGAATCAAGAGAAAGCCCTTCATTCGATCCCTAGAAGTCAATAGAATAAATGTTGGGAAGAATATATCCTTTTGGAGCTGCATCTCAAATAAAGAATACAGAATAGACTATTCCAAGGTTATGGAATATGGTGACCAAGAAGCTGAATTGTCCTACTTTGACTTTCAAACTTTGAGTTTGAGAAGGTTGATTAAGCAAGAGATCTATCACTTGTACTATCAGATAATTAAATGACCCAAAACATACCAACAGAGCAAAGAATGGGGTTTCCAGAACTTGTGAATGTTCCTCTACTCATTGGCTGCTGCATGAGGCATATTTCAGATGAGACAATCCAGGGTTCATGAAAATCCCACAATAGTCACAAAAGGCCCCCCAACACAGGAAATATAATTTGCAGGAACTACCCCTGGTTTTTTTTATTGAACTTTTACTAAACAATAGCTAGAGACGTCAGTATTTCACATCCTGTTCTTTGCTTTATTTTGTGAATACCAACAATTCCCACCTAAGATTTTAATTCCTTTCCAGAATGTACTAGAGCCAGGACTTGCTTAGGTTTCAATCTACCTTCTGCCTTAACCTTGACTTCCTCTTCCCTTTGTTTGTTATTTTGCTGCAAATTCTCTCATAAACTGAAAATAGTGAGTTGACTTTAGCAAATAGACTATTAATCTTCTCAAATTGTGTTACAAAATGGGGGAATCTCCAGATCAAATTCAGAGCATAATGGGGATGTATGGGGAAGGGAGGAAAACATCAAGGAAGTCTTGTTGCAGAAACTGTAGCAGCTTGCTTAATGTTGCATGTAGCCTTGGTAGTTGTGATCCTGGGATTAGGCAATTTGCTTTCTCTGCAAGCTTTGAGAGGAAAAAAAGTGTAGTACACAAGCTTAAAAGGACTCCCAGTGGCCTAACTATATCTTATCAGAGAATCATGGTAAGTTCTGTACCTCCAGCTAAAACCCACAGATTTGAAATCTTCTCTTTGAATCCCTCTTCTTTAGACTAGTTAATCTTTGAAATCTGATTCTTTCTCTCTCCTTCCTTCTTTCGTGTCCCAATTTTTCCAATTATCACTTTATTCTATTATTGCATTGTCCAATCCTACATCACTGTATTTTAAGTTTCTCCTGTCAAATTTCCAGTCCTATCTGTCATATCACTACCATCCTCTCCTTCCCTTCATTTGGCAGCTGTGTTATTCCCCTGACTTTCTTTCTCTCATTATTATAAAAGTTCTTGTTTGCCCATGGACCTGGAACAGCAGATGCCTAAAAAGCTGTTTTACCCATCCAGTGCTCCACAGAGATAATGTTTTAAAATTATGATATATAAACATTGCATTTCCATAGAAAAGAAGAAATAGATGTTAATAATTGCAAGTGACAGGGATCAATTTTGTTGTGTCTTTTTAGATTACACTAATAAATCTTGGGAAGGTAATGAAGCTTGAATTTTGCCAAATAAAATGTACAGAGTTCTTATGATGAAATCTATTTTTGTTTCTATGTGGATGCCAACAACAGTCTTGCAGTCAGAAATTCATATACACAAACACATTTATTGGATAAAAGAATGGTGTACGTATTAGGACTAAGCCACTATAAACAAGCAGCACAGAAAAATCAAATAATTCCATTATAAGTATTTTAAATATGTATTCAATATTTACATCCTTGAACTAGATCCTGGCTCAAGGTGGTTGGATTAAGTCTAATCTCAATAGGTTTAATCTAACCAATGCTTACATTCTATAATTAAATTGCTAATTTTGACTGACATTATAAAGGAAGAGTAAAGTTAGACTTGGTTAGAATAAGAAATCTCAGGAAATCTCAGCAATGTGGGGAAAAGCAACAATGAAGAAAGCAAAGGAGCCACTTGGTGACTATCCATATAATACCAGGAGTACCGATAGAGTACCAGTATTGATAGAGCAGCAAGCAAGAAGTGAATATTTGATATTAACACCAAGATTAACATCAGACCAACAATCAAGAAGTAAACAATACCCCAAACAAGGAACAGCCAAACAAGCTAACAATAAACAGCCCAACCAAAGAACTACCAAGACCATTCCTACCAACACTGACAGGGCAAGCCACTAGAATATAATTTGAGAACAAACCCACTCCCTACTAGCACTGATGATGTTATCTACTTTGGGTAATGAAGTGTCTGCAAGAAAACAAGAGAGCATTAAGACAGTACAGGAATTGAATTTAACCTAAGGGAAACCATATATTATTATTTTTGTGTTTATGTTTATTTGCAGGGAAACCACAATACATATACTAACACCACATCTACCTAGTTGGGTAACACAGAAAATATATTAAGCAATTGGAATTACAATATTCAGTGATAGATATCAGTAACGACCATCACCACAACCGACAAATAATAATTGGCATAATTATAAGGTTTGTCAAAGGTATTTAATTGTCTTTGGCCAAGTGCTACACTATTGCTATGGTGTGAAGAAAGTACATGTGGCATTTTTTTTATCAGTGTCATACAGATGGTGGACCTCTTTGTCCTAAAGAGATGTGTAGCAATGGGCACTGCCATTGAGATTTAGACACACATTAATGGCAATGCTTGTTTGCTTGGTGCCTCTCTCTTTGTTGATCTGATTTCTGCTTTGGCTTTTGCTATTGCTGTGGACCGTTGACAGTTTGTGGATTTCATTATTTTATATCCAAGTTCAGTGCTGCCCTGAGGGATGTAGAGATGGAAAATAGAATCTGTATGCATATTTTTATAAATTATAGATGTTATTTTTTTCAGATGCAACTTCTCATGGTAATCCCTCACCAATAGAAGACAAGTTATATGAGAAATGTGTTAGCCACTGCTTATTGACTAATCAGGGGGAGTCCCTCTAGTGCAGTGGTTCTCAACCTTTTTCAGGTTGAGACCCCACTTGCGCCGCCCAAAACAAAATGGCAGACCATGACGGGCCAATCCACGCACGCGCAGCGTGCACGCGACGGCCTGAACCGTGCATGCGCGGCGCGCGCGACGAAAAACAAAACAAAACAAACAAACAAACAAAAAAAACAAAAATGGCGGACCGCGACGGGCCGATCCGCGCATGCGCGGCACGCACACAACAAAAATACAAAAAAACCCCAACAATAAAAAAACACAAACAAAATGGCGGACCGCGACAGGCTGATCTGTGCATGCGCGGCGCGCGCGCGGCAAAAAAAAATAAAAAAACAAAACAAAATGGTGGACCACGACGGGCCAATCTGTGCATGCGCGGCTCGCGTACGATGGCATGAACCGCGCATGCGCAGCGCACGCGACAAAAAAAAACAAAAAAACCCAAAAAAAACAAAAAAAAAAACAAAATGGCGGACCATGACGGGCCGATCTGCGCATGCGCGGCGCGCGCGACAAAAAAAAAACACAAAAAACCCAAAAAAATAAAAAACCGAAACAAAATGGCAGACTGCATGCACGGCACGCGCGCGATGGCCCGAACCGCGCATGTGCGGCGCACGATGAAAAAAACAAAACAAAAAAAATAAAAAAAAGGCGGACTGCGACAGGCCGATGTGCGCATGCGCGGCATGCGCACGATGGCCCAAACCGCGCATGCGCGGCGTGTGACAAAAAAAAACCAAAATGGCGGGCCGCGACGGGCCGATCCGCGCATGCGTGGCGTGCGCGATGAAAACAAACAAACAAAAAAAACAAATAAAAAATTTATAAAAAAAACAAAATGGTGGACCGCGGTGTCCGGCAACCCCCGCGAAACGGTCGTTCGACCCCAAATGGGGTCGCGACCCATAGGTTGAGAACCGCTGCTCTAGTGCATGTAGTCTACCAAAACCTTAGTTGCAACTCAAGTCCTCTAAAGGTTGCCACCAAATTGTAGTGTTTAATGTGACTGTTGGTAAACGTTATTGACAAAATGAAGATGAATCGTTATTAACTGTATGTAACTGGTTAATTTAAATGCATATAGTTCCAAAAGTCTCATCATGAAGAATCAGTAACATTAGAGGACAAGTGTTGTAGATTTCAGGAGTAAAGGGGGACAATAGAGAAAGTAATTATGGCAGCAAGCATTTTGCTCTGCTGTGCTTTATCCCTTGAGGTACAGTATTTAAGTTTGATGGATATTTCTATAATGTTCTTTAGATCAAAAGCTGACAACCTTTTTCATCCAGTTCTTAAAATCTCCAAGACTCTTAATTCTAACATTCAAATACTTCTAATGTACTGGTGTGTGTGTGTATGTGTGTGTTTGTGTGTGCATTTTTTAAAAAAAAAAACAAACTTCCTGTTTCATACAGGACAACTCTCCTTTGAAGCTGGAGGACCTCCTTATTAGGTGATTTTTCCTTTTCTGTGTAAGAAGAGGCAACAGGAAACCTGGGAAGAAACATTACTACCAGGCTGGCTACAGATGAGTTAGCAGTTCTTCTGCAGTTGTTCTTGCTCTGCCCAGTTTTCAATCAGGAAAGAAAGCCAAGAGGTGATTTGACTTCTGAAAGTCTGGTAAAAAATTTTGCCTGCCTGTCCACCTGCTTTTTGCTTTTGGTTTCTGCTCTCTGTCCTGGGACAGAGAAGCAATAACCAAGTCCTCTTCAAAGGCAGATGGATTTTCCAATAGACCCATGACATTCTTTGACATTATGGGTGATGCTTTATTGGATGAAAAAAAATGCAACATTTATGATGGGAAGAGAGAGGAGAGAGGGAATGGGGCCTTATCCCTTTTTATCCCTTAGAAAATCCCTGTAAGGAACAATGCTGAATCAGATTCCTTGCATAGTCTACTGGCTGACAATCTGAAGCAAGAAGAGTAAAATTAGAACAGGTCTTCTCAACTGTCAGAGGTATGAAATTTAATCCAGACATGGGATGTGGAGTCAGATGCAAATAGAAATGGAAATGGGCAGCGAATATAATTGCTGGATTGATACAAAAGTGCAGAAACACTGGACATGATGTTCTCTTGAGTCCCAACCATGATGCTTGCAAATGAAACATGTCATGGATTTTTTTCTCCTGGTGCCTATGACGATATCTGGCCCATTTTCTTTTTAAAAATTACTCTTTGAATCTTTTTTAAAAATGGGAAAGCACTGTGCTGGAAATCTCTAGCAGCATCTTTATTTTGAAAAATGCCCTAGGGCCTCATAAAATAGAAATAATGGTCAGCTATAGCCTGGGGGAATTGTCTGGTCTGGGAGCAGGTCCTCTATTCAATAAAGGGATAAAGGTTAGCCAGACTAGCAGAAGCCTCCTCTTTAAGAATTTGCTAAAGTGGGGAAAATGTCCTCTTTCTGGATTTAAATCCAGAAAGATGTGCAACTTTTGCAGGGCTGCTAAGAGTTAATGTTAGAATTAATTTCCATGCGTAGTTTTAAAACCTTGATTTTAATTACTGTTGCCATCTTGCTTACTTATTTGAGTAGAAATCTGGGCATAATGATAGCAATAAAAGGTAAAGGTTCCCCTTTCCAGTTGTATCTGACTCTAGAGGGCAATGCTCATCTCTGTTTCTTAGCCGAGGGAGACAGCATTGTCTGAAGACATTTCCATGATCATATGGCCAGCATGACTATACACCGAAGAGTATGGAATGCTATTACCTTCTCACCGAAGTGGTACCTATTTATTTACTTGCATTTACATGCTTTCAGATTGCTAAGTGGGAAGGAGCTGGGGCAAGTAATGGGAGCTCACCCTGTCATGCGGCTCACCCCGTCATGCAGCAAACCCAGGCTGTCAACTTTCTAGTTGACAAGCTCACTGTCTTTAACCACTGAGCCATCACACCCCCTTAATGATAGTAACAGTATGGCAAGTTGCTGCTTTGGTTATATTACTATGGTAGTCTTCTTGTGAATGGAGAAGCCTTCAGAGAAGCTGAGAGTACTCAGAACATGTTCTCAATATTCCAGTTCTCATCAGTTTTCAAAGGCAAGGATTTTCAGTTGAGATTGACAGATAATGATGATACCAATTAATTATTGGGGCTGAGGGGCAAGCAACGATGTAGGCTTCAATCCAAACTACACATTCCCCAGAAAACATCCCACAGAATTCAGTGGAAATTCTTTTGGAGTATACAGAGTTATATCCTATTTCTGGAAAGCTGATAAATTCCTAATTATCCAACCTGGCAGCGAAAACATTGAATCTGGGCCAGAGTATAAAACACTGTCAAAACAATTGTTCTTAAGGATGAATGTTGAAGTATTTTCTACAGAGCTATATAGCTTAATTTGTTAACTTAATCAGATTTGGTTCAGCCTAGTACTGTTGCTGTGTTGTTGTTGTTTCAAAAAGGAGTTTCACTTGTGCCCCTTAAAATATTTGACTTTTAGAAACTCAATTTTCAGTATGCATTTAAAATAATTGGATAATAATGACATAGAAAGAATGAAGTGCAGAAGCAAATCTCATTCCTGAATGCACAATATAACCATTAAAGTATTCAGGGTTTTTTTTTTAAAAAAATAAATTGGAAAATTAATTTCCAATAATTGTTATTCTTATTTTAGAAAGAGGTGCTATTAAAATTGAATAAAAAATTAAATGCATTCAAATATTTTAAGGATCCTGCCCCCATCAATGGAGGACAGATATTTCTAAAGACAAATCTGTATCTTTAAGTCAAGAATATTCGGATGCATATCAGTCAGGTTTTCTTGCTTTTTACCTAACTTGCACAAGACTGTATCAGCCATTAAATTTGTTTGGATGCAAAGTATAGGAGATCAAAGCTTCAGGAAAATTATCCAATCCCAGTGAAAAATACAATGCCTTCATTGGAAGTTAAACTTAAAAGATTAACAAACATCCCTGTATTTCACTGGATTCTACTCATAGAACAACCTTCAGCATTTATTATAAAATGACCAGGGTCTTTACAAATTTGCTGGGCAATTGTTTTCCTTTGCATTTATTAACGGTGTAAGCTTTTCTGAAAGTAGCGTTGGCAAGGCTGCATCTTTGATTTAAACATTCTGATATTCCAAACCATCCTAAAGGACAGTAAAAATGTTTAGAGATATTGTGAAACTATTGCAGATATTTCTTCTTCTTGTCTTTGGTTATGTCTTATCTTACCAGAGGAACAATTGCCAGGAGGATCTGTGGAGATCAAATGTGGTTATGGGGCTCTTGGTACCCGCTGAGGTTGGTTGTTTTCTCACAGACTTCCATTACCAAACTGGCTAACATCATCAGTGTTAGTAGGAAATGGGGTTTGCTCTCATTTTATATACTAGTTTAGTATTTAGTATTTTAGTCTAACGAGTTTGTCACCGAGTTTGCTAATGAAACGTCTGCAAGAAAACAACCAACCTCAGAGAGTATCAAGGACCCCACAGTTCAACCCTGAATTGCTCTAAATGTCATTATTTCAGAATTAGAGAATAGATCTCACTGAACTTCCCCTCAGTGTATTATAAAAAGAGATACAGATTTCCCTTTGCTACACTTGATTCTGGACTGCTAAACATATCTCTTTGGACAACTCTATAGCATATCCTTATTTCCCATAAACATGAAGATTTGGACTATTTCCAGTGGTGGGATTCAGCCAGTTTGCACCGGTTTGGTAGAATTGATACCTAATTTTTTGTTGAGTTTGGCCAACCAGTTATGATAAATCTGTGTTTTCCAGAACATGTCTGGTTTTCATTCAACTTCCTTCCAGGTGTGGGGGGGAACCCTCCCCAAAAGTCTGAGAGAGGAGCGATAGAAACCAAACGGAGACGTGGCGCCTTCAATCACGTCATTCAGGTGGAAACTAGGTGGTCCTTCTCAGAGATAATTTCAGGAATAGATGCTTCATCTCTTTAGTTTCCCGATTGGTGCATATGGGAAAGGGGGCAAGGCCACCAAGTACTACCTTTTGGTATATCTTTTTTTTATTCTTAAAATAATTATTAGGGCAGAGAACCAGTTGTTAAATTATTTGAATCCCACCACTGACTATTTCCAATAAACTGCCTGTGCTGAGCAGAATGCTTGTTCCAGTAAGGATAAGAATTTACAGGACCCTTAGCAAACCACAGGTGCAAACTTTAACAGACCCTGTTGGAATGAAGAACTGAACGTGTAACCTTTTAAACAGTAATCACAAGAATATCCAAGAAGTAGTTTGTGACTGCATGGACCAAAATAACATATACGTGCTTAAAATATGTATATATGATTAAGCATTGGTCTAATGATGTAACTAAGGTCAAAATACAACATTTATATAAATAGAGAAGCCTGTTGCTTGAAACTTTTTTTTTCTTCATCCCTACCTGCTGTAGATTTATTGACCTTTGCAGGCCAAGTAAAATAATTGTTACAGCCAACTCTCTCTGTTGCCTTATTGAAAAGTAAACAATATTTGCAATACCTACTTAGCTCTGGGAGATCAGAAAAGATCACCAATGTATTTGCCACCTACTGCAATCAAAAAGAAAATAACACATGATTAAATGCACACAAGCTGCATTAACTCCTGGCACAAGTTTATAAAAAAAAAACCATGAAGTGGATGAAAAAGCATGTGCTTCTAAATATAGTGATAAGTTGGTAGACCATCTTAATGCCCCATCTGCTGGCCAATATATTTTATTTCTGTAATAATAATAATAATAATAATAATAATAATAATAATAATAATAATAATAATAATAAAGTTGGAAGAGACTTTGGAGGTCATCTAGTCCAATTCCCTGCTCAGGCAGGAAACTCTATACCATTTCAGACAAATAGCTGTCCAGTCTCTTCTTAAAAACTTCCAGTATTGGAGCATTCACAACTTCTGGATGCAGGTTGTTCCACTGATCAATTGTAAGATACAGATTGCTCTAACTGTCAGGAAATTTCTCCTTAGTTCTAGGTTGCTTCTCTTTTTGATTAGTTTCCATCCATTGCTTCTTGTCCTGCCTTCAGGTGCTTTGGAGAATAGCTTGACTCCCTCTTCTTTGTGGCAACCCCTGTGATATTGGAAAACTGCTATCATGTCACCCCTAGTCCTCTCTTCATTAAACTAGACATATCCAGTTCCAGCAACCGTCCCTTATATGTTTTAGCTTCATGTTCCCTAATCATCTTTGTTATTCTTCTCTGTACTCTTTCTAGAGTTTCAACATCTTTTTTACATTGTGGTGACCAAAACTGGATGCAGTATTCCAAGTGTGGTCTTACCATTGTAAAGTGGTATTAACACTTCATGTGATCTTGATTCTATCCCTCTGTTAATGCAGCCTAGCACTGTGTTTGCTTTTTTGGCAGCTGCAGCACACTGCTGGCTCATATTTAAGTGATTGTCCACTAGGACTCCGAGATCCCTCTCACAGTTACTACTGTTGAGCAAGTTAGCACCTATACTATGCCTGTGCATTTGGTTTTTCTTGCCTAAATGTAGAACCTTACTTTTTTCACCATTGAATTTCATTTTATTAGATAGCGCCCAATGTTCAAGTCTGCCAAGATCCTTCTGTATCCTAAGCCTGTCTTCTGGAGTGTTGGCTATTCCTGCCAGCTTGGTGTCGTCTGCAAATTTGATGAGTTCCCCATCTATCTCCTCATCCAAATCATTGATGAAGATGTTGAAGAGCACCGGGCCCGGAACAGAGCCCTGGGGCACCCCACTGCACACTTCTATCCATGTAGATGCAGTTCCATTGAGGACCACACGCTGAGTACGGCCAGTCAGCCAGCTATGAATTCACCTGGTGGTGATGCTGTCTAACACACCTTCTTCTATCTTATCAAGTAGGTTGTAGTCTACTTTATCAAATGCCTTACTGAAGTCCAAGTAAATTATATCCACAGCATTCCTCTGGTCCACTAGTTTTGTCACTTGGTCAAAGAATGCAATAAGATTTGTCTGGCATGATCTGTTTTTGACAAATCCATGTTGGCTTTTAGTAATGACTTTGTTTGCCTCTAGGTGTTCACTGATTTGTTGCTTGATTATCTTTTCCAGAATCTTCCCAGATATTGAGGTCAGGCTAATAAGTCCATAGTTTCATGGATCCATTTTTTTCCTTTTTTGAAGATGGGAACTACATCAACTCTTTTCCAGTCCTCTGGTAATTCCCTAGTGCTACAGGATCTTTGAAAGATATAGGACTGATGGAGCCATGACAGAGTGGGAGCAAAGATCTCAGTTATCTATTTTAGAATTTGAGGGTTCTTGAGGTTTCAGATGATCTAGGGCTACCCAGTTCTGCTTCTGTTTCCTTTAGAAATGTGATAGGTACATAAGTTTTGTGCTGTGAATACTTATGCTCAGCTTGTTCCTATCTCTACTGCTGTTCTCTACTGATCTCTTTTGAACTTTTCTTTTGATCTGTGTAATATCTAAGTTATAGTACATGTAATATTTTTTAAAATACAATTTTTATTTACAGCCAAATGATCCGAATATATATATATATATATATATATATATATATATATATATATATATATATATATATATATATATATATATATATATATATATATATATATATATATATATATATATATATATTCTGTTGGAGTGGGGGAGTGTGGCAACAATATCAGAATGGCCAGCAGAATCAAATGATCAAAATGATGCAAAATACAGTATGTAGAAAGCATATTATAAAGGATCAAGAATTCCACCACCCAATTGTGCCCAACATTTTTACATCATTGACTCTATCAAATAAAAATTCCTGTCCTGCGTATAATATTCATTCCTTTGTGAATGGAGAGAATATAGCAGGAATGGCCTGTGAAATTCTCAGTTAATCTAGCTCTTTTCTCATGGCTTTCCTCTTGCCAGCACAATAGAGTGGAGTAGTCATTTGGTTGGTTAAACTTTGCACATTCAGAACTTGGGGGAAAGCTAATTCTTAGTTTCTCTGGAGATATTAGAATCAATTGTCAGACGGGATTGAGCAGAATCAGAAACTGTCTCTTTGAGATAATACAAATGAATAGTGAAGCGATCCTCAGAAAGCTGGAGAGGTATAGGCAGAAGAATAACTGCTTTGGGAAATCCATAGGCCAGGATGTCTTTTTTCCATAATGTCACACTGCTGCTTTAGGGAGAAATTTCCCTATCCCTTGTGGTTTTTCTCCAACTTAAATGTTGATAGCGAGTTCCAGATTGCACTTCTCAACAGATGTTCTATTTGCTGGATGCACAAGCAATGTCTTGCTTTCATGGAGCAGCACCAGTTTCTCAGCTTTTAAAGTTGTTTCAGATTGTGAAAGAAAATACATTCTTCCTTATCATGAAACTCCATGAAACACAATTATATGGAAATGGTTATATCAATGTACCAGTGTTGACTACATCATTTCCATCTATCAAATACAGGTAGTCCTCAAGTTACCAGTGTAATGGAGTTTGTCGATTCCACTTGTAACTCGAAAACTTGTAGAGTGAATCTTGTATCTCGAACAAGATCACTCCGTTCCTCATTAAGACTCACGTGGCTTGTTAACCACATATGAGTATCTCAGCGTGGGGAAGGCCATGGAGAGCCTAGTGATGGAATAGGCCCCCAAAGCCTCCTCGACCCACTAAAACACCTCATGCTTCCCCCTGCCTTCCTGCTGCACTGGATTCACCTGGAAAAGATCCATCTCCTCTCTGCCATGGTTCCTACAGCTGCCCAGATCTGAGGCCGGGGGACACTTTTGTGCCCCCTGTGGCCTGATCCGGGCTCCAGAGGCCTTTTCCAGGCTGCTGCCACCTGAATCTGAGGCTAGGGTGATGCTTCCACCCCCCCAGCCCAATCCAGAGGCCTTTTCCAGGCTGCTGCCACCAGGATCTGAGGCCGGGGGAGACTTATGTAGTCCTCTGGCAGCCCGTTACCAGGCAGCAACAGCCTGAAAAAGGCTTCTGGAGCCCAGATTGGGCCATAAGGGGGGCACAGAAGCATCACCCTGGCCTCAGATCCGGGTGGCAGCGGCCTGGAAAAGGCCTCCGATGCCTTGATCCAGCCTCCGGAGGCACCTGGAAGCATCCGCCAGCTTCAGTTCTGTTCTCTGTTGCAGAGAACAGAGGCTTAAAGTACCATGAGATCACACGAGATCAGTAGCATGAGATCTCACTCCACTGATCTCGCGTGATCTTGCATTACTTTAGGCCTCCATTCTCTGTGAATGTACCAAAGGCCTGGAGCAACTAAGAAAGTGAAGGATCTTGATCTTTGCAGGATGAGTATTGAAGGCCTGAGTGCCTAGGGAGACCCAGGCTGGGGGTGGGGAGGGAAGGAATAACCAGGGTGAATGTTGCAGTGCCACTGCAGTTGCTCGTAAGGGTGAACTACTGTCGTGGTGTGACAACATTTGTAATTTCAGGACTTGCTTGTAAGCACTAGTGGGCACTCATCACATAACTGAACGAGCGTGAAGTGAACGCTCGTAACTCGAGGATTACCTGTAGTTTTCTTTCTGGTTTTCAGTAGAGGAGGAATCACAAGATGTCCTAAATTCCATCACTACTATGAAGGCCACTTCCTTTGGGACTGTTCATGATAATTACACACAGTATTGTTCCAGTGGCTCTGGAAGGTTCTGTGTCTTTTGATAGGTAATACACAGAAAGGAGAGAGATGATGATGATGAAAAATAGATAGGTCTATCATTATAGTTAGCTTATAAAAGGTTATTGCAGCTATAATTTTTAAAAGGTCATCTTGTTAAGAAAGAGAAAAGAAAGAGAGAAGATAGAATACCTTATAATTAAGTCCTCTGTCCTTTTATCCTTGCCAGTTGCTCTTTCCTTCAATTTGTCCTATTTTTTCCGGTAACTGTTTTTTAATGTTTGCCAGTGTTTAATAATTAAACATCAAGTTATATTGTTTGCTAGCTGAAATGAGCGGTGTGAATGCTTGATTGGATCTGCATATAGGGATTGATTGAAATTGTGCTGGTACAAACTAAACTGGAAATTACGTGTGAGTTATTTTGGGATGACTATCCGGTGCCATTAAGCATCATATCATGTTTTATAGGATGAGGAAATATATTCCATGCACAGCATTATGTTTTAAAGACAACTATTTAAAAAGCACCCTTTTAACTAAACAAAGCCAAGGTATTAAATTAACACTCCAAAGACCGAGAAGATGCCAAATACCTTCATTTCTTCCCTCCCTATCTTTTATATAAAAAATAATTTCTAACAGCTTTTTTTTCCTTTGCCTGTTCTTTGAAGTTTTCTAATTCTTTGATAGTCAAGTGGCCTGTGGTGTAGATCTGAATCATGCACTGAATTATAGTAGATTATATTGGTTGTAATTTTTTTTAAAAAGGTCATCTTTTTGTTATTGAGAAAGAGAAAGGAAAGAGAGGAGACAGAGGATAAAAACAACTGAAAAAAATGATGGAGATAGGTGTAAAATGCTTGACTCCTTAATGTGCACTAGCCATTAAGCCAGGGGGTCTTCAAACTTGGCCCTTTTAGGACTTGTGTACTTCAACTCCCAGAATTTCTCAGCCAGCATGCAGAGGAATTCTGGGAGTTGAAGTCCACAAGTCATAAAAGGGCCAAGTTTGAAGACCCCTGCATTAAGCAATCAGTTCTCTGTATGGAGCAAAAGTCCTCTACCCCCACTGAGATTAACTACAATGAGGCATTACTTTGGCCACAGCCATAAAGCAGGTGGCCAAGATTTCTACTTAAGTCAGAAACCAATGAATTGTAGGTTGAGTTACTGTTATTGTGGCACAATCAAAGACTGCGGGAGGAGTAAAGTAATAAATCTTATACATAGTCTTGATTATGAATGGTAATAGCTTGATTTTATATAATCCTGTCAGCAAGCAAAGTGAAGGGAGGACAATACCATTAATCTTCCTTTTACTTTCTGAAGGAGTTAAAGTCAAATGAATGTGTTTCCCTCCTTCCCCCAGATAATTTTTGTAAATATGGCTCTAAGTACCCATCAGTTGCCAGAACTTTTTTTTTGCTTTGTTTTGTTCTGCTAATGCAAATTCAGTTCAACAGCTTTAAGTGAATTTAGAAAAAAAAGCGCTAACGATACTGAGAGGTTATGAGCTGAACTTTCCTGATCTAAAAAAAGATGTTAAGATGGTGGTTGGAGCTTGAAAGTCATTCAGTAGGTGGGTTCACATTAGCACAATATGTCATTTTGGACGTTTATTTTTGGAAAAGAATAAGGCAGTGACTAATGTCAACCAAGCTAAAAGTTACCCCACTCTGTAAAGTTTACTTCAGAGTTAGTTTACCAACAACTTTCAACTCAGTGGTATGATGTTTAGAGAGGGACTTTGATTCACAGCAGCCAATGGTGACCATGTCTCAGTTGAGTATGTCAAGTGGGGGGATGATCTAGGCCAGAGGTGGGGAACTATGTCCCCTTTATGACTTGTGGACTTCAACTCCCAGAATTCCTGAGCCAGCATGCTGGTTCAGGAATTCTGGGAGTTGAAATCCACAAGTCATAAAAGGCCATAGTTCCCCACCCAGTTCGCACCACTTTGGCAGAACCAGTAGCTAACTTTTGTTGCCCAGGCCCAGAATGGACTTCCGTAAATGGCATTCATACAGAGAACCAGTTGTTCACATATCTGAATCCCATCACTGTCCCCACCCTGTTCTAGGCTCTGATTTCACATGTGACACAATGCACAGAGATGAGGTTGAGCTGTACAATCCTGCATCCAACTGCTCTTGTGCTGCGTGGTCTAAACACATGTCATTATATTGTTGTTGATTTCCATTGCCAAAGGGAAGACTCATGATGTTTATATTTAAATAAATTAAAAGAAGAATCAACAACCAGGCCAAAGGTGTAACATTTTGACTGTACGCTATACCACACTCTATTTAGTGTGTATTGGGTTTTTTTCCTTTTCAAATCTGAATTACTGAGAAAGTACTAAATTAGCAAATGTAAATTACTGAGTGCTGAACTAAAATGAGTGTTTCTTGCAGACCCCATTAATATTGCCGGGATAGCCTACTCAAAGCAGTATGATATTATGATATGAAGGAGCAGACAGCCCAGACCCTGTGCCTCCTCCTAGAGCAGGGGTCTGCAACCTTGACAATTTTAAGACTTGTTGACTTCAGCTCCCAGAATGCTGGCTGAGGAATTCTGGGAACCGAAGTCCACAAATCTTAAAATTGTCAAGGTTGCAGACCTCTGTCCTAGAGATAAAATAGCTGTTTTAATTTGTCTTGTGCAGAAGGCAAAAATCCTTCTTAGTCAGGCACCCTCCTAGCTCAGATTAAAAAAAGAAAAGAAAAAAGCTTTCATACGTCATACTTCCAGGAGGACTCAGTAAACCTTCTGGAAAGGCAAGGTCTTTCTTTGATCTAGGTGTCCTTTCCTCCCCAAAATATACGAAGCTGTTGGGCGATGGGTGGCTGCACAGGTTAATTGCACAGAGGAAGAAGCTTCCCCATTCTAGCAAATATAAGAGTACACAGTGGGATGGTTAAATAGTCAGCAATGCTGCATTGAATTAAGGGCTATGGAGATTCAAAATGCATATGGGGTCTTCCTCCGGGATTGGGGGAGGAACACAAATTACTGAGGAAAGGAGAGTTCAGGGATAAAGGGACTGGCAAAAAAGAAGGCAGAAAGCCAATGACACATAAGGATGGAAAATTGTCCCATCCCTCTTAAAAAAAAAAAAGAAGAAGTAAGGCTTGATGCTATTATTTCACTTCTCTATAGCCCCGTTCCAGAAGAAACACCAAAAAGCAAAGTAAAAGCATTGTTGTGAGGGCGAATGAAAAACCGTGGCTGACTTATGAGGTCCGCAAAATGTTGAAAGCATGGAATGTGGCTTTTAAATCTGGTGACATGCTGGCACTTAGAACAGCCAGAGCAAATCTGAAAAGTGCCATAAAAGGTGCAAAACAAGCCCTTTGCCAGAAAATTCAGAACTTTTTTCAGGACCCAACAAACACCAGGCGAATGTGGCAAGGAATCCAGGCCATTACGGATTACAAGGTGGCTCCATCGAGATGCAAGAATGACACAGACTTCCTAAACAAACTGAATGCATTTTTTGGTAAGATTTGAGGCATCAAATAGCACTCCTGCTAGGAAAGCAGTGCCCCATCCTGATGAGCAAGTGCCAAGCTTTGATGTTACCTTTGTCCGGAAAACACTGCAGACAGTTAACATTCGGACGTGTCCTCAGGGAATGCGCAGGGGAGCTGGCTTGTGTTCTCACAGATATTTTCAACCTCTCATTGCAGCAGGCAGTGGTCCAATCATGTTTTAAGACGGCCATCATCTTGCCAGTGCCAAAAAAGTCCACAATTACAGTCCTCAGTGATTACCGTCCAGTTGCACTGACATCCACCATCATGAAATGCTTTAAGAAGCTGATAAAGGACACTATTGTATCTAGCCTCCCGACAGAATTTGACCCGCTGTTTGTCGACTTCAGTTCAGCGTTTAACACAATCATTCCCCAGCATCTAGTAGACAAACTGGGCCTTTTAGGCTTAAACACTCTTCTGTGCAACTGGATTCTTGATTTTCTTACCAACAGGCCCCAACATGTGTGAGTTGGAGCACAGGTTCTCCTCAGGGTTGTGTCTTAAGTCCGCTGCTGTTCACCCTGTTGACCCATGACTGTTGTGCTAGGTTTGCCACCAACCATATTGTGAAGTTTGCAGATGATACAACAGTAGTGGGCCTTATTCAGGGTGACAAGGTGGAAGCTTACCGCAAGGAGGTTGAAGGGTTGGTGAATTGGTGTAAGGAAAACAGCCAAGTTTTAAATACCAGGAAAACCAAAGAGATCATTGTTGATTTCAGAAAAGGCAGGCACAGTCACAATTCTCTGTGCATAAATGATTCACCTGTGGAGATGGTTACCAGCATCAAATTCCTCGGTGTGCAGCTAACGAGTAGGCTGACTTGGTCGCTCAACAGTGTGAAACTGGTGAAGCGGGCATAACAGCGCCTGCATTTTCTGCGCCATATGAGAAAAGCACATCTTCCTTCCCCTGTCCTGACCACTTTCTACAGAGGGACAATCGAGAGCATCCTGTCATACAGCATCACAGTCTGGTTTGGAGGCATCACTGCTTCAGACAGGAAGGCAGTGCAGAGAGTGGTGAGAATGGCCGAAAAGATCATTGGCAGTTCCCTCCCTCCAATCCAGGACATAGCACAGAAGCGCTACTTGAGCAGGATCCGTAAGATTATCTGGGACACTACACATCCTCTTCATGACCTGTTTTCCTTGTTACCTTCTGGAAAGAGGCTTCGTGGTATCCGAAGCAGAACATCCAGATTCAGCCAGAGTTTCATTCCATACAGCATTAACCTTGTGAACTCTCAAGCTTCCTCCTTCCGTTATATATTCAAGATGGACAATATTTAACATTTATTTGCTACGTATATTTATTTATTTATTTATTTATTTATTTATTTATTTATTTATTTATTTAATTTCTATGCCGCCCTATTCCGGAGAACTCAGGGCGGCTCACAACATGATAGAAATTACATTATATACATAAATATAAAAACCCTTAATTAAAAAAGAAACCAATCATTCCACAAACATACACTGGCTAGGGGCAAGGTGTTAGCTGCCCCAGGCCTGCCGGCAAAAGTGTGTTTTAAGCAATTTACGAAAGGCGGAGAGGGTGGGGGCAACACGGATCTCCGGGGGAAGTTGGTTCCAGAGGGCCGGGGCCGCAACAGAGAAGGCTCTTCCCCTAGGCTCCGCCAGGCGACACTGTCTGGCTGACGGGACCTGGAGAAGGCCCACTCTGTGGGCCCTAACCAGCCGCTGGGATTCATGAGGCAGCAGACGGTCCCGTAAATAACCTGGTCCGATGCCATGTAGGGCTTTATAGGTCATAACCAACACTTTGAATTGGGTTCGGAGACCAATTGTCAGCCAATGCAGCTCGCGGAGTGATGCCGAAATGTGGGCATTTCTAGGCAAGCCCAACACTGCTCGCGCGGCTGCATTCTGCATTACCTGAAGTCTCCGAACATTTTTCAAAGGTAGCCCCATGTAGAGAGCATTGCAGTAGTCGAACCTCAAGATGATAAGGGCATGAGTGACTGTGAGAAGAGACTCCCGGTCCAAATAGGGCCGCAACTGGTGCACCAGGCGAACCTGGGCAAATGTCCTCCTCGCCACAGCCGAAAGATGATGTTCCAGATTTAGCTGTGGATCGAGGAGGACACCCAAGTTGCGGACCTTCTCCGAGGGGGTCAAAAGCTCCCCCCCAGGCTAATGGATGGATAGATTGAAATATCTTTGGGAGGCAGAACCCATAGCCACTCCGTCTTGTCGGGGTTGAGTTTGAGCCTGTTGGCACCCATCCAAACCCTAACAGCCTCCAGACATCGGCACATCACTTCTGCTGCTTCACTGAAATGACACGGGGTGGAGATGTAAAGCTGGGTATTATCAGCATACTGATGATATCTCACCCCGTGTTGTCGGATGATCTCACCCAGCGGTTTCATGTAGATATTAAACAGCAGAGGGGAGAGGACCGATCCCTGAGGGGCCCCACAAGGGAGGAACCTAGGGGTTGACCTCTGACCCCCTGCCAACACCGACTGCGACCGACCAGTGAGGTAGGAGGTGAACCACCGCAAAACAGTGCCCCCAAACCCCAACCCCTCCAGTCGGTGCAGAAGGATACCATGGTCAATGGTATCGAAAGCTGCTGAGAGGTCAAGTAGCACCAGGATAGTGGATAATCCCTTATCCCGGGCCCGCCAGAGATCATCCGTCAGCGCGACCAAAGCAGTTTCCGTGGAGTAGCCGAGCCTGAATCCAGACTGTTGAGGGCCCAGATAATCGGCCTCATCCAAGGACCGTTGGAGCTGGAGTGACACCACCTTCTCAACAACCTTCCCTATAAAGGGAAGATTGGAGACAGGACGGTAGTTGTTTAAAACAGGTGGGTCCAGGGAAGGCTTCTTGAGGAGGGGGCACACAATTGCCTCCTTGCAGGGAGCCGGAAAGGACCCCTCCCTCAAAGAAGCGTTGACAATCTCCTGAACCCAGCCCCCTGTCACCTCCCTGCTGGCCGAAACCAGCCAGGAGGGGCACGGGTCCAAAAAACAGGTGGCGGAGCTCACAGCTCCAATGGCCTTGTCGACTTCATCAGGTGCTACCAGGTCAAACTCCTCCCACACAACGGGATCAAGACGAGTCCCTGTCATCTCGACTGAATCATTATCAGCCGATAATGCATTCCAGTTGGAGTCAAGGTCCATCCGAATCTGGGCGATTTTATCCGCGAAAAACTTATTAAAGTCCTCAGCACTACCCTGCAAGGGTGCATCAACCCCCCCCCTGATTAAGGAGGGAGCGAGTTACCCTGAACAGGGCGGTTGGGCGGGATTCCGCAGATGCAATCAAGGCGGAATGATACGCGCATCTTGCCGCCTTGAGCGCCACCTGATAAGTCTTGATATAAGATCTTATAAGTGTTCGGTCAGATACGGATTTACTTTTCCTCCATCGCTTCTCTAGGCGTCTCTTCTGGCGCTTCATCCCCCTGAGTTCCTCAGTAAACCAAGGAGATCTCCTGGGTCTGCTACCACAGAGAAGTCGCAGTGGCGCAATCCGGTCAAGATCCCCCTTCGCAGCCATATTCCAGGCCGTAACCAGGGACTCTGCCGAACTGTGAATGAGAGAATATGTAGGGATGTGGGTCTATAATATGTTCTTCATAGTATGTTTAGGTGTGTGTCATGTATGTGTTTCACTTTGAGAGCAGGCAACTAAATTTCATTTTTGATGTGTGCCATTGTGCCCACAGTATAAAAATGACAATAAAGGTTCTCTTCTCTTCTCTTCTCTTCTCTTCTCTTCTCTTCTCTTCTCTTCTCTTCTCTTCTCTTCTCTTCTCTTCTCTTCTCTTCTCTTCTCTTCTCTTCTCTTCTCTTCTCTTCTCTTCTCTTCTCTTCTCTTCTCTTCTCTTCTCTTCTCATCTCATCTCATCTCATCTCATCTCATCTTATCTTATGAGATAATGGTCAGAGGACTGCAAACATCTTCGATGGATAAAAACTAAGTTATTTCAAGGTGTCAATGACTTAATATTCCTCAGGATATTTGGGATAGGAAGAAGCTCCAGCTTGTTTTGGAGGGAAAGCAAATCTGGAATTCTAGATGCCAAAAGTAACATAGGACAAATGTGAAGAGAAAATGTCTCAAGCAATCTGGCATTTCGGTTTCCTGCACTGCTGCAATCAAAAGGACATTTTTTAACTGTTGATTTGTTGTAAGGCTTAATGATATAAATTTTGCCTAAAATTGTATTATTTCTTGCAAAATAAATTGTAAAATTGCAAAACAGTCATTAGATTAAAAGGCTTCAGTTGTGTGGTTATGGCTGCTATCTTGACTTTTTTTTTTTTTTTTAGCCCTTGTGGACTCCCTTGTAAGAGAAGCCTTGGCTGTCCTGGGATGGGTATCTGGGAAACCCAATTGGTAGCTGTACTAGTGTTGCCCTTTGCCAAGTTTCTTTTCATCGTCAAGTCTTGCTGTTTTTACTGCAGCAAAGTGTGTTGTGTTTATATTTTTGTCTAAGATAGAAGGCTCCCTTTGAAAATGAACTTTTAAAAAAATCCTTAGGGTTTATATTGCAAAAACCAGACTGTATTAGCAGGTGTATATTTCTGAAAGAGAAACCCAATAGAAAGTTTCATGTTGTGACATTAACTTTCAGAATGTTTGATGTATTTTTAATAAATAATTTAATCTTCTAGGATTTGAACTTATTTTCTGAAGTATGAGGAGAGGTCTGTCACTGAAATAACAAAAGGGGTCTGATTCTTGAAATGATGTATTCAGTTTTATTGAAATTCATTAGAATAGCAATTGCTTTTTTTTACTGAGAAGTCCTGCTAGCATTAAAAAAACAATATGAGAATCATAAATCTGTTTGAGCAGATTCTGACTATCATGAAGCAAAACCATGTGTGTGGGTATGTAGATTCATGTACTTGAATCTGTTTAATTGAATTGAATTTAAAGTAAATTGGTGATGAAATGGTAACAACAAACCTCAAATGTATTTCTTAATTAAAGCAGGCACACTTAAATGGGTATTATTTCTGCATTATGTGTGTGTGTGTGTGTGTGTGTGTATGTGTGCATTCACAGATTAAAATTGTCCAGGGGCAACTACAAGGGCCCAAAAAAGTTAGAATGAGGAACACTTGATCAAAGTCCTGCACTTTTCTAATATTTGCCAGGCATGCAGTGCACTTTAAAAAGGACAGGTCTTTAACTATACAATTGCAGCTGCCATCTTGACTTTTTTGACCTTCCCTGCAGGCATCTCTCACCAATTTATTCCCAGGATGTGCTTTATTAATTTTTTTATTTTTATAAACATATAGCTACCCATTTCCAGGCAGAATAAAACCCAAATGAATGTACCAGAAGGTATAAAAATAAAAACCAGCATATTAAAAAAGACAATTTAAAAAAATAACACTATAAAACCTATGCCCATCCACCAACCACCAGCAGTTGCAACATCCTGTGTTTGGAAGAAGGTCCAGATTTTCACTGCTTTCCAGATGAACAGGGTCAGAGCAATCTGAATCTCTGGGAGAGGCTATTTCATAAGATAGCCGCCATGACAGAGAAGGCAGCTATCCGAGACGACATGGTTTCACCAAAGGGACCTGGGACATTTAGTAGGTTGGGAAAAAAAAAGCAGGCCCCATTGTAATAGTTCGTTGGGAGATAAGGCACGTGTGATTGTGATTAGTCCCCCGCCTCAATCTAGGAAAGGCACAATTGGTGCACAGGATGTATTTGTGCAAAGATTGACATTACTACACGAGTAAGCCAAAGGTTCCATGTAGATGAGTTCTCCGGAATAGGGCGGCATAGAAATTAAATAAATAAATAAATAAATTAAATAATTAAATAAAAATAAATAGATGGTATCAGGATTGGGAAACAGATTTCCCATCATACTTGCAGCCCTGAAAAATTGGACTTAACAACCTCCATCTGCTGAGAACTAGAGAGGGGGGGGGGGAAACCGAAGCCATTCTATTGCTATCATAAATTTTATAGGCTGCTGGCATTTGTTAAAGGGCAATCCTGCAGCAAAATCCTGTCTTATAAAATCCTGGGCTCTAAACAGCTGAAAACAGTCTTTTGACAAATTCACACAGCTCCTCCCAGTTTGTATTTTTATTTTGCCCCCTTAGGAATCTCCTTTGGGGCATGCTTATTTTCATAGCCATTTTATCAATTTTCTTCTTGTAGCTGAAAGAAAAGCCTCTTGCAATTAAGGACAAAAGCAACCTGAGAGAATCATAAAAATGATAAATTAACCACATCAGCAAATTGCTTCCCACCTGCAGTGCCTCTTGCACCTCCATGGCTCAGGAATTATTTGCTTGACGAATGGCCAGGAGCCAAGCAGAAAGGTAAAATCCTGGTGCATTCAAAGAGTGTTTTTCCTGATAATATTTTGTTACCTATTAAAAACTGGCGAGAAGTTTATGCAATTAATATACAGGCAATGGTAACAGGTGCAGCTGTGACTTTTGCTTATTTCTGAGAAGATTGGTGGGGAAAAAGGTTATATGATATCACTGAGACCATAATGCCTTGGAGTATCTACTTCCCCTTTGTACTCATAAAAGATGGATTCCTAAGTCCACCCTTGGACCAAGACAGAAATAAACCAACATAATTATGAGAACATAAGAAAAGCTGTTCTGAATCAAATCAGGGCCCACCTAAAGGGCTACCCTAAGTCAGCTACAAAACTGTGGCTGACCACTAGACGGCAGTCAAAAGTTAAAACTGCATTATTTCTTTGCTGCTATCTACAGTAGTGGCTGTCTGAATTTTTGATGCTTAAATATAGTATCTCTCTGTGCTTTAAAAAAAAAAAAAAAAGGTACCAGAACTCACACATGTCATATAACCCGCCTTGCCTACCCTACCAGGTTCCATCCAAAAAAGGTGCCGAAACTCCATTCTGGGCGTTCTTTGATTTGACAAAAAAAGCCCTGGTATCTCTAGCCTTAATTGAAAAAAAATGTTTTTTCACACAGGAAAGATTTCCTTTTGTAGGGAAATGTGATTATGTTGGGTCCTACTGGCAGTCGTCCCTTCCCCACTCCACCCCCAGTCTGTGGACCAGTACCGGGTCGCAGCATGCCAGCTCACAAACAAGCAAAGCCCCTTCCGCAGGATGCAGGTAGCACACAAAACCACGTACCCTCCGGTCCGCGGAAAAACCTCTCTCCACAGAACCGGTGCCTGGTGGGGACCTCTGCTTTACAACTTATAACAGGTCATGATAAGTTCAGGGTTCTTTTGGTTGATTCCAGGATCAACTTTTCTAAAACATGAGTTTTTTTCTTATGGGCTGGGCATATGAGGGTAATTGAAGTCTTCCATTATTACAGCTTCTTCTGATTTCTTTCCCATTTCAAGATAATTCTCAACGTTGTAATGAAGTGGGCATAATATATTCTAAACCTAGTCTACATTTAAGATCAGATACTGCCACAAATAGTGATTTTGTACAGAATCTGATACTGTTTTTACTTCTGTACACTCCTCTTGAAATAAAAAAAATGCTTTTCTGCTTTGTGGCTTGGAAACAAAAATGTGCATTGAGTAGGCAATTGTTATTGTTTTTAAATGTGGAATTGAAATGATCACATGGCTGTTTTCAGACTGAAAGTTTGGCAGGTACTAAAACTACCTTGCTGCATTTTAATTTGATAAACCAACCACCTTTCCCTTGTTGAAAAACATTGCTGCATTTTCTACATCTTCAAAAGTTCTTTTCTATCCTCAGGTGTATGAGCTGGGAAACAAAAGTGAATCTGTTGGAGGCCTGATAAAAGTTGATGCTTTTGAAAGAAAATTGAGCACATTCTTTTAATTTGCATGTGGTTTAAGGCATAAAAAATATTCTCTTCTCTAAAGTCTCTCTAACACTTCTACCTGTATGCTTCATATTCAGTTTAATATTATATTTGATTTGTAGAGAGCCACATTATAGAAGCCTATTGGAATTATATATATACTAAAACAAAGTAAAATGTTTAATTTCTCATCTAAGCTCTCTGTTTATCTTGAGAAGATGGTAGGATTTGTTCTGCTGATTGCATGGATTAGCTCTGTAAATCCTATTTAGCACCATCACCTTGAATATATATATATATTTAAAGGTAAGCTCAAACTGTGTAGTTGAAGAAATATTCAAGTTGGAACTTTTTACATTTTTGTTTCTTAGAACCAATTAATTATATTAATGACTATATATTTATTTTCCTTGATTGCCTTTAGATCTCTGTAATGAACTCTTTTTTTTGTTCTGTTTAAGACAACTGACATTCTTGTTCTTATATTGAAAGTTTGGGATGAAAAGATTATGAACTGAATAGAAATGTTAGTGAATCATAAAACATTTTGATTCTCAGGACAGTACTTCTCAAATTAATTGCTGATTTATAATCTTTGTAACTATAAATAATCTCCTCCATATTTCTTCTAAAATACATTTGAATGCTGCTTTTCCTCTGCTTTCCTCAGTAATATTGTCTAATCTGCTGATTATTAATTCTGCTTTGTAAATTATTGATTAATAATTCTACTTCTTAATAATAGGTAAAAGTATAAAAACTTCATAGAAACCTGGTTTTCTCCCTATATATTTTTTTCAAATGCACAGTCATACCCTTATACAAATACAATTCTTTAGTATAAAGACAAAAAGAGTTCATTACATTTTCTGATGATGATTTCACAAAAATGCAGAAGGAAAATATCCATTGGAAAACCAAACTGTTAATCTATAACTTAGTCAATAATTGCATATTTAAATTACATACAAAATCCATTTGATGCAAACTAGTTATTGCTTTCTATAAAGAATGTATAATAATAGTGTATTTTTAATTTATAATGAGACCTTGCAAATTGTGAGTAAGCACTGGAATATAGAAGGAAGGAAGGAAAGAAGGAAGGAAGGAAGCAAGGAAGGAAGGAAGGAAGGAAGGAAGGAAGGAAGGAAGGAAGGAAGGAAGGAAGGAAAATACATTGGTCTAATCTGTGTATTATTAACAACAGTTCAGAATATCTTTGCAAGATAAATTGTGAATACCTTGCATGTTTACTGATTAAAATGAGAGATTTTCAAAATTGTTTAGATTGCAGAATCTGTTAGTTTAAAGAAAACCACAAATAAATCTTGGAGCACTTTCTCAGTGATGGAAAATAGCCTGCATTCAAGAGAACCTTCTCCATCTCCTCAGTCTCTCACGGAACCCCATCAAGTTCTTGTGGAACTCTATAAGAACACCTTTCTAAAAAAAAAAAATCTGATTTAGACCTACCATGTCCTGGAGACCCACAAGAGATGGACAAACTTCATCTATCTTTATTTGTATCATTTTGCTTTCCCTCTGTTGTAGAGTCCTCATAAATGTCAGCCCTTCAAGGTAAACTGAGAAACCAAAGATTACATGTATTAGAAAGACACAGTGACAGAATCTTGCATGTCTGGTTGTCCTTTCCCCCTTCCCCACTGTGTCATTGTGAGAACCAGGGATGGTCTTGTCTGATATGTTTTTTTCAGATTATGGTTCTTTTCCAGATTCAGGTTTCTTTAATCTGATCATTGGCTTCATAGCAGCTCTTCCTCCTGTCTCTCAAGGCCATTTCCTTAGGCTACTTCAGTATAGTAACATCAAGTTAATCAAGTGTCTATCTGAACAATACACCAAGCCCACAAACATTTTCCCTGCCCTACGCACATAGACAAGATTACCACATTTAGTAGGCATCTAACCTTTAACTGGGATGGTTAAGTGTGAAAATCATTTTGTGATCATACTTGGATTGTTGTTTTTACTGCTGTTACAAATGAAAGCCCTATATTCAAAACATAGCCCTCTGTGATTTGCTCATGTGTAAAAATGCAAGAATAATTTTGATTATTGATTCCAAACTGAAAAGTTTTTCTTTTTAGAGAGAAGAGAGGGCTAAAAAGCAACTAATCTTGCTGGGGAAAAATACAAACCCTAAGATAAAGAGCCATTGTTGACTATTTTCCCTCTATTCCTTCTGAATTAATACTTTATTTGTCCCGCAACTACAAATGGGTGAAAAATATTCCCACTTTATGTGGACTAATTGGTCCAGAAAAAAAAAATCATGGAAAAAGTATCATGCTCTTTGGATTTTAGCTTTTCTCATTAGCACTGAATTTTTTAGCTCCATTTATAGTTACTGCTTGTAACAGTCCATGGAATTTAATCACTGTGCTCTTTGCAATAACAAAAGGATTTATTCAGAGGAATATTTTAAAGAGGTTTTGACAGATCTGTGACCATAAACTGTAATAAATGCAGGAATGAATATGAGTCATCTATCCAGTTGATACATCCCTCATCTGTACATCTGGGATGTAGTAGGATTTTTTCCCTCTTGGCTAGGTGAAATTATTCTTCTACATTGTAATGAAATATCCCGTGGAATTGAGAATATACTAAATTGCACTGAATTGCATACAGTATATAAGATTTGTGCCTGCATTGTCCAAACTCATTTCCATTTGGAACGAGATAGCTGGTAGAAAGTTATTGGCTGCACATTCTCTTTGTTTTTAAATAATTCCTGGGAGTATTAAAATGCTAACACTATCTGCTACCACCCGCCTGGACTTCTGTTCTATCACCCTGGTCTTACTGTTCTTTTTAGACTGTATGTTACTTTAAGCAACATTTTTGAAATTACAACATTGGCCCACAGAAAAACAGGTCTCAGTTCTGCCTTCTTTCTGCTCTATTTCCAATATCCTATTCCTCTGCCACCAACTCAAGAATGGAGAGCTAACAATTTTAAATAGTGATGTTTTCCACATCTTCTTGGTTGCAAGATTTGAATTGCTGTCTGAAAGTCCACGGTCTTGGTCAGCCAATGCTGTTAAGATAATTGGAAAAATGTATCGGCCTCTCCTTCATCTGTTGTAGTCCTCGGCTTACAACAGTTCACCGAGTGACTGTTCAAAGTTACAACCTCACTGAAAAAAGTGACTTATGACCATTTTTTACACTTACGACCATTGCAACATCCCCATAATCACATGGTCAAAATTCAGATGGTTGGCAACTGACTCACATTTATGACAATTGCAGTGTCCCGAGATCATGTGATCCATCTTTTGCGACTTTCTGACAAGCAAAGTCAATGGGTAAACCAGATTCACTTAACAACCATGTGACTAACTTAACAACTACAATGATTCACTTAACAAGTGTGAAGAAAAGTCATAAAATGGGGTAAAACTCACTTAACAAATTTCTCTCTTAGCAAACATAAATTTTGGCCGTCAGTCTAGAACTACCTGTATATAGTTATGTTCATCTTGGAAAACCTGTGTCTTTCACTGGAGACTGTACAGGAAGTGTTACAATTATGTGCAGAGCAACAAAGCAATGGCTATCTTTTATTGTGTATGCAAGTTTCAGAACGTTTAGAGTTGACCTTGCTGAAATGTTATCTTTAAAAAGTTTTCAATTCATCACTTAAATCACACCACATTGCAATAGCATCATGTATTTATAGGGCCCTACTTCTTGGGCGCATTTTTCAGAAATAATGAAGAGTTTTGGAAGACTGCACAATATACCAAATATACTGTGAGGTTCTTTCAGCTAGACAAAACAGTTTTTCCCAGATTGTGTTGCGAAATCTAGCACCTAGTTAAAGAACTCAATTCAGTATTATTGTTTGGGATTTCTTATTGGATAATCTCATCCCTCATAATCAAAATATTTTCTTCAATAACTCTTCCATTCTTCAATGGATAGAAAAATAACTTATGTGAGAAATCCTCTCCACTTTGTTATCACTGGGGTTTTTGCATCTGCAATGGGCCCGGTAGAAACCTCAATTTCTATTGTTTTTCAGATAATATGATGTGTTTCACTTTGTTTCAAAATATTATGGAATTCTTCAGGCAGGGTGTGCAAGACACATTTGCACCTGATCAGAATGAAGACGATTCCATAGCCAACACCTTGATTTAGATCTGGAAGCAAACTGGCACCCAATGCAGCTTGTGGAGCAGAGGTGTTGCACGCACCCTTCTTTGGTGGTCTAAAATTTCCAGGGTACCCCATATGGAGCACATTTCAATAGTTCAAGCAGGAAATGACCAGGGCATGAGTGACTGAGCAGAGAACTTCTCTTGTTGAGCAGGAGCCATGAGTCCAGGAGGATCCCCAGATTACATATCAGGTCTGTCTAGGGTAGCGCAAAGAAGATAAACTCCTGGATACAGAGCCCACCCCATCTTACCCAGGCTCAGCTGAAGTCTGTTGTTCCCCATTCAGGCCCCCAGAGCTCCCAACCACCGCAGAAGAATACTCACTGCATCACTCACTTCCCCTGGGATGCAGATATATAACTAGGTATCATCATCCCAGGTGACGGATGATCTCGCCCAACGGTTTCATGTAGATGTTAAAAAGGAGCAGAGAGAGCACAAACCCTATGGCACCCCACGAAGCAGGAGCTGACAGCTGACCTCTCACTCCCTATCAACATCGATTGGGGCTAACCTTGGAGGAAGGAGATGAGGCAGCACAGAACTGTGCCACCCACTTCCAACTCCCTAAGTTGGCCCAAACGTTTTTCAGTTGGGCCACTGATCACTGTTGGTTTGTTAAATTAACTCACTTAGGTTGCCCATATGTTTTATTTTATAGAGAAATATCCTCCCCTCTCTTTCTTGCCAAAAGAAAGGGATTTAAACAAATTCCGTATCTGAAGACTTTCCTACCCAAATCCATTTTAAAAATCAAGAACAAGGGCTGAGTTATTTAATTTAATCTTATTTTAATCTATTTAAAATTTTTAACATCACTCCACCTAATATTCTTTGTTTTACTTTGGTTTTTATACTTTTAATGCATTTATTATCTGTTTCCAGCTCTATTTTAGGCTGCCCAGAGTTGCTTGTTCATGAGATGTGTGGCTATATAAGTTTGTTAAATAATAAACAAATCAATAAATACTTCAAATTAAGCTGCCCTTGAAGAGTATCTGGAAACTTCAACTTGTTCAGTGAAGTGGGCATTTATTTGTGCTTCCAGAAAAGCACAAATTATAAGAAAAAAAGAGAACCCTATAAAAAACAAAAACAGTATTGGAACACCTGAATTCCCCATGAGAATAATCTTTAAATGAAGGAAACTTGGTTACTTATAAAATCTGCATTTCAGTTGTTATAAATATTTAAATCCACTTCTCCAAACTGTTTTCTTCTCTTCGTTTCATGGTTAATTATTTTCATTTTCAGTATCTCTCCTTGAATTGTTGCTTAGTTCAAGATATCTTTAACTATTAAGGTAATTCCATGTATTTATTAGGATCTAAATAAGCAAACAAGTATTTACTTTGTTCTACTTTGGTTTTAATGGAGTAGTGCATTTGCTATCATTGGCTTTCATTAAGCGCTAAGGTTTTATGCTTGAATAGGGAAAAGAAATAGAAAGTATCCATAATCTTGGAGATGCTAATAAGAACAATATTTTTAGGCCCTTTGGCAACATTGAAAATTGTTTATTCAGATTGTTAAGGCAACTACCGGTAGAATAGTTTGTTAGAGATGAGAGAAAAGAGCAACAGACGAAACTGTAAAGGTTTGGGTTGCATTGACTGAATTACCAAATACTAAAATACATAACATGATAAATTGGTACAAATTAATCTAGTTTCAAAATTATTTGGCACCATTGCATAATATGGTGAATTTGTGGATTTCTAATTTTAAAGAGGGTAAATCAGTTTTGGAAAGTAGGCAACACTGCATTAAAATTTCAGGCTTTTGGAAAATATGAAAATCTCTGATTTATGTTCAGTTGAGAAATTTTTTAAAAATCTTTAATTGAAACTAATTCTAATTTGATTCTGGAATTCAGAGCAATAAACTGTCTTGATTTTAACATTACATTCTATTTTCTTCCATTATTAATATACCAAGTATTTTAGCTTTGCTTCTGTTTATTGGAACGAAAAGTACTATTGTAATCTGAAGACTAGATACATGGAAGCAGACACTGTTACATGATACTATTCATTTTTGGGCCAAGCTACATTATGCAAAACAAAGAGAAGAAGGAATAGTACGCCAAATAAATTAAAAGCCATTTCCACATTGCTTCATTTTTAATGTACTAATTTCCAATCTTTATAGACCATCCCAATAAAGACAGATTCATTTCTTCTCTAAAGTTCTCACATTTTTGTTCTTCAGAAACTCATCAACTCCACCTCACCACAATTTTCTTAGATTTTGTCCTCTTATCAATTTCCATTTCCATCATAGATTTCATTTGCACTTTAATCCTAATTTTTTCTTTCCATATGACCAAACCAACTCAACATACTTCTTTCGTATTGATCACAACTCTTTGTTTGCAATCCACATTCATTCAGCACCCATTTGTTCTTGACTCTCTCTTCTTGTTTAAACATTCAATTTATTCTCACTGTAGCTTTACTTCCATTCAGCAATCAACCTTACATTCCATATTCAAGCCTATTCACTTTCAACTACGCTTTTTCTAAATCAATAAACATGTAATAAATTTTCTTTCTCACACTCCTGTCTTTGTCAATGACCTGCTGAAGAGCAAAAATCTGGATTGCGCATTCTGCCCAGCATAAAACCATACTATTCTTTTCAACTTTTGATCAAAACCATCTCTAATCACCATTTCAGTCAGAATTTTGCAAATAATTCCCTGTAGTTTTGCATTCACTTTTGCTTCTTTTCTCCCCGCACAGGAGAATAATAACAGCTTGCTTCTACTCAATAGAAAAAGACAGCACATTAAACAAACGGAGTGGCTATGGGTTCTGCCTCCCAAGGACAATTCCAACTGTCCGTCCATCACCCTGGGGGGAGAAGTTTTGTCCTCCTCGGAGAGGGTTTGCAACTTGGGTGTCCTCCTTGATCCACAGCTAAGTTTAGAACACCATCTTTCGGCTGTGGCAAGGGGGCCCATTTGCCCAGGTTTGCCTGGTGCGTCAGTTGCGGCCCTAGTTGGACCGGGAGTCACTCCTCACAGTCACCCATGCCCTTGTCACCTCGAGATTCGACTACTGTAATGCTCTCTACATGGGGCAACCTTTGAAGAATGTCCGGAGACTGCAAGTAAGTCCAGAATACGGCCGCGCAAGCTGTCTTGGGTCTCCCAAGACATGCTCATATCACTCCAGCCCTCCGTGAGCTGCACTGGCTACCAATTGGTCTCCGAACACAATTCAAAGTGTTGGTTATGATCTATAAAGCCCTTTATGGCAATGGGCCAGGATACTTGCGGGACCGTCTTCTGCCTCATGAATCCCAGCGACCGATTAGGGTACATAGGGTTGGCCTCCTACGGGTCCCGTCTGTTAGACAATGTCATCTGGCGGGGCCTAGGGCAAGGGCCTTCTCCATTGCTGCCCCAGCCCTCTGGAATCAGCTTCCCTCAGAGGTTCATACTGCTTCCTCCCTCCTAGCTTTCCAAAAACTGTTGAAGACACATTTATGCAGACAGGTTTGGGGCATGTGAGCTGCACTCGCCCCTGGGCCTTTGACTGTGATTGTGTGTTGTATGAGTGTGGTGAATTACCTAGTTTTTTATATAGTAATTGATAATTTTAATTGATTTTATGTTATGTTTTCACTTGTATTCTCGTGGTGAGCCGCCCTGGGTCTTGGGAGAAGGGCTGCATATAAATCGAAACAAATAAAATAAATAAATAAATAAATAAATAAATGAACAATTTCCACAGCCATTCCATAAAAAAGCCACATCAATATTTATCAAAGTTCATCATCCACATCTGTAGTCTTAGCATTTTTCAACATTCTCATTACATTCATTTTCATCGGTACCATTAACGTGTGTAGTGTTGGTTTCAGTTCCATTTTTTAATACAGGCAGTCCTCAACTTACAATGACAATTGAGTCCCAAATTTCTGCTGTTAAATGACACATTTGTTAAACTTTCTCGCCATAGTTGTTAAGTGAATCACTGCAGTATAAGTTAAGTCACATGATCCCAGGACACTGCAACCGTCACAAATATGAACTAGTTGCCAAGCCTCTGAATTTTGATCCTGTGACAAGGGGCGTGTTGTAATTGTTGTTAAGAGTGAAAAAAGGTTGTAAGTCCCTTTTTTCAGGGCCATTGTGACTTCAGGTGGTTACTAAGTGAGCTGCGAACCAAACTCTCCGTGACTCCAGGCAGCTTACAAAGATAAAAACCCAATGTAGAGACAATTAAAAGCAATATTCCCCCCACCATCCTGATGACAACAACCAGTCAGTCAAATAAGCCACTTGATGGGCTCCATCCCATACTGGGTTCTCCAGGCCTGTTGGCAAAACCAGATCTTCAGGACTTTGCGGAAGAGTATCAAAGTGCAGACAAATGCTACATGGTAAAGATAAACTAACCTGGTTCTAGTTTAATGTTAGTTTATTATTAGGAACAATTGAATAAAGCAGAGAGTAACATGTAGAGAAACATGAACAATGGATTGCATTTGTAACCAAACATTTCATTTTTTTTACATTTAATTGACTGCATCAAGGATAGTGTTTTCAAATCTATGAAGTTATAAGAAATTAGGATAGATGTCAGTTGAGCTGTCACAATGAGAAGCATTTTGCCTGCCTAATAAAATTGAAAAGAAACATGAAGAAATCAATTTACTGCCCAAGAACCCCCCCTTTTTCCTGCTGAGATACATGGTCAAGATTGGCAGTGTCACTAACAGAATTATATTCTAGATGATTGTGTGCTGCCATTAAGATTTCATGCATTCAAAACTGACAGCCAGCAAAAATTGTTGACCTGAAAGATTATTTCTGCAGTTCAACTTAATGGCTAACATTTTTGAACACAGAGAATTATAGGAGGGAACATATTTTGGGGTCCAAGCAAAGTTCATTCTTCATGGGACCATGGAGTTATATTAGATTGAGGATGAATTTCTATAGAGCTGTTTCTGCCACAGAGGGGCAGATCTTTCAAAAATAAGAGAAATAATACAAAATAATAACTGGTGGGACCATAAAATAGAGAAAGTCATAGAAAATGAAGAAGCTGAAGTACTCTGGGACTTCAAATTGACAAACTCTTATATGTGAAACTCTTATATGCGACTCTGTCACGTAACACCCCAGACTTAACTATTGTCAATAAGAAAGACAAAAAAAGTCTGCATGTACTTGGAGACAGCAGAATAGAATAGAAAGAAAATAAAATACAAAGACATGGAAACAGAAATAGAACGACTATGGCAAAAGAAAGCAAAGGTAGTACCAATAGTAATAGGCACCTTGGATGCAATCCCAAAACAACTGGAGTACCAATAACAATAACAATAATAGAGTTGGAAGGCATCTTTGAGGTCTTCTACTTGAACACCATCGACATTGAGAAAATCGCTATTCATCAATTGCAAAAGACAGCTTTACTCAGAACAGCTTGCATCATGTGACACCATCAAACATTAACATTTGTCTATCCCAGATCCTGGGAAGGACTCAAAAGGTGGATAAAAATGCCAAATTCAGTTTGATCATCTGGCAGACTACACAACAAACCACAATAATAAATATTGACATGCACAAGAAGACTCTTGAAAATACTGTGGTCATTCAAAAAAACAACAAATGGACATAGAACATATCAATCCAGAGTTCTTATTCAAGGCACAAAAAATAAGACCCAAATTACATTTTGGACACATTATAAGAAAACCCATTTCTCCAGAGAAGTCCATAATGTTGGGAAAAGTGGAAAATGGAAAAGAAGAGGAGTATGACCAGCAGCAAAGTAGATGGACTTGATTATAGCTTCTTTCAATGTGCCACTGGTGGACAGTCCAGTCCAGGGATAGATAATCCTGGATAAAATCTGTTTATGTAGTTGCTAGCAGTTGATATCAACTCAATTAGATGTAATTTCAAAACTTCTGAAACGTGGAAAGAACAGAAAAAAGCAACATCTCTGGGTCCTTAAGATAAAGGTAAAGTTTTCCCGTCCAGTTATGTTCTACTCTAGGAGGCGATGTTCATCTCTATTTCTTAGCCAAGGGAACCAGCATTGTCCGAAGATGCTTCTGTGGTCATATGGCCAGCATGACTATATGCTGAGGTGCACAGAACATTGTTACCTTCCCACCAAAGTGGTAACTATTTATCTATTTGCATTTGCATGGTTTCAAACTGCTAGGTTGGCTGGAGCTGGAGCAAGTAATAGGAGCTTACCTCATCACACAGCGCTTGGGTCTCAAACCCAGGTTGTCAGTTTTCCAACTGACAAGTTCAGTGTCTTTAACTGCTAAGCCATCACATTCCCCTGCGGTCTCTAGTCACTACTTAAAGTTAACTGACCTGAGGTGAGATGATAAGAGTTCATTGAGCACACTATCATCTGGGTCACCCATGGGGATGATACATTGGTACTTGTGAGTGTCCTTCACATAGCCAAAATAGAGCCACCTAACTGGAGGAATAAATTGGAAGAGGAAGATGGTCTTCCCCATCTCAGATTCTAATGAAAGTCAAATGGAAGAATAGAAAATTGCTATATGCAGATTGTATAACTGTTGATAAATGTGACCAATTTCATATAGTTGTATCTTGTCTGACTGACATATTATTTGATCTGTGAACAAATATGGCAAGGGACCAGGATACTTATGGGACCGTCTTCTGCCACATACTTCCCTACGACCGGTGAGAGCACACAGGGTCGGTCTCCTACGGGTCCTGTCAGCGAAACAATGTCGGCTGGCGGGCCCTAGGGGGAGGGCTTTCTCTGTTGTGGCGCCCACCCTCTGGAACCAACTGCCTCCTGAAGTCCACGTTTCTCCCATGCTCCTGGCCTTCTGTAAAAACCTTAAAACTTACCTCTGCCGGCAGGCCTGGGGATGATTGTGGATTGAATGGTGAACATGAGTGGGTGTTAGTTTGTTTTTTAGATATTTTTGTTTGGACTTGTATTGAAATTTGATGTTTTATATACATGTTGTTAACCGCTCCGAGTCTCCGGAGAGGAGCGGCATACAAGCCCGAATAAAATAAATAAATAAAAATAAATAAAATAAATGGTCAAAAGGCCCATATCAAAAAAGCATTGTATTGACTTCCGGTTTTGCATCACGGCGAATGTATGTAGGAAGAGGGCTCTGCCTTCCGTGCCTGATTTTGCCGGCTGGGGCCCCCAAAAAGGGCCTAAAGTCACCCCAAAGAGGCAATGAACAAGGAGGGGTGCCTTGATGATCACGGAGAGATGGCAGTCTTTCCATTCGATCCAAGAAAAGCCTTCCAAATCGGCAGGGGAAAGACTGGCTATATTCCTGTGGCCAGCCATTAGCTGCTGACAACTGAAGAAGAAAAGCATCAATTAACACATTGTAAACAGCATGTTTGGAAATGGGTGAGAATATTAATCCTTTTGTTACTATTTTACAATTGAATTTCCTGGGAAAGGCTCCCAAGAAGCTAAAAACCTCCGAATGTGAATGGAAGTGGCATTTTAATTTCTATGGGAGACAGAAATATGCAACATTGAAGTGGAACTAACATAAAGCTACAGTTTTGATAAATTTTAGAACTGAGATAATTGTTAAGATTTTCTCTTTGGAAAAAAATACATTGAGGTGAAATATAAGAAATCAATCCTTTGTCTTAAGAGTGGAAAATGGATTTTGAATGACATCTAGTGGTGGATTTGAGTACAGCACCATATCTAACTTCCTGGCTGCTTGGTGATTCCTAGATTAAGGAAGAACAGGTGACAATAAAGGAAAATATTTTGGCATGCTTATCACCCTAACCTTTTTGACTATAAACACCTACTGAGCTTGGACTTTTAATCTCAAGAGCTAATAGGAGAGAAAGAAAAATTTGACCTTTGATTATGTCTGGCTGGGAGAGACTTTTGAGCTGTTTTCAGGGAGGTTGAACATTTTGAACACTTTGAACATTGTGAATTACAACCATGCTTGACTGATAATTTTTGGGTGCCTGAGACAAAGGATCACTATAAAATATTGCTTTCAGGACTGGACCTGTATTCTGGAACCTACCTATAAAGACCAGAAAACTAGAGGAAACTTTGTTCTACTTTTACTGAGACTGGTGATATTAGAGGACCTCCAGGAATGATGCCTCAAGAAAAAACAAACACCTTTCAGATGGAAATATACGCTATCCTACAACTAATTCACCAAACAATTGTTGCATACAAAGAGGACATAAAAAGAAATCATAATGAGACTAAAATAATCGAGATAATATAAATGAGCAAATCTCCAAATTAAATCTACAACTAGAAGGTTCCCAGACAATTACCACAAAATATGAACAAATAAACCAGAAATCAGAAGATGAAGCAGAGGAAATGGACCTAGAGTCGGAAGAGACAAAAGAAGGGAAATATAAACTACCATATACAAATGAATTACTGCAAGACTTGCCCATAACAATGAAAATGCAAAAGACCTTTTACTTCTTAAGTCTGCAAAATACACCTGATGACAAGGAAGAAGATTTTAAAAAATGGAACATAGTGCTGTAAGGGGAAATGTTACAACTTGGGAGACAAAAAATGAAAAGAGCAATTGGGGGAGAAGAAAAGTGGGATTTGCTTAAGGAATATAAATGGGTGAAATTCCTCCTCCCACAAAATACCCTAGCTAATCTGTCTTCCTCATGCCAAGCAACTTTCACAAAAATAGAAAGAAAATTCCTGGGTGATTTATTGCCTTGGCTTGGAAAGCTACTTGGCAAAGAAAGAAAGCGAGAGTTAGATTTAAAAAACAGAAGATTTGACCTATTAGAGGGGGCATTATATGTTTAAATACTTGTTTGAAAATGATTAAAAGAACAGATGACCCTTAGATATAATTAGACTTTATGACTTTTAGACTTCTATGATTTAGAATTAAAATAGCATTTTTTTTTCTTTTTTTGATATGGGAAATATGAAAATAAGAGGAGGATTGGTATGAATAAATTTTTTTAGCAATATAAATGTAATTAATATTGAGAAAATCATAACTGACAAATGAATATTTTTTAGCAATATAAATGTAATTAATATTGAGAAAATCATAACTGACAAAGATATTTCAAATATTGATGAGAAATCAAACTCCAACAAGAGCACGAAAAAAAGGAGATTGATTTAGGAATTGACATTATTGTTATTTGTATAATATTTGTAAAATATGATGAAGATGTTTATATCTAACTTTGTATACATCAACAGTACCAAGAATTGTAACTGTATAATGAGGGGAAAATGGAAAAAATATGGGAAAGAAAGGAGAATCAGGGAAAAAATACTGGATTGTGCAGTACTGAATAATTTATATTGAAGAAGTTAATGTTAAATATGTGAACCCAGATAACATGTTGTTTACTAAGCACTACAGATTGTAATTCTTAAAAATTAATAAAACATTTTTAAAAAGCATTATATCATCCCATGGACACCTGCGCTTCATGTTCAGTAGAGTTGTGCTTATTTCTGAATCTGTAATCTCACTTACTGATATTTTCATTAAAGAAAGAATGTTTCAAACAGAGAGGGGGCTTTGAATTCTTAAATTGCCCATACATTTCCACTTCATCAAATCAAAGTAAGTGGCTATCATTTTAGAAGCATTTCAATTGCAGTCTAATCATGAGAGAGTAACCTGAATGATTATATTTTAATATTTTTAGTTCCTTTGTCTACTGTGTCCTTCACTCAGGATTATCCTCAAGGAACCAGCCTGACACGTTCGTGCAGCTCATCAGTTGTAACCTCTTCTAAAGGTTAACAGTTCCAGAAGCTTTCTTTCTTCACTATTTCATGAAAATTCCATGATGGAGATTTTACTTTTTCCACAGTATTATAAATTTGTCTTTGTCTTGTTCCAATGCAACCTGAAACACACACAAAGCTACATTGATTTTCTTAAAGACTTCATTAACGTAACAAGGCATAGAAAGATATGAGGTAGCATGGAGTCTAAGGATTCAAGGTGTAGTGAATTAAAGGGCATTCAAAAGCTATTCAAATTTTAGAATTGGCTTAACATGTGGCTTAATTCTATATTTAACGTTTGGAGTGTTTTATATGTAAAAAGGCCAATGAATCAGTTCTGCCTTTAGTTTTCTTACTGTCTCCTGTATGTGCTGTGTATTTGCAAGTGTTAACAAGTAAACAAATAACTGTACTGTATCAGAAGCCTGCCTTCAAATCATATTATTATTTTATTTTATTTCTTAAAAGAGCCTGAGGCAAGGGATCAGAGGCAGCACATTATCACAACAGTGCTGAATGCTCTAACAGAGTACAGTTATTTATAGGCTCAGGAGAAAATAATAATCCTAGACTGTTGGCACCAGTCATAGTCCCTGTTATGAATAGTATAATAGTGCTGCAAGAATACAAGGGAAAAGCTGGACATTTCATTTTCCTTCTTTCCGTTCTATTATTGATACTAAATGAATGTCATGAATAACCAAATTCTCAAACTAATAATGAAATTAATGCTATGGTAAATCTTGACAGGGGAACAAACTAATCTTCTCTAATTCTCTTTCTCTCTCTCTCTTTATATCCCATTTCCAGGAGCAAAAAATGTCATACATTTTCCCTAGAGCAGCTGTCTTGTATGGTGGGTTGGGCCAAGAGAATAACTGGCCCCAAATCTCCCATAAACCTCTATGTCTCTGGATGGGCAAGAATCCATATTGCTCCACTGATAGTCCAACCTCTTATCCCATAGTCACTTTCTCTGTAGAAGTTGGATTTTCTCTCCTAGGGGCTGTCTCGCAACCAGCATATTGTTACCATCCCATCAGCTAAGGTGTGTAGAGCATATTCAAATTAGAAAGTGAGTCTAAAAATCTTCCAATCAAGTGAAAGCAAGGAGATTATGAGAGGAATAAAGAGGGAGTTCCCCATTTGTCATTACTACTGCTCATATCAGTAGGTACCTATAGTACATAGAAAGTAGGAAGAACAGATGCTCTAGAATTGTATCTACGGTGTGCAATATTAGATAAGATGTTGGACTAGCATTATCCCTATGTGTTGGAATCAGTGGATATTGGTGAAGATTGATAAAAAAAAGATTATTCTTTGGGGAAGGCTGTTCAAGATAAAAGTTCTGGGGATGCTACACTTTAATCCCTTTCAGAACCTCTAATAAATTTAGAGCAGAGCTCTCCAATCTTTCTTAGTTGACGGGAAACAGAGCGGGCAGCATTTTATGAGCATGTGGACATGCATACACAAACGGGGCCGTGAGCACATGCAATGCAAATGGGGTGGTGCTAGCGCCCATATGACACTCGCTAGCATCACTGTTTTCACTGCATGGTGACCCATTTTTTATGTGTGGTGCCCCGTTTGTGTAGTGGCGGCGGTGCTAGCCTGAGTGGGGGTGAGTGCGCATACATACGCGCACGCACTGACCAGTCTGTTCTGTGGCCTAGTGGTCAGCAGGTCATAGCCCGGTAGTGGGCCATGGTCCACAGGTTGGGGACCCCTGATTTAGAGGGCTTAGAAGACCTGTAAAACAAAGTGCCTCTATGAAAAAAATGGGGTCACTTTTCTTGGCTTCTCCTCTGAAGAAGGAAATCCATTAAAGCTCTGGCCCAGGGCTCTGTTGAGGCTCCAGGAAAGGTGGGGGAGGAAAAAAAAACTCTACCCAATGAAGCTCCTTGATAGGTTCCAGGAACTGAAGCAAGGCAGAAGATGCACAAACATTTTGTTTGGTTCTTTGGTTACCAGTGAAGAGGTTCTCTTCTAAAGCCCTTAGCCCAAAAACAGAAGAGCACCAAATTCTGAGTTACATGTATGCATCAAAGATATCTCCCTCCCTCTCTCTCCTCTCTCTGTCTCTTTCTCTCACACACACAAAAACACAGAGAGAGAGAAAGGAAGAAAGGAAGAAAGGAAGAAAGGAAGAAAGGAAGAAAGGAAGAAAGGAAGAAAGGAAGAAAGAAAGAAAAAGAAAGAGAGAATTATATGGAAATGTTTATCAACATGAAATTTTAAAGTAAATTTTAATTTAATTTAATTTAAATGTAATGTAATGTAATTTAATTTTAACTTAAATTTAATTTAAATTTTAATTAAATTTAAAAAGAAACCAGGGAGAAATATGGAATCAATAATAAAGAATGCATATCAAACATCATCTCTTTGCAACCTAGTCTGTATGGAAATGCTCACATTAATCATATCAAAGCAGCTCTTTGATTCTGAAAATTGAGGAGAAAGAGAATGCACTCTTGCTATGAATTAAAAGTCAAATGAAAATAAAAAAAGAAAATATAATTCGTGTTTTTTCATTTAAGCCCCAGGGGGTTCCATGTAAACACAGAAAAAAATGTTGTTTTTATGTGACAGGTGTTACATATGAGAGAGAAGGCAGTAAAAATTATACTATGCCCTTCTTCTCCACTTAATCATAAAGACAGGCAAGGACATTTCTCTAGAGAAAATAGAAAAATTTCTGTTCTGGACCTCCCATAGTGACAAGAAAAGTTGGTAATGGGATATAAATCGAATTGATGCATCTACCTCATTTCCCAACAGGTTCCCTGCCCTCGCTGATTTCATTAGGATGATTTTTAAAATGGTCTTTGGATGACATAAATTAAATGGTAAATTGGCACTCACTAATTTGCTTTCTGGGAAATGGTATTCTGCAGTTGACTATGCACATCTGGGCACACAAGTATCGTGTAGACTAGAAATCTATTCCCTCACCCTTGCATATTTTTGAGACTCTTCACGCATGCATTCACAATTGTAGACATGTATGTCCGTTTGCAGTATTTCATAAGATCAAGAATGTCATAATCTGTCGACCCTACTAGGATCAGGCTAGAAAATCAGTTCCCCAGGAAGACCAGAACTATATTTTTTGAGGTTAGAGTATATAATAATCAAATCTTGCAACTGTGATTGTGTTACAGCTCCCTTCCTCAGTGAATCAAGTAGGTATTTACCTGAACTGCTTGAAGATATTGTCTTATATTCCAGGACTTAAATAATATTTCAGTTCTCTTTACGTAGGGTCCCAAAGTGCTTTTCCAAAAGCCAACTGGCCTTTCTTGTTTTTTTTTCCTTGTAAATGTTTCATTTCACATCCAAGAAACTTCTTCAGTTCACTTATTCAATGAAAAGTGAAATGTTTTCATGGAAAAAACAAAGAAAATCCAGTTGCCTTTGGAAAAGCACCTTTGGGACAACCATGATCTGGATGATTGAGAATCTCCATAGACACCTAGATAGCTGTTCTTGCATATTTCTATCACCTTCCTTACTTTCTAGAGAACTTTCCAATCAAGCATGTCCAGTAATGGAGTTCCTAGATTGCTGTATATGAATTGAATAGAACCGAGGTAGACACTGTGCCTCTATAATGCGCAAAGGTACTATGAAGGATTTGTGCATACTCTTCTATTCATTTAAAAAAAGTTTCCAAAGTCTGAAGGTGATAGCTGTTGTGATATATCATTTCCTATTGGGGTGTTCAGTGAGGCATGGCACCTCCCTGGTGGAGGGGGCATGCTTGTTTTTTAGGATTGTTTATTCACCTTTGGTCCTTAATTGGCACTCAGCTCTAATCTGTGGCTCCAAGTAGCTGTAATAGTGGCCACACTCCTATAAATTATCTTGCAGGTGGGCCAAATCAGGTGAGGGTAACCAACAGGTGTTTGGCTCTCAGAAAAATAGGGGATTTGTCAACCCCAGTGTGTGAAGTCTGGCCTTGGTAGATTGAGTGGAGGAGATTGATCAACAGTTCAATGGTCAAGAAGGCAGATCCAGCAGATGCGACAGAGTGCTAAATCACTTAGAAATTCTGGTCATTCACGGCAGCAGGAGAGGTCTCCTGCCATAACAACATTCTGTGCTCTCTGGACTAATGTACTGTATCTTCTGCCAAAAGAGTGGAACTGTTCCATGCAATATCTGTTCCACTAGAAACTCCATCACACATAGGTTTCTGTTGTGCAATGCAATTTACATCTAACTAGCTCTCAGCACTGTAATATACAATATAATTTCACAAGTGTCATCATCAGGGCTTTTTTTGTCATAGAACGCATGGAATGGCGTTCCGGCACCTTTTTTTGAATGGAAGAACTGGTTCCTTCTAAGCTGCCAGTGGGAGTACAGGCATGGTTGCAGAGTGATTTTGCGGACCCCCAGCAGCCCGATCTGGGCTCCGGAGGCCTGGAAAAGGCCTCTGCCGCCAGGATCTATGGCTGCAGAGCGATTTTGTGCCCTCCCCCCACTGCCAATCCGGGCTCCGGAGCCTTTTCCAAGCCTCCGGAGCCTGGACCCATGGCCGCAGAGTGATTTTGCAGTTCTCCCAGCAGCCTGATCTGGGTTCTGGAGGCTTGAAAAAGGCCTCCGGAGCCTGGATCAGGCCGCTGGGGGGCTGCAAAATCACTCCCTAAAGCAGTTTCTTCTCCCCCTGCTCCATAAAGGGCTTTCAACTGGAGCCGGAGCTGTGTGTGAGTTCCAGCACCTTTGTTTTTACAAAAAAAGCACTGGTTATCATTATAGATTATTCCTAACATTTGCAGATCTCAGATGCTTTCAGCATGGTGCTTAAATGACTGTAAGTCTGGTGCTCACAGAATGGACCTTCGTTGCTCATTCTGAGTTGGCCAATAGCTGAATCATTGCTCCCAAGTGGTTTGCATCATGGTGACTGCTAAAGAATTTGATTTTTTAAAAATGTTTACAACTATTAACAAATACCTTGAGAAATTTAAAAAGCCTTCTGTTAACCCTAGCATCTGATCAATATTTCAGCATGTAGCCTCTGAAAGCAGCATTATAGTGTATTGATATCTCAGTAAATCCTGTGAGTGTTGCATAGCAGCAACTTTGTGAGAATAGCTATAAACACTTTATGATTAGGTGATACCCCTAGATCCCTAACCTAAAAAGCAACACAATTGTCTATGGAACTCAAGTTTAGCTTTGAGACTAATTATTCTATCATGATAAATTTATTTGTCATGAAGGAAACTAGACATCAGTCAATAAAAGCTTTTTTACAGGGAACAAAGATTTACAGACTGGAAGCATAACAGAGCAGATCCTAAACCAATGGGATTTTATTAAAACTTTAAGACAATGCTGACTGAACAGAGATGTACAAATGAAAGGCATTCTTACAGAGCTGTCTATTATATTCGACACTACACCCGGTGTTTTTTTAATATGTCATTTTATAGGAAAAAATGGGAATGGGAGTATAAGAAAAGTAGAAATTCAATAAAAGCACTAGATAACACAAGAATCTATAGCTCCCTTTTCAATCTGGGGATTTACAAATCCAATAATCTCCAGCCTCAATATTTTGTCTTTTGTCCTAAATGGAATTGTGCTTTTCTAATTTGTACAGGTCTATGATTAGTTTGTATTTTAGGGGTCTTCAGGGGCTCACAGCTCCTGCAAAATCAATTTTCTTGCACCAGTTGCCCCTTTATCTAGATTGGGAAGCTGCTCAGACAATCACACATGCTTTTGTTACTGTACAGCATAGACTTTTGCAATACATAATAAATGGGGCTGTACAGTATTTCTTAAACCACTTGGAAGCTGCAAATGGTCCATAATAGGATGCCACCCGCCATTATGGGCCTGCCCAGTCAGGTCCATGAAACACCCTTTGCTCCATGAGCTGCACTAGTTAATAGAAGGCTTCCAAATGTAATTCAGGGTGTTGTTCATTCCTATAAAATGCTTCATGACATAGGGCCTAGTTTTCTAAAGCGGTGTTTCTCAACCTTTTTTTTTTTTGGGCCCACGGCCTCCTTTACTGGATATGGGTAAATAACTTGTACATTTTTCTTGCATCAAGAAAATATTTGCTGTATGATACATTTTTTTCCAGTGATCCTTGTCACATGTTTTTCACCTGTGACCCATGAAATCTTCTGGGGCCTCCAGATTGAGAACTGCTGATTTAAAGGACTGTCTGTCTTCTGTGGCTTCTGCCTGGTTGTATGATTGGGTAGAACTGGCATGCTGCAGAGCCATCCCTTAAGCAGCCCCACCTGGCAGAATTGAGGAAGTGGGCCTTCTTTGTCACAGCTCCAGTCTTCTGGAACGCCATACCCCTGAGATTAATTAACAGAATAACAGAGTTGGAAGTTGGAGATCTTCTAGTCCAACCCCCTGCTCAAGCAGGAGACGCTATACCATTTCAGACAAATGGTTGTCCAGTTTCTTCTTAAAAACCTCTAGTGATGGACCACCCACAACTTCTGAAGACAAGCCATTCCATTCTGGGAAGGGCTCGCAATTTGGGAGTCCTCCTGGATTCACAGCTGTCCTTAGAGGACCATCTGACGGCCATGGCCGGGAGGATGTTCTATCAGGTTCGCTTGGTATGCCAGTTGCATCCCTTCCTAGACCGGGACTCGCTACGCACAGTCACTCATGCCTTCGTTACCTCCAGGCTGGACTACTGTAATGCTCTCTACATGGGGCTCCCCTTGAGGTGTGCCCGGAGGCTCCAACTGGCCCAGAATGCGGCTGCGCAGGTAGTGACAGGAGCGTCGTGGCGCTCCCATGTAACACCGCTCCTGCGTGAGCTGCACTGGTTGCCGGTGGTCTTCCGGGTGTGTGACCACCTTTAAAGCGCTCCATGGCATCGGACCCAGATACTTACAGGACCGCCTACTGCTAGCAAATACCTCCCGCTGTCCGGTGCGCTCCCACAGAGAGGGCCTCCTCAGGGTGCCGTCGGCCAGACAATGTCAACTGGCGACCCCCAGGGGGAGAGCCTTCTCTGTGGGAGCTCCCATGCTATGGAACGAGCTCCCCCCTGAACTCCATACGATGACAGATTTACGCACCTTCCGTCGGGAACTAAAAACGTTCCTTTTCCGACAAGCCGGCCTGGCATAGAAGCTCCGGTTCCAGCAGGGTTAAAATGTTTTAGGGGGATTGAGTAATTTTTAAGTGTTAAGTGTTGGGTTTTAAATGGGCATTTTACGGCCAAAATTGTTTAATTCATTTTTAATTATTTTAATTTTGTACATTTATATGTTTTTAAATTTTTAGGCTGTACACCGCCCCGAGTCCTCCGGGAGAGGGGCGGTATAGAAATTTGAAATAATAATAATAATAATAATAATAATAATAATAATAATAATAATTGTTTTCACTGTCAGGAAATTTTTCCTTATTTCTAGGTGGAGATGCCCCTATACTGGCCATATTTAAAAGAGCCTTGAAAACTTGGTCTTTTCCCCCAGGCTTTTACTTAGAGCAGATGAGAGGACCTGGTATGTTTAGTGATTATTCTCCACCTGGGCATTTGGGTTTTAAACCGGTATTTTAGAATTGCTTCAACTGTATGCCACCCAGAGTCGTTCAAGAGTTGGGCAGTCTTATAAATTTAATAAAATAAAATTATGAAATGAAATGGTAGAGTTAATTAGTGCCATAGCCCCACCTAATTGCAAGACATCATATTGGGGAAAACTTGGTGCAGAGGCTTTCCAATTACGACTATATTTCTGTACCATAAAGACCTTCAAGGCTGAATAAATTAGACTCAGAAATTCAATTTAGGTGACATTTCCCAGATATTTGTGATGTGGACATCTACTGTGAATCTGACAGTGAACAATTGGTTATTGATACGATGATTGTTTAGGTCATCATTTATTGATTACAAATCAGAAAAAATGTAATTCAGTTGTTGGTCATCTAACTATCACAGATGAACTGTCAATTGCCTTGTTTTCCTGTCCATTGCAATTATTCTGAACCTTATTTAGACTAGTAAAGTCTCCTCCAAAGTATCAACTATTCACCAAAGCATGTACAGCCCACTTCTTCATTTGATTTTGAAATCTCATTGATTTTTAAAAACCAAATAATCTGGACTTAGTCTGGAAGTTTGGATTAATACATAGTAAAATTTGTTTGGCTGGAGAAGATGAGCCTAACTGCCCCCCCTTCATTGTTTGCCAAGAATACTGTTGAACTGCTATTAAAAATTTACCTAAGATACCAAAAGAGTAATTACCAAGGTTACTGTACAAGTAATCCTCACTTAATGACTGCATTTGGGACTGGCAATTCCATTTCTGAGCAATGCAATCATAAAGTGAAATGTCATGTGGCCAAGCCCACTTACGACATCAGTTCCAGCTGCAGTTATTAAGCAAATCACAATGTGTGATTAAGTGCAGTGTCACATGATGGCAATTTATGGATTTCTGCCAGCTTCCCCATTGACTTTGCCATTGACTGTCAGAAGCTGGTTGTGAAAGTCACAAATGTGATTGCATGACTACAGGATACTACAGGATACCATCAAAAAATGATTGCCAAACACCCGAATTGTGATCATGAGATCACAGAGATGCTGTGATGGCCGCAACTTCAAGATGTATCATTAGTCTTTTTTGGGGGGGTGTCACATTGTAACTTTGAATGGTCACTGAATGAGTGGTTGATAAGTGAAGACTATCTGCCATTACTGAAGAAACTGTAAAAGGATTAAAAATATTATTCTGCAAAGCATGATAAATTATGTTGATCAACAATTAAACCTGAAAAACTTGTGGGAGGTGCAGTTAAACAATGTTGGTCTTATTTACTGCTGAGTTCCTATGACACGCCAAACAACTAATTTCAATATCTTAAACATGTATTCATTCATACGTTTTATACTGTTTCAGTCTGAAAGACTCTAAGCAGTGTGCAGTTAATAAATAAAATAATAGGTTGGCCTTTGGATTTGAAGAAGACACTGTGTTGTGCAGATTATCTGTGAACACGGAAAAGGCTCTGCAGTCCCAATCTGGAAGTGGAGAGTCTAGCATAATGGGGGCACTGGAAATACTTTATTACATAATTGTGAATATTATTCTGTGACACTGCTCATGGTTTTCCATCAGGTTTTGGCAGTGTCTGTCTTCAGAGTTAACGGTAGGTTTTATAGCACCAGTGGGTTTCATCAGCACCATGACAGAAGTATAGAATTAGAATTAATGATAAATGCAATAAGTCATATACAGTAGGAAATACAATAATCAGCAAGCAAACAAAAAAATAAGACTATTTCCTGGTGCCATTATCACCCATATATTAAAATCAATCTCCAAAAGCTTTTTGGAAAAGCCCCATCTTTCCAGATTGCCATGGAAATAGAGGCCATTGATTATTATTATTATTACTATTATTACTATTATTACTATTATTACTATTATTACTATTATTACTATTATTATTACTATTATTATTACTATTATTATTACTATTATTATTACTATTATTATTATTATTATTATTAATTAAATTTCTACGCCGCCCTATTCCGGGAACTCAGGGCGGCTCACAGCATAAATAGAAATCCAATATAAAAAACTACATAATACATATATAAAAAATACATATATAAAAAAGAGAACCCCTAAATTAAGAAACCATTCATTCAGCAAATGTACACACAAACATACACTGGCTAGGGGCAAGATGTCAACCGCCCCAGGCCTGTCGGCAGAGATGGGTCTTTAGTAGTTTACGAAAGGCGGAGAGGGTGGGGGCGATACGGATCTCCGGGGGGACTTGGTTCCAGAGGGCCGGGGCCGCAACAGAGAAGGTCTGCCACTGTGGCCTCTCTTGCTATGTCTTTCTCAGCAAGCCTTCACAGTTTAACCATTATGGACAGATACATTTTGCCTGGGAAAGGCAACTTTTCAGTCTTATCTAGGCTGAACGCTCTCTACAGTAGAACATTGTAGATAATCACTAGGGTATTGAATAGCACTAAGGAACTGTTGAAAGAAAAATCATCATCAGGGTCCAGTCCAAGCTGGGAGTAAACAACATGGAGACTGATTTAGAAAGAAGGTTTGTAGTTTAGACAGAAAGATGGCTCTGGAAAAAAACTGACCACCTGGAGCAGAGTGGTGGGCTTTTATACCATCTGGAGCTCTTGAGGTGGTTTCTTGTTTCTGTTTGAGGCTTTGTATTTCCTGTGTCATGTACTTTGACCTGAGTCTGAGTGTGCCTTTCTGGTATTCTGATGGTGGTGGGTTAATCCTATTATGTCCCAAACGTCATATCCTGTTTCCCTGGGGCTGTGGCTGATGACTGTTGGAATTTTTGGTGTGAGGGATTGTTGATTCTAGGGATCTTTCTTTCTAATCCCAGTTTTCTGACTTCAATCTTTCTGACAAGATTATCACATCTGTATTTCTGCAGACCTGGTTTCTGTCTGGGGCAGAGAGACTTGGGGGGTGGGGGGTTGGTTTCTGCCTTTAAAATCCTTTGGGGAAATATATTCTGCCTTTTTAACATTTCCCAAAATATTTCTTTCTCTGGGTTCTCCCCACAGAACAAACCAATAATTAGAGAGCAGTACCTATAGCAGTGGTGTTACATGGGGATAATGAAACCAACCAAGGGAGGCACATTTTCTAGCACCTAAAGTTTCCAGGTGATCTTCAAGGGCAGCCCCATCCAACGGTAATCTAAACAAGAGACGACAAAGGTTAACTTTATTTCCTTCACCTGCAAGACTGCAATATGGATCCTGTAAAAGGCCTTTCTCTGAGTTTCTATTTTATTCACTGTATTGTTTCATATTATTTATGCAGTTGGAGAAACTGCTTTTGTAAGCCTCTCGCGAATGTAACTAATAAACCAAGCAGCCATTTGTTTATTGGATCTTTAATTCTCTGAAATCAACGTTCTCCAATCACACCACTTCCCTGCACCACATCCTCAAATGGTAGATAGTGACTGATCAATAATGATCAGCCATAAGGTCATGAAGGAGGTTTGGTGACTTTTGTGAGGTATAAATCTTCCAATTATTAATAGACACTTCAGCTATTGCACCACAGTGGATTTCTATTTAATGACATTCTGAAAACATGGAACTCATTTTGTAGATACTTTCTTATTTTACAACTCTGACATTATAACGGATGTTTTATATATTTCTGTCTTTAAAAAGATGCAGTTAATGGTAAGTTGCATCCATCAAGTAGATAGATGACTGCTGTGTCCCTTATTTTTAACTTTTTACAGAGATCACTGGCCAGTTGTCCTAGCACTAATTTAATTGTTGACTCATTCTGCAGAATGCACTGTCATGCTGCCTTTCTTCAAAGCCAAACAGCTTTGAAATGCAGGGGGGGAAAATGTTGAAAATCTTTTAATTTTTTAAAATCTCTTGGCTACTTCACTAGGGGGCTGGGGAGGGGGAGAAGGAAAGGCAAATTGTCACAGTCAATTTACCACAGTGACATATTAGCTGCCTAAAGTCATGTATAAAATTATATCAGAATGATATAGAATGCTTACAAAAGACTACATTTGCCTATATTTAGTATGAGGGAATACTTTGGCGCTCTGCCATATGTCTTATTACCAATGTAAATTATCTTCAGAGTTGGATGCAGCTAGGGTATGTTTGGAGGGGATTACATTTTCTCCCCTGAATTTGTGCAATTATTTGAATAGTTGGCTACACTGCTGGAAGTTGATAGATGCTATTTATCAGGTAAATAATCTCTAAAACTAGCTTGGAGTTAAGGTTCACTCCTGCCAAGATTGTGATAACAGCTTTATATATAACAAAAAGAGCATTTTGGTGCCTGCACGAAGGCTTATGGATGTCATGCATGTTCTAATTATCTCTCCCTCCCTCCCTCCCCCTCCCCCTCTCCCTCTCTCCCTCTCCCCCCCTCTCTGTGTACATGTGAGAGAGATGTGTAATAGACAGTGAAAAATTCTCGCAGTATAACAAGTTCAAGGAAGGCAGAATAGGAGCTTTATATTCTATTTATATATACTTTTGCTAATTATTCCAGAAATGAAACACCATATTGATTACTGGGAGTCTGAGAAATAAAATAAATAAATAAAGCTGTTTGTTAAGACAATAGTACACCTTATTCAATCAATTCTCTTTTTGTGCTTTTACCATAAATTTTGCTGATCCAGCTGTCCATGGAAGTTTTAGCATATTAAGTAGTGAAATGCTTCTTCATCTCATAGAGGTCATGTGTGTGAAAGTGGCTTTCTATTGGGAAATAGTTTATCTTTTGGTTCATATTATCCTTTCTCTCAGTAGGATTAGGCATACTAATACTAAATTAAACTGAAACAAGCAAGCACACACACATACACAAACACACAGCTGTACTGAAGATAAGATCTTTATCTGGTTGATCTCCTGTTTATATCCAGGGAATATAGCTAGGACAGAGCATTCATACTGTAATGTATAATGGACGCAAAGTATCAGCCTGATAAGGTGAGATCACAAATGTTCTTACAAGGGAAACAGGAGTTAGAACAGTTCAGTGCTCCTAAAGATAAAAGGATCTACACTTTGGTACGTTTCTGTGCCTGACTTTCCTTCAGTTGTGCTGGAAATAAGATATTGGAAGTTCCCTTTAATACATTGTTTGTGGTATCCTAGTGGTAATGGTCTAGAGTCTCTAGACTCTAGCAGCAACTTTAAATATGTTCTCCTGCACTTACTGCACATATTACACAGACATTTGCACTACACTTATTCATCCCTTTCTCATAAGGGTGCCGTGGCATGGCAACATATTCTCTTCCTGTTTATTCTTTATTCCAGTACTTACAGGGTATCCAAGTTCAGTGTGATAGCATCTAAACAACATTAAAACTCAGAAGTTAGTAAGCATTAATTGGGTTAGAACTACCACATATTTCTATTTACTAACAATTTAAACCTCAGTTCCAAGATACTTGGATGTTCTGCTTAAAGTCTTTTTAACCAACTTGTAATTATTATTTTAACCAAATTATTATGCCTAATGTTATGGTATGGTTAGAGTATGGTTATTTTCTATTAGATTATTTAAACATATTTAACAGTGTCTTTTAGACATTCAGTCTATCAATTTACCTATGTATAGTTCTTAATTTTATTAATTTATCCTTATTTTTTATTTATTCAATTTATTTATTTATTCAATTTCTATAGTAACCCATCTCAATGACTCTCAGCAACCTACAGTACATAATTATATGTATCATAATATAAATGTAATACATGTGTAGACAATCCTTTGTAATTTTCAGTTTATAGATTTTGAATCTCAAGAAATTTATAATAAACATCTCTTATATAGATAACATTTAACAATACAGGATGCTTTTATCTTACAAAAATGTTTCATATTTTTGTAATTGCTTTTCTGTTGTTTCAGATTTTTTGTTGCTCAAAAAAACCCAAAATGAAATTGAAATATTGCATAAAACAAGTCCTCACATTTGTTGAATTAACTACTGAAAATTCAGTTCAGTGCAAATTCTCCCAGGATAAAATAGTGTGGCTTTTAAGATTTCTAGTACCCTGTAATTAGAGGGGCATTCCTTTATGATCAAAGGACTCAGGCTTCAGACTATTTCATTAGTCTGAGGGCTGCAACTCTGAAGCCTTTTCATACATTGATGTAAGAATTTCTACTGAGTCAAAAATGAAGAAAAGGAGGAGTACACCATTAACCATAGCGTACTAAATTAAAAAAGCTCTACTGAGAAATGGAGCCACTTATAAAAGCTCTGAAAAAAAGCCATTTTACTTTAGTCATCATATTCTTCGTTAACAAAAACTCCAATATTTGTATTTATTAGTGAACTGATAATATTATTCCAAGATCAAATCTAGGATAATAATCTATCAAACCAAAATCCTGTTTTTTTTCTTTATTCCTTGCTGAGTAGATTTCCACCACCCTCACCCCCACCCCCCGCAGCTTTTTGGTCTTGCTCTTGATTTCTCTTATTTTCATTTATTAATTAGATAAATCTAATCAAAAACATACAGCAGTATGTCCTCCTCTTCTTTTTGCTCACAATAACATTCTTATGGGGTTGGTTATGAATGGCCCAAAGTCACCTGGCAAGCTTCTATGGCTAAGGGTGGACTTGAACTTCCTGCCCTTAGTCCAGGGGTTCTCAACCTTGGCAACTTTAAGACTTGTGGACTTCAACTCCCAGAATTCCTCAGCCAGCAAAGCTGGCTGAGGAATTCTGGGAGTTGAAGTCCACAAGTCTTAAAGTTGCCAAGGTTGAGAACCCCTGCCTTAGTCCGATAGATCAACCCTACACCACACAGCTTCGTCTCCTCTCTGCCTCTTTCTCCCTTTACTCTTTATTTTCCCAGCAAAGGAATTCTATGTTTTTTACTTGCCATCTTTCTGGAAGACGACTCTGAGGGGCTGAGAAAGAAAATTTATTTATTTATTTATTTATTCGATGGAAGAAGAGTTTCAAAACATGAACAGTGAAAAGCAGTTGGATTTTTCAGTCTCATCTGGCAAAAGAGCCATTAGCCCTTCAGTTAAGCCAGCGGTTCTCAACCTGTGGGTTGCGACCCCATTTGGGGTCGAACAACCATTTCACGGGGGTCGCCAAACACCGCAGTCCGCCATTTTTTGGGGGGGTTGGCCATTTTTTTTGGGTCGGCCATTTTTCCCCCTTTGCGATGCGGGCCGTCGTGCCGCGCATGCACGATGCGGGCCGGGGTCGAGCCCCGGAAAAGGTTGAGAACCGCTGAGTTAAGCACTCTCTGAGGATAAAGTTGAAACAATTTACTCTCCTTAATGAATGACAACTGTAGTTTCCCTTATTCAGTTTCCTGAATTTAAAATTCTACTCCCCCTCCCCTTTTTTTTCCTGGCAGCAAACCTGATAAAGGAAACTCAGGTTGAATCCTGCTTTCTTGTGAGCTGCTGTTAGGAGGTCTGAGTTTGGGTTTGTTTGGTCAAGACTCTCAAGACAGGGTGACCAGAATTGGCCTTCCTCTATCTACCTCTTTTCCTTTCTTTGAGCAGCCAAGTTACACAGGCCATTTTTCTTGGCAAATCCCCACTTGCTTGGTGCCCTTGATCAGAAGCAACACCTGCCAAAGAGCAGGTGAGTAGATGGGCTTCTCAGAGGGCTGGGTTACTTGGAGCAAGAGACCTTGGGTTACTCTCTGTTCAGCCTGGCTTACCAGGCTCAGCTGTTGCCAGGAAATCTGGTGGTGGATCAGGCTGTGTTGAGCTGCTGGGATGTTCCTCTTCTCCAAATCCATCCTGTGGTCCAGGCTGCAAGTCTCAGAACTTGTTGGTAGGCATCTACAGCATGTAGATACATGTATTCCTAGATTTTTGCTCCAGGAACATAAGGAAAGCAGTGAAGGGGGTTTTCAGAAAGTAATGGTTATAAAATCTTGTCACCACAGTGCTTCACATAGATTCCTATATGTAAAATAATGGTAATAACTAAACAAGGTCATATTTCCTTTAACTTATATATATGTGTTTGTGTTTGTGTGTGGGTATGGCTGGCAATAATTATGGTTACAAGTGGAATTTTAGACAGATAAATTGTGTTCTGCTGCAGATACCACAGCTATTCATCAGATATATTGCTTATTATTAGCATCTTTGGGTGGGGATATTGAAGCAGGCAAGATGGTAATTATGGCAGTAAATTGAAACACCAGCCCTTTTTAAAAATGGGCAATGTTGGTGTAAGTACAAAAGGTGTGGCACTTCGGTTGTGCTGCCTCTCTCCCATTTTGCCTGTTTAGACATCTCCTCCACCCCATCCTAAGAAATTGTTTATTATAATTACTTGGATCCAATATGAGTCCCTATCATCTTTGAAATATTCCTAAATGATTGCTTCCAGCACCCCCCACCACCAGTAGTTTCTGCAAGGAAGTGTAGTTCAGACAAAGAAAAGATCACTTGTTGAGTGGGAGCAACAACTTAATCTGACATGATTGTAAGCTATACATGAAAGAAGCAAAATTCTGGCCTTACTGAACATTTAATATTTGGACCTTTTGCAGGAAGGAAGTTTAAGGGTGTTTTTCAAGGTTTCAGCTGGAATTTCAACATCTGGATCATTTCAATTGGAACAGGCAATTTTATTTAGAAAAATATGCTGGCTTAAAATGTAGTTGATTTGCTATTTAATGAAGAAGAAAAAAATATCAAAGACCAATTTCCCTTTAGTTCATATTTAAAACTCTGAAACTGTTTATTATGTTGCCTGCTTTTCATATATCAACCCTCACCTTCATTCGCCTTCTAGATTTTCTTTTAACTTATAGTCTTTCACACATGTTCAATGAATATTCATGGACCTTTCACATTTATGCTGCTATACAGAAGAACTGTAGTTCTTGCCTCTGCAATTTGCGGTGGAGATCACATTGCCAGAAAATCGGTGGAATTTTGCTCAGCAGAGAAGAATCTGGATTATACCAGTGTAGAAAACATACTGCAAAATGGATATGGGGCAGAGGCTGGCAAGAGAGGGGAAGATGAATTTGGTTTCTTGGATAAAATTTAGCAGAAACAAACTTAGTCAACCTGGTTGATTTTAAAAAGTTGAGTGGAATCAAATTTGGTAAATACTTAGATGGAACCCACTAAAGGTTTTATTGCACTCTCTAGTTAGCCTGTGGTTACATGATAACAACTATTTTTTAAGGTTGAAAAAGATGAGCTTTTACTCACTTTCCTCTCTTTGCAAATTTGGGTTCGGTAATTTAAAAATATTATTTTCTTCTTATATTGCTCTGAGAACTCTTTGCCACTATTGCTTATCTGTATCGGTTGGAGCACTTTCCCACCATTCCATCATTTCTCCAGTCATATGAAGTAAAAAGGTTTCACACAGTATAGATTACCCTCAAACTATAGGTTAGAGTGGATTTTTTTTTAAAAAAGAAGAACCCAAGAAGGTATTGGCAAACCTGTTTGCTAAGAGAACAACAGCTTCATTTTAAAATCCATTGATTTTTAATCCATATGCAAGTGGTAGGGAAGATTGGGCATCTGATAATGACTTTAATACATCACTTTTTTTCTTTTTGAAACTAACTGTTACAAAAAGGAATAATAATTGAAACTGATTTATGGAGGGGGGGTAGGTTATCCCAGAGTCCTGATTAAAATTGCCAATAACTCCTGTAGTAAATAATTTGTTAAGCAGAAAGATGCTGTCATGAATTTAGTCTGGGCCGGAGACATAGTTAATGAACTAAAGAAATGGTAAAGGCAGGAAATATTCATAATTCCAGGTTGAAGTACTTCACAGAATAAATGACTTTTGATAAAGTCTATCCAGTTGTTCACAACTATATCCTTTCTTCTTGCTTTTTCCAAGAATCACTTCAGGTCATCTCTCAACTGGAACCATCTCTGTGGATAAAATGAAGAAAACAGTATTGCATTATCACAACACAAGCTCTTCCCCTTTCATATGGTGTGCAAAGTCACAGTGCAATGCAAAGTTTGCATTGTGACAGTGCATCGTTGCTTTCATCATTTGCTTCCCTTGACTCTCCATTCAGACGCTCCAGATTTGATGAGCTACTTGCCTATTTTTACTATTAGACTTTTGGGATATTGTTTTGCTTTCTTATCAAACCAATTCAGGAGAGATTTATAGATAACCAGGATCCTGACATGGTAAAAAATCTTGCAGGGGAACTGAATAATGGAAAAGCTCTTCTACTCTTGTCTCTGACCTGAGAAGGCATACACAAAAGGTGGTCCCAACACTGTTTTAGTCCATTTTTATATTGAGCAATTTTTTCCATTTAGCATATACTAAAAAAATTAGTCACTGAACTAATTAGTTCAAGCTACAACTAGTAGATTAGATTAAGAAAATTATCAACACTAAAACCTTTGCATTCATTATCATGGCAGAGGTCTTACTGAGTTATTTGTTTGATTGCTATAGCAAAATCAGATTCAAGTAATCACTATGGTGTAAATAATTTTTGTACAAATATTTTACAGAAGCGTTCTGGCAGTTCTTGTCTCCCCTTTTCAAAATAAACACATTTCTGCAGCTGTTGTCTTTCTGTGTCTTCTGTCTTTTACAAAGTGACATGTTTCCATTTTTTACAAAGCGACAGTTGCCATGGATAGCTTTTTGGAGTTACTTCTTTGGAAATGTGAATCTCACTAATGTCAGTGGAATGCCAGCAGATTGAATAAAGGATTACCCCTGAAGGTTTGATAAGAATTGTTTTCTTTTCATCTTGTAGAACAATTCTTTTGAGCCAATTTCAGCTTTTCTATCCAAGTTTGACCTTTTTTGAGATTGTATAACCCTATAAAGCCATAAAAAAATTGGAATGAGGATAGCTGACAAAATACATATTTTGTTGACTGTATCTACTCACAACAAAGCCTTCCCCCACAATTGTTCTATATTCTTCAGATGTTCATTTCAGCCACAAGCTTTCTACCTTGTGAATCCTCCTCCTCCTCCTCCTATTGGATAATGGTGTGCCAATCTTATGACAGTTTAATTCATGTTTCTCCACCTCAGCAAATGTGTGGAGTTCAGCACTCCACTGAAGAACTCTGGGAGTTGAAGTCCTTAAATCTTAAATTGCTCAGGTGGAGAAACATAGATACAGCTGAATGTTAAATACACTTTATTTGCCATGGGGTTTAATAAAAGATGATAAAGCTGCTCTACCATTCACGATTGCTGTTTTAAAATTAATATATTTTAGTATTCTTGTCACAAAATATTTAATCAGTATTTTAAAAGATGAAAAATGTATTTTGAGGTTGTATATTGCTGGAAATTGTGCAACACAAGTGATGCATACCTATTTTAAATACATAAATGAGAAGAATTGTTTTTGCATTTCTTCCCTTCTCAGTAGAAGATACTTGCTAGTAACCTTCTACATTTCAGTTTGGAAAGCTAGGTAACAAAAGCCTTTGATTTTGCCCATCCCTGCTTTTTCTTTACTTGTTATATTCTCTTATAATTCGATATTTAGTAAAATACATTACCTAGGCAGTTTCTCCCGCATTTTGAAGAAGCACTTTGTGTATATGAATATAGCTGTTTCAGTATGCTTTTGTATCTTCAGGAACAGATTAATTTTATAAGCTTAAATGGTAAGTTGGTCTGCTATTCAATATTTTTTGTCAATTAAGAGAACATATAATTTCAGCTTTCTCAAAATGACACATTGGGCTTCCAATCTTTTTTTATAAGTGGTAATTCTGAATGTTAACACATCTTAATTACATCTTATGTTAGTAAACCTTAGTACATCAAGAGCCATGGTGATGCAGTAGTTAGAATGCAGTACGGCAGGCTAATTCTGCCAACTGCCAAGAGTTCGATCCTGACTGGCTCACGGTTGACTCAGCCTTCCATCCCTCCGACATCGATAAAATAAGAGCCCAGATTGTTGGGGCCAATATGCTGACTCTGTAAACCACTTAGAGAGTGCTGTAAGTGGTATATAAGTCTAAATGCTATTACTATTAGTGCCAGTTAAATTAAGGAAAACTATGTTTCTCTGCCTGAGAATTTGTCCCTCAGATAGCATTCTTGTTAAATAACTGCTCAGTTCTCAAAAGTATCCTCTGCTTTCAAATCTAAAACTGTCCACCTTGGTTTAATCTATTTTCCTCTTGCAAACATTTATTTTAGTCTTTACCAGTAATTCCTAGCATACAATGTATTTGCTGTAGCGTGCACTATACCCAGGCTATTACAGCACTCCCTGCTCATATTTTTAAAATTGCTTTAGTCCAAAATCCTCCTAACAGATTTTAAAGTTCAGTGCCAGCCAGTCTCCTACAGTGCTGTTCTTTTATGTAGCTTTTAAACTACACTTCTATTCCTTTCTCACTAGGCAACATTTAGAATGCTATTTTGATGAATTCCTATTAATACTAATGGGAGAAACGTCATGTATTTTTATCTCTTCTCCTGTAACACCTGAATAATGCAGACAAAAAGTCTATTTCTAGAAAAAAATGAAAGAAATCATATTTTGTAGATTTATGTTAATTGCTCTCATAGGAATCTCCTTTGCAAAGAGCTAGGGATTTCTATTTTTCACTTAAACCCTTTCTCAGTTCATTTCCTCTTTTGCAAAATTTACTGTCTTTTATTATATACATTGTGTGAATTTATTGCACCTTTGGAATTATTTATGATAATAGAAAAAGCTTAACCATATTTTAGTGTTCTCTTTAAGATTTTTTAACTGTCACTCAAATGTCCTTTTTTCTGTGTGATCATCTTCTCCTTCCATTATATTTTGAAAAGAAGAAGGGGAAAAGGGAAAGGAAGAGGAAAAGAGGTGGAGGAGAAGGAAAAGGAAGAGGAAGAGGAAGCTATGCATGTTTTAAATCAGTTGTGGATTACTATATCTCCAATCCAAATTCTCTAGAAAACTATAACTGTAATTCAATGACCTTTCAGTCATGAGTCTTTCTGCTTAAAGCTAAGTACATATAGTCATTCATACCTATTCCAAGTCCTGTTCTGCAGTCTCATCATGGTGGGGAAAAAGGGGTTTCAGGAGGATTTGAGCAAAGAACATCAGGAATTTATGCCAACAGTATATACAAGTAGTCCTCACTTAATGGTAATTGGAATGGGAAGCAAATCACATCACATGACCATGCCACTTAACGACAGCCATTTTGGCACTTCCAGTTGCTGTTGTTAAGTGAATACTACAATGTTAAGAAGTCACTATTTGCGACCTCATGCTGGATTCCCCATTGACTATGCTTGTCAGAATCTGGCAATGAAGATTGCAAATGACAGTCATGTGACCATAGGATGCTACATTGTCCTAATTTTGAGCAAGTTGCCAAGCACCCCAGTCACGACCATGTGACTGTGGGGTTGCTGTAAGAGCTGCAACTTATGAGGATTATTCATTCAGCACCATTGTAACTTCAAACAATCATTGAATCGGTGGTCATTAAGTGTGGATCCTTGTTTTTTCTCATCTGGTTCTATGTTCAGTTTGTTAATGATATTGTTATAATCCCACTTCTTGTGTCTTTGTTAATCTCCTTCCTGGGATTTTTATCTTTCTTGGCTTCTCTATTCTTTTTGACAGTTTTCACAATTTGTTCCACTAACCACTTTGCTTTCTTTTGTTTCTTCATCTTTGGCATTCTCTTTTCACATTCATTTAAATTCATTTCACAATTTCTCTGGATCTTTATCAATGAGGCTCAGAACTTCCAAGTGATTCCTGATGTTCTCCTTAAAAATGATAAGTCTGTGTTCAAGGTCCTGTTGTGAAACTGGTTGGCTTTCTTCTTCCTCTTCAGCTTAACTTGGAACTTGCAAGTTAGCAGTTCATAATCTGTTCCAAAGTCACATCTGGCCTTGTCTTTGATACTATAATTGAGCTCCTGCACCTTTTTAAAGCAATATTACAGTCAATTTGATCTTTATGTACTCCATCTGGAAATGCCCATGCATAGACGTATCGCTATGGTTGTTTGAAGACAGTGTAGGCTGTGAAGAAATCATTAAAGTGGCAGAAATTGTTAAGTCAGTCTTCTGTTCCATTTCAGTTTCCTAAGCTACACAATCTAACTACATTTCCTCCATTTCAATGACATGGAATATTTAGCATTTCAGGTTCCAATCACAAGTAACATATCTTGCTTAGATGAGAACTTGATTATAAGACTGATCGCCTTCCTCTTTTCTGTATTGGTAGTTGGAACATAAAATTGGATGATGGTCATCATATTAAAAAGTTGTCCAAGAGGCCTAATTGATATTATTCAGTCATTAATTGTATTGTAGTCAAGTTCTGTTCTTGCTATACCCGTCCTAATTATAAAAACAATGCCATTCCTTTTTGTTTTCTTTTTAAAAAATAGTATCTTGAAATCTGTATTCTATTTTTCTGTAACTATTTTCATGGAGAAAATCTGTCGGTTGGTCACCAAGAGTCAACACTGACTTGATGGCACATCATCATTCAATCAATAGTCACTCACAGATTGACCTGCCTTGTCAAAACATGAAGGGATTTTTTTTCCTAGATAGCATGGAAACTCTTTCTTATCCATACAGACATTGAAGGAATACCTGAAGAGGATTTGTGGGTTTTTACTTTAGACCCCAAATTCTTTAGATTTATTTATGGAAGACTTGTCAGGCATCCAAAAACAGCAGATAATATATAGGTTTTTTTTAAAAAAAATATCACCTCCAGAGCTAGGTTATAAACATTTCTCACACACAAACATTAAATATACTGCATGACTGAAACATAACAATCATTAAAGAAAGATACAAATTTTAAGATCCTATTTTTTGAAAAACAAAACCAAACCTGGGAGTCTCCAAATATATAGAAGATCCAGCTATGTATATAAAGAATACCACTGTGCAGACCTTTTGTGAGCATGCAAAGAAGATGCAAGAAGAGTTAGAACAGCTTTGCAGAATATCTCTCTCTCTCTCTCTCTCTCTCTCTCTCTCTCTCTCTCTCTCTCTCTCTCTCTCTCTCTCTCTCTCTCTCTCTCTCTCTCTCTCTCTTCTGTTGATTACATGTGTGACTCTAATAATGTAATAATCCACCTGTATTTGTTTAAAATAACCTTAATTCATGCTCATGTACAGCTCAAATATGGACCTTGTTAATAAGTATTTAAACTAGAAGTAATATATCAACATGACCAAATTTGGAGGCAAAACTTGTGCAGTATTTGTTACAGTTATTTGCACTGTAATGGTAGAAGTGCCCTTTAAAACATTATAGAAGTCAAGGAACAATGAAGTTAGTTGGAATGTTGCCTGTTGCTATTTAAGATTTCAATTGATCTATTAGGAATAATGGAGTCCATAATGATGGGGAAAGTGGCATTTGAGCCAATACGTAACTATTAATAAACATGCTGTCATCTTTTTGTTGCCTTGCTTCCCTTCTGACCGTTGCATTAACTACTCCTCTAGGCTCTTGAAAAAGGGTTTGTGAAAATATTGTTTCTATGGCTTCAAATGATTTATAATGAAGGAATAGCCCTAACTGAGCACCATACAATATATGGGTCAAGGGTTTTGCTATAAAAAGTTTCAGAGCTGCTTGGATAATTTCATGCTAGAGCAGCAGCATGATCAATGTACATCTTCCTGGCACTCACAGACTGGAGCACTACCCCGTCAGGGAAAAAATCCAGCAAAGAAAAACAAGAGACACAAACACAACAAATACTTCTCACTTTAAAATTTAGAGGTTTGTTTTATTGTAAGTTAGTACACACATGCAGCATTACTTACCTTAAAAACTAATTGCAATGAGGACCATTTGGTAATGAGCAATCTCTGCAGGGATGGTTAGTAGTCAATGGCCTCGAACCATGTCCAATTTCAATCTTTTATACCTTAACAAACAGATGGTCAGCAACCTTACACTTTCTGCTGACCCTCTGCTGATCATAACTTTCCACATACCTGTGTACATGGGAACCCGCACCCATCAGCTACTTTCAGTTCCCCATTTATCACAGTTCCGGTCCTTATGTTCTAAATATACTTGAAACAAGCAAGCTTAGCAAAATCATATTGTAAAACTGAGCATAGCACTAACTTTAGTTCAATACTTTTCCATGAGGCCTGATTTAATTCATTTAGGCCTAAACCTTGCATAGAAGGACTGTAGCATAACATTTCTCCTCTCACACCCCATATACCTGAAGCTTTTAACCCGCTCAATTTCCTTCCCTTTAATGGCCCTTTTAAATCTTGAGTTTCTTGGCCACAAACACCACTTTAGTTTTCTGGTCATTAATTACCAGTAGGTGCTTTTGGCAGAAATGGGGAAAGTCCATATGCATTAATACTCCATCTATTGTCTGCATTTCCTTCTGGTCTTTACCTTAAACCTATTAGTTCCATGTAGATGTTAGTTTACTTTAGTATTTGAATACAGAGTTCTCTAAAAAGATCTTTCTATAAATGAATGTAATTGCATACCTCAGGTAGTATGGATTTCCACAGATATAGTAGATATTGTTATTAAAAGATGTGCAGTGATATGACAATGGAGCTGAATTTCCAAATTTATTTGCACTTGGTAAATAGCTTATGCAAAAAATGGTCCAGGTAAGCAGATATTATAATGTCAGAGAGGTGATTTTTCTGATGCTTTAGCTAACCGTGTTATGTGAATCCATACAATTCTGACTTAATAAAACACAGTAAACCACAAAAGATTACCACAATCCATTCAAATGTCGCCTATATTTCCAGACATAGTTTGTAACGTAGAGGGGCTGGCATTACTTATCTTTTTGCTTTCATTGAAACATTTTTGAATTTCTAAGAGCCAATGGGGAAGTTTGAATCTCTAATTATTTTGTGGTGGGACTTGCTAATCCCCATGGAATTCTCACTTCGTAGCTTCATTGAAAAGCATGCTGTTTTTCTTATCTTCATAAACAAATAGAGACAATTAGATAGAATTGAAAAGATGAAATTGGAGATTTTATGGCTGAGGAAGGGCTTCAACTTGAGTTTCCCAGTTATAGTTCAATACCTTAAACATTTTGCCTCACTGGCTCCACCTAGACCAGTGGTTCTCAACCTTGGGGTCGCGACCCCATTTGGGGTCGCACGACCATTTCGTGGGGGTCGCCAGACACCGCGGGCCGCCATTTTTAAAATCTTTTTAATTTTTTTTAATTTTTTTTAAAAAATTTAAAAACAAAAACAAAAAAAAAAACCAAAATGGCGGCTGTGACGGGCATGCGCAGATCCGCCTGTCGCGCCGAAAAAAAAATAAAAAAAAATAAAAAAAAATAAAAAAATAAAAAAAATAAAAAAAATAAAAAAAACCCCAAAAAATGGCGGCCGTGACGGGCGGATCCGCGCATGCCCGTCACAGCCGCCATTTTGGTTTGTTTTTTTTTGTTTTTTTTTAAAAAAAATTTTAAATTTTTTTTTCGGCGCGCGCACCCGGGTTGGGGTCGCGGCGTGCATGGGCGGGGCAAGTGGGGTCTCAACCTGAGAAAGGTTGAGAACCACTGACCTAGACCCTAGTATATTTTACAGTACAAACTTGATTTTCTGCTTAATTTGTCTATGCTATGGCTGAAAGTGTCACGTATACTATATATACTAAAATTATAGTTGAGTAGCTGCTCATGAGTTGGCTTACATGCACCTGGCTGTTTCAGTCATATGGAAGAGTTTATGTCACGAGCAATTTATTGCAGAAGGTTTTCACTGTAATTAATAATATATGGTTAAGTTCGGAGCTTATCCATATTTGTATTTCTGATATATCTGATTGCAGAGATTAGTGACATCTCTATAGCCTTCAGACCTTGTAACTTATTCCTTCACAGAATTTACATGTAAGTCAATTGGAAAATATCATCCTCTGCCATCTGCTGGCAATAAGATAATCCTCACTTAGTAACTACCTTGTTTAGTGACTGTTTGCAGTTGCAACAATGATGAAAAAGAAATTTTGTAACCAATCCTTGTGTTTACAAACTTTGCAAGTCTGTAAAGCAAAGGGAAGCTGAAGTAAGATCATAAGGACAATTGCAGTTTCATTTAGTGACCACTTCATTTAGCGATCAAGTTGCCAATCCCAATTATGCTTGCTAAATAAAGACTAGCTATACAGTTGTCACTAGTATTAGTAATAGCATTTAGACTTATATAATGCTTCATAGTGCTTTACAGCCCTCTCTAAATAGTATACAGAGTCAGTATATTGTCCCCAACAGTCTGAGTCCTCTTTTATCGACCTCGGAAGGGTGGAAGGCTGTATCAACCTTGAGCTTGTCAAGATCAAACTGCTGGCAGTGGGCAGAGTTAGCCTGCAAATACTGCATACTAACTACTGCACCACCACAACTTTTAATGGCATTAATAGTATAGCATATACTCAACACTCTGCTGTTGAAAAAAAATACATGAATATGAAGATTAAAAAAATTGTGTTCGCACTGCCGTGTAAGATGGCACTGAATGTATATGGTGCGTGGATCAATCTGTTACGCTTTAACATCATGGGTTTATAATAAAGCTGTTGTGTTTTAAAATCATACATTTGGTATAGAAAACTTTATTCATCTTTGAATGATAATGCAACCACCATTGGTATAACTCTTCTTTTGGCTGTTATGTGCATCATGTACAGAGTAGAAAAGGGAATAGGAACAAATTTTAATTTATTTCCATGAATCTTCTAATTCTGCTAGACAGGTAATACACTTTCAAATTACTTTTCTGAGAAATATACATGGGTGTTATTAGGTTATCTGTCAGATATAAAATATACAGGTTCAATATTTTATTCAAATAATTTGAACTTGGCAATTTCCTAAAATATATTTTACGATAATTTGTCCAAGCGTCTTAAAATATTTTCACAAAAGTTTTCCATGAACAAATTTACAATTAATAAAAATATGTCCCAGCTTTATTATTAATTATTATTATGTATGTGATTATAAAAGTGGTGTGTGGTTAGAAAAATAACAACCTTACTTTTAATAATGAAAATAGAGATGTATCCTTCTGTAGAAATGGATCAGATTATAATCTTTGTTGTTGAGAAGAAAATGGTTTTAATGAAATATGATAGAGTGTTTCTTGCCATTATCTGACAGCCACTAATGAAGAAATAGTAGATGTTCAATACAGCCAAACCTACAGGTTGTGTGTGTGTTTTTTTGGGGGGGAGACCAAATGGGGGAAGGGAGAGAAAGAGAGACAAAACTAGAGGTCTACAAGCCCTTTTAAATTAGGCATGTAAAACCAATTCAAAAATGCTAGGTAATTCCTGGAAGCTTGGTATTCTGAAAAATTGGCCATCACTAAACACATAGAGATAAACTCCATCTAGATGCAGTTAAAAGATACAACCAGGAAACAATCAGCCCATAGCACATCTTCCCTAGCAGATAAGCAAGAAACAACTCCAAATAAACAATCAGTGTTTTCTTCCTTCCCCTCCCTCAAATGAAGAGATTGCTTAAACAAGTGAGAGGGCCAAAAAAGAGAGGAAAACAACAACAACAAACAAGTGACCTCTGTAGGCCTCTCTCCTGTACCCGAATTGTTTTTTCTTTCTCACAGAGCGAAGAGAAACGGATTACAAGAAAATAAATATGTCTATGGAGATTCTCAGTCATCCAGGTCATAGATGTCCCAAAGATACAACTGGACTTCGTTTTTCTTTGAAGACGTTTCACTTCTCATCCAAGAAGCTTCTCCAGCTCTGAGTTTCTTGGATGAGAAGTGAAACGTCTTCAAAGAAAAACAAGAAAGTCCAGTTGCCTCTTGAAAGAAAAGCACTGTTGGGACAAGAGAATAACTAGGCACACAATGGAGAATACCCACTTCCAGAGCACCCTCAGGGCTGCTGGGACTAGTGCATTCCTTTCAAAGTGTATTCCCCAATGAGTATAAAGACCAATATGAATTCTCTTCTTGCTGATTATCCCAGTGCCAGGGTAAGCATCCTAAATGGTGGACAACTAGGAGAAAAGGAAAGCACAATTAAGGTCATGTGATTTCCCATTTAATGACTGCTTCACCTAATAATAGAACTGCCATTCCCAAATATTGTTGCTAAGCGAGGACTACATGTATGGATAAATTTTTCCATTTTAAAAGTTGTTAAAGTAGTAATGCTATTTTAAATTATATTCCTAAATCATGGAGAATAACAAGTTTGAGGAATATTGGTTGTAGCTAACATGGGGAATAATCAAGGTACTTATCTGAGAGTCTGGAACAGTACTTCTGCTTTGGCTATGAAGATTAAATTCCAGAAATGTGTAACCAATTTTTGAAAATGTTACTTTTTCTACATATTCCGTAAATGACAGAATATATTTACCTTAGAGGGATTTCATAATATTGCAATACATTTTAATATACAATTTGATTTATTGTTATTAATTATATATAATATTTAGATGATTTGTATTATTGTAGCATTAATTCCTGGGGTTTTCCCCCTTTGTTTATATTTTATAGTTTATTATAACTGTGTGCATTACTCTTTTTTCTTGATTTGTTTTTGTATGTTTTCTTTCTGTTTTAATTGCAATTGAAGCATTATTAATAAAAATTAACTTGAGTGTGTGAGGATAGAAAGTGTATAGAAAAAAAACTGGCTTCTCCCCCTACTTCAACTCCCATGCGTTCAACTAGGATATCTAAAGAGATGAATTTGTGTTTATATATGGCATTCCAGATCTCAGAGCAAGTCAGTTTCATGTTCAACTGAGCATTACCACATCACTCTTTCAGGTCTCCTAGCTGAATGCATGGAAAGTGGAGAAAGTGTAATGTTAACCAGTATATACTATATGTACCATTCTCTAACCACTTACAAGGCCTCCCATTTTCATGCAAAAATCTTAAAAGAACTTTGATCAGTCCAGGAAGCATCAGAGAAGGGAAGAAAGAGAGATAAAAGAACATTTTATTCTTCTGCTGATGTTATATATCCAGACTTGGTGGATCCCCAGATTATGCTGCGTGGAGTTTATGAAAATTAAAATCCAACGTTTTGGAAGAATTGATGGACCACTGGTGTAATATTTGTTCTGTTTCTTTCATTGCTCCAATTTTTCATCTTTGACCAGCTTAATAACATAACAAAGTTTAGGTGTTCTCACAATATGCTATATCACAATGTGATTTCCTTGATTTTAGTTAAGATATTATGCAAATCCAGCTAATTGTCATGGCTCACCTAGATGATAATGAAGCATGGGTAGGTGCTAGGTTGAATTTAGTCACCCCATCTTTTTGTCATATAACCTAGCTATGAATTTGACTTTCCATATCCTATTAAATATTTCAAACAGAGCTGAAGCCATTGATGAAGGATAAAGTGCTGGGAGTTATATTAGTGAGATTCTTTCTGTTTGTCCCAGTTTTCCTATCTTTATGGGTTAATGTTGACACATTTTAGAATTTGTTTGCATAACTGTAAGACTAATATTTTTAAATAAAATTTTATAGATGAGAATGATGTACATAATTCCATAAACATTCTTGGGATGTCCATATAAATTGTAATATCAAATTCAGGGGACGACACTGTAGTCCATATTGGGGGAAACCTCTATTTCCTGGTTGTTCTCTTGATTTGCTAATTATTTGAATAATAAGATACTCTTTCCTCCCATTTACAGTATATCCTTGTCCATCCTTTTTGGTGCAAAAGGAATTAATTTGACCTTCAAAAGGAACTGATAGGTGCAGGGAAGGATTTCTCACTCTGCAAGTCTGTCTGTCATTTTCTTCAAGTAGTTTGCTGATTGATACTGGCTGCAAAGCACATTGTTCTGTCTCTAATCAAAATCTGCCACCTGCTAAAGTTGTAGGATTAGGCAGTGGCTTTATTTGGTCAAATGAAGACCATCCAGGATGATTTATTTCCAAACAAACAACATTCCTAGCCTGGGTGAGGGTGGGGGAAAGAGAAGGGTGTTAATTGCACTGGGTCATTATAAAAGTGAATGGACACCTTGCTTTGCATATGTGTGCTTATTTGTGTAGCAAGAATGCAGTGCAGAGATTATTAGAATGTTATTGGTAAAGAAATCATGTTCAATTCGCAGGTAATGTGAGTATTAACATGCAACTGCCATTGTGTTTAGTGAATACAGTCTGCTAAAGTTGTTCTTCTTTCTGCAGTGACTTGTAGTTTGGGTCAAGGAGATTTTTGGTTTATGTGCTTTTTTTTAAAAAAAATCCAGGGATCATTAGGTCTTATAGCTTTACTGTTAATTAGCTCTGTCTAAAAGAAATCCTCATTAAACTAAGTGGGTTTTTCCCCCCTCATTGTTATATCTTCTCTGTACAGCTCATACTGGCATTGAGTTTTCCAAGCCATGAGTTGCTGATATGGGAAAATAAAATATGAGTATGCTGTGCAAGATCCATGCAAGATTTTTGATTAGCAGGGTTTTTTTTGTTCATGTTCGCTCAGTCTGATGATAAGAGTACAATTCTTGCTCATTAATCTACGTCTGTTATTTTTGTTTCTTCTAAACATATGGTTTCTCAATTCCAGTTTGTGCTTAGGATAGTTTGATTTTATGATGCTGATTTGTTTTAACGTAGTGCTTTCAGCTCGCATGCTTTAAACTGAGATGGTTTGTTTTCTGATTGCAATATTATTCTAGAGGTAAAATGCACAGGAAGAGTTCCCCCTTAGGTAGAGAAATATTCTTGTGATTATATGCTACATGCTAATTTTCAACAGATGTTTCTTTTGTGGATGGATAGCACTGTTCAGTGTAGGAGATAGCATTTTTTAAATAATAGTAAAAGTAACTCAGCGTGAAATGATATTGTGCTTTGCAGGGAAATACAGGATCATTGCTCTGGCAAAGGTGAGGGACGTTAGCACTGGTAAAAAAAGGGGGGGGGGAATAGGAATAGTTGGTACAGAAATTGTTGGTAGAGAAATATCTAGAAGTAACAAGGTGGGCAGAGAAGAAATATGTAGCCAAACAAAATGTATCTCTGAAGTGGAAACATGATACCAGTTAAAATAAGGAACAAACAGGTGCAAACAGACCTAGTACATTTCTATAGCACAGAAGAAAGGAATGGAACAATACTACGCTCAGCTTTTCATGTAATAATGCAATTTCCTGGTGCTTCACCTCAGTGTAAAGAAATGACAGTTTGTAGCAATGGAAAATGTGGAAGGAGTAGATAACTTCCAGATAAAAGTATCTGGCATGGTGCAGGCAGCTGACATATTTATCTGAGCACCAAGCAGGTACAGTAGATGTTGGAGCCGAACCTGCAGTAAATTACATAGAGTTAACAGGAGAAAGTAGACTCTCAATGGGTTTTCTTTTCTGTGTACATTTTAGCCTCTGAGGAATGCCAAAGAGCAATTTGTTCTTAAAAAAATAATTCACGTAATTAGGACAATAAGCAATGGGGTTCTGCTGCTAGGGCAGAAAAAGTATGTAAGATTTTTCTTTCAGGTAATACATCCTTGAAATCATTCATTTAATAAACTCATGATCTTCTTTTTGTACTGTAGACTTTTCAAGTTACTTTCTCCTGTCATTATTAAAAAAAATAATGGACGATCTTCGTACTGTTGCTCCGATAATATCTAGAAGACTTTCAAGGAGCAGCAAAGCAACATTCAGGAATTATATTTTTACTTCTCATATGTTGTAGTTACCACTAAAAGGTCTGCTATGATATATAATTATGGATAAAAACAAATGTGAATTAATGTTAAATATACTGATAAGCCCAGGAATAGAGAGAAGGGGGGGGGAAATCAAAGTCATTTATGGATGCTCTGTGAGGAAGATGGGCGGCCTCCAGATATGATAAATAAATGCTTCTGTATTTAAAATATACTTGGAAAAAATATCTAAATTCAATTACAATGAAATAAAATCACCAACATTAATACTGTTCAAATAAAATAAGTTGACACAATAGTGGAAAACTTTCTTCTTGGAGAAAAAGATGTCAAAGGGAAGGGACTATTATTAGAGTTTGTAATTGGTCTAGGGATTTTCCCCTCTGAAGTGCTAGGCACTGAACCAAGAAGGAGTAGGAAACAATAGTGAAATCAGTTGTCCCCCCTTGCCAGCCCCTTTGCCAACCCTTCCTCCATTGCTACTTACAAAAAGGATGTTGAGACCTTGGAAAAAGTTAAGAGAACAGCAACTAAGATGATCAAAGACCTGGAGACTAAACAATGGCTGCAGGACTTGGGCTTAGCTAGTCTAAAGAAAAGAAGAAATAGGGGTGACACGACAACAGTATTCTAGTATTTGAGGGGCTGCCACAAAGAAGAGGGGGTCAAATTATTCTCCAAAGTACCAGAGGGCAGGACAAGAAACAAAGGTTGGAAACTAATCAAAGAGAGAAGCAACCTGGAATTAAGGAGTAACTTCCTAACAGTGAGGACAATTAACCAGTGGAACAGCTTGCCTTCAGAAATTGTGGGTGCTCCATCACTGGAGGTTTTTAAGAAGAGGCTAGATGGTCATTTATCTGAAATGGTATAGGTTCTCCTGCTTGAGCAGGGGACTTGACTAGAAAACCTCCAAGATCTCTTCCAGCTCTATTCTATTCTAAGATTGTAGGTGAAAAGTTGGAAAACATTTTCTAAACCTTGAAGCTTCTTTTAGATGATGACAGAACCAGAGAGAAAATACTACTATAAAGGCAGTGTATCGATATAAAACTGAAGCCAATCACACTCATTGGCTGGAGAAGAGATGAAACATTGGAAGTGAACCCATCCATCCCTCAGGGGAAAAGGGGGCAAGTAGGGAAAAAGTTATAGACTGAACTACGGTAAGTTAAACTAGTGTATTTGGCAGAAAGCAGTGTTTATGTTGTCTGGAAAAAGAGCCATAATTCAGGAGTATTGTCCATGGCTGACATGCCACGACAGTTTCTGGCACCTTTGGTGAAAAGAATCTCAGAAATTAGCAGTGTGAAAGAAAAACATAAAAGCAGATGCCAAATTAAAAAAAAAGAAGTCTTGAATAAATGCACCAATACTCTTTCTATGAACTGCTACGGTAGGAATTCTATTGCCTCGGAGTTACTGCACTCAGGGCCCAATATTTCCTAAAAGAAGCCATAGAAGGATTTCTAAGACTTTGCCTGCTATTAAATGCTCCAAGCATCTCCTTCAAATGTTCTCCTAGACTAATTCTGAGCAATAGTTTTGTTTCAGCTTCTGCTTTTCTTTATTTACTGTGTGTGACAGCATAAATTTATGCAGTTTCGGGCTGCCTGATCTGGGCTGCCAAAACCTGGGAAATCACTAGGAGATAAAATTCTAAATTATGCAGAGATACAAACAATTTAAATTCTGCTATCATTTTATGTCAACAAGTTTTAAATAGAGGAATGGAAAGAAGAAAAGACAAATGTGAGGCAGTCACACCTCCCATTCAAGGCACTTTCTCCACTATTGTTCAGATCTTGAAGCAAGAGGTCAAAGGAAGAGCAATATACAGTACATAAATGCAGCAGCAGATAGGCATAAGGTACAACTTTTTGTTGAAATTGCACTTGTGCAACCCAATTTGCCAGAAAAAGAACCATTCTGCAACTTGAAAAGACAGATAATGTTACCAGATTTCTGAAGCTTCTTTTTAAGCCCACAGCCTCCATCACATATTGGTTCAAATATATTTCACCTTGAACCAGAGGTTCTTCCCCATGCTAACAATTGTGATAGAACTCCTATGACACCCAATTAGTTAACAAGAAATAGAAGTTTGAACTTGTGAATGACTTAGGAAGATCTTTGTCTGCAACCCTGGATAATCACTGGAATTTATTTCTACAGAACATTTTTAGGAGCAAGTTTTAATTAGCATTTCACATGGCATTTAACTCAGTGGCAATGCTTCCACTAATGTTAATGCATCAGGACTGCACTTTTAAATATATGGAAGTGTAGTAAATGGAAATGAGTTGTAGTTCATTGAGATGCTGTCCTTCATGAGTTTACAATCCACAAGCAGTTACCTATATTTACTCCTATGAGACTCGCTGCATGTCTACATGCTATTGAGATACTAAATATTATTTCAGAATTGATTATAAAATTTTTAATGGTATCTAGTTCTACACTGTTCTATTTCTAACAGCTATTGCTATTGCTACACTGGCCCTACAAAGGTAGCTAAAACTACATCTGGCACAGGTATGCCAGGTTTTTCTGGATCTTGATGGTATAGGACTCTTCCAAGGTGAATTATAGTGAGCTGTGTTAGAGGAGGGGAAAGTCTAAAATACCTGTGGCAAATTTATGTTATTTTTACAACTTCTATAAATCAGCAGAGACTAACTTAGTGAGGCACGAAACTCTGAGAATGTCATAGAGAAACGCCAAGGGTGAAATGTTCCATCTTTTGTTGGTAGAAATTCAATTTAATGGGGGATTTATAACATTTGTTTTGGAGTTCTGACAGATTGCACTTGTCTCTTTCCTTCCCCAGATATCTTGATAGTCTAGTTGGCGACATCTGTGTCACTCCTGTTTGAGGGAAGATATCATTATTATTGCTTTTAATGCAGGGCTATCTCCACATTTTGACAGAGGCATCTGGTGTCTCAGCTGTAAATTTATGTTCCAGGCTTAGCACATGCTATCCTAATTTTAATCTGTACTCCAGGTTGGAATTAGAGCCAATCCTGAATATTTTGTGGCCTGTATTGGAAAAACAAATAAATCTCTCCTCCACAAGTCAAGAAGTATTTTACTCAAAGCACAGTAAGCAATGACATAAAGAATAATTTGTTGCCCTGTCTGACATCCAAAATTTACCTTTCTTTCCTTAATGATCGGTTTTGTGTAACTGGATGCAAGGGATATTTATCATGTTTGGATGTAAAAGGACAAAGAAATGGTTCTCTGAAAAGCATTATACATTATTATTGTTTTTCTCCTCACAGGAGAATCCCCTAATCGCTTTTGTTATAATTTCATGTAAATGCAGCACTCTTTACCCAAAATTCAGTTTGCTGGTTCTGTGGGTGATAATACCAAGTCAACCTTGACTGATGTATTGGATTACCCAGAATCTGGGAAAGAGGATGACTATTAGCAAAATATTACAAATTTGGAACATCTGCACATCCCTCTTCTTATCAAGAAAATGGGTACTTATTTCCCCATTACATCATTAGGCAATGATGATGAAGATCAAGAAATCCCATTCTGACAAATTTAAAGACACAAGGAGTTAGCTTACAGTGACATTCACAATTGGATAAGTTTAGTAAAGTGCCCCATTTATCTTTATATCAATTAAGGAACATATTCATTGATCTTCTTAATTGTTATCTATTGATGTAGTGAGGAAGTAGCTACCTGTTTTCCTGCCAAATGAGAAATATGTAGCTTTCCAAATATATTATTTCTTACAGTGCTCTATCCACTTTGTCAGGAACTGAGATGCCCATTACAACCCATCTGAGAACTTACCCAAGTTAGCCCTGATTAGTATTTAGCTCACGGTATTGCCTTGAAAATCCATGGTTGTTAGATGGATTGAGAAGACAAAAGAAAAAAAGAAAAAAGTTGGTAAATTTCTGAGAACACTGCCTGGATATGTCAATGTGTTGACTCAACATGAAGGTTTAATGAAGAGAAGGATGGGGGCATGTGTTCCAATATCTCAGGGGCTGCCACAAAGAAGAGGGAGTCAAGCTATTTTCCAAAGTGCCTGAAGGCAGGACAAGAAGCAATGGATGGAAACTAACCAAAAAGAGAAGCAACCTAGAACTAAGGACAAACTTCCTGACAGAACAATTAACCAGTGGAACAACCTGCCTCCAGAAGCAGTGAATGCTCCAACACTGGAAGTTTTTAAGAAGAGACTGGATAGCCATTTGTCTGAAATGGTATAGGGTTTCCTCCCTAAGCAGGGGGTTGGACTAGATGATCTCCAAAATCCCTTCCAACTTTATTACTATTATTATTATTGGATCTACTTTTTATTTAATATTATTGGGTGCTACGTTTCTGAAATCCTTTACATCTTTCTGCAGAATGTTCATGTCTACCATATGAACTTTTTGATTCTGCATAGTATCAAATAATAATCTAGAACAATGACCTTCATTAGACTCTATTGCTAATGTGATCAGTTTTGAGAGAGATTTTCCAAACAGAGATGAATTAAAATGCTGAGCTATGTGTTAAATTAATTTTCTTTCAGGCAGTTTAATCTATACCAATTTAATTAATCTGAGTAGTAAGAGTGAAACTTCAATAAAAGTAAATTTAAGTTTTCACATTCTGAGTGAACACAATGAAGTTACTTACAGTGTGCTTTCATTCTGAATAGGCAATTTGTATGAGAATGCTCAATGTTCTATTAATTATTTGCAATAAGGATTATAATTATTGTGCATTTCAAAATCTGCATTTTTATGGTTTTCCTTGGTTTAGAGAAGGTTTGGGAAGCTATAATTCTCCAAATGTTATTGGCTATGGGTTCTGCCTCCCAAGGACAATTCCATCTGTCCGTCCATCACCCTGGGGAGAGAAGTTTTGTCCCCGTCGGAGAGGGTTCGTAACTTGGGTGTCCTCCTCAATCCACAGCTAAGTTTAGAACACCATATTTCGGCTGTGGCGAGGGGGGCATTCGCCCAGGTTCGCCTGGTGCGTCAGTTGCGGCCCTATTTGGACCGGGAGCCACTCCTCACAGTCACCCATGCCCTTGTCACCTCAAGATTCGACTACTGTAATGCTCTCTACATGGGGCAACCTTTGAAGAATGTCCGGAGACTGCAAGTAGTCCAGAATGCGGCCACGCGAGCCGTCTTGGGTCTCCCAAGACATGCTCATATCACTCCAGCCCTCCGTGAGCTGCACTGGTTACCAATTGGTCTCCGAACACAATTCAAAAACTCTTGAAAACACATTTATGCAGACAGGTTTGGGGCATGTGAGCTGCGCTCTGCCCCTGGGCCTCTGATTGTGACTGTATGTTGTATGAGTGAAATTGATTGCCTGGTTTTTACACTGTGAGTTGGAGTTTTAATTGATTTTGTGTTATACTTGTATTTTTGTTGTGAGCCGCCCTGAGTCTTGGGAGAAGAGCGGCATATAAGTCTAATAAAATCAAAATCAATTCCAATTTCCCTTACTCTCTAAGCAGCTATGATACATAAATATGGTCATCATTTTCCATGTCTAGTGTAGACTTGAGATCTACTCTAAAAATAAAATAGTAAAATGAAAATGCAAACGAGATTTCTTACATAATTGGCAGCAAAAGGACAAAGAATTCTGATGGCAGTTGCAGCATGATTACACAGGTAGTCCTTGACTTAACAACCATTCATTGAGCAACTGTATGAAGTTACAAAAGCATTGAATATACAACTGATATACAACTGATCCTTGTACTTACAACCGTCACAGTATCCCCATAGTCATGTGATCAGAATTTGGGTGCTTGGCAACCAGCCTGAATTTACAATGGTTGCAGCATCCCAGGATCATGTGAACACCACGTGTGAGCTTCCCAGCTGCCTTTCAACAAGCAATGGGGGAAGCTGGATTTGTTTAATGACCATGTGATTCACTTAACAGCTGCAGTGATTTTCTTAACAAATTATGGCAAAAGGTCATAACATTGGGTGCAATTTATTTAACAACTGCCTTGCTTAGCAAGAGAAAGTCTAGTTCCAGGTGTGCTCAAGGATTACCTATAACAGCGGTTCTCAACCTGTGGGTCACGACCCCTGGGGGTCGAACAACCCTTTCACAGGGGTCGCCTAAGACCATCGGAAAACACATATTTCCGATGGTCTTAGGAACCGACAAACCGCTCCTCTATCCCAGGGCTTTTCAGCACGGATACCGATCGAACATTCCAATGCCCACACGCTGGGAAACCGATCCGGGCACAGCAGCAGAAGCCACAAACTGTGGGGGATCCCTGCCGCCACTGGCAGAGCCAGCTACAATGGAGCGCTAGCCAGCTGCTTCAACCAGGCGCCGGCAGCCTCCTCGGGATGCCCCGCCCATCGGTGACGTTGCCACGCCGCATTCTGTGATGCCACAGAATCCCCGCCCCGCCAGAGCCATCCACAATGGAGTTCTGGCCACTGCTCTAACCAGGTGCCGGCAGGCCATTCTAGGCTGCACCAGAGTCCCACACGCCGCCCAGTAGGCTGCAATCAGCTGTTATTCCTGTGTGGCGTTTCTGGTGGCTGGCTGCATGCTTTGGCAGCTGGCTGTGTGGGCCCCTTCCCACATAGGAATGTCGAGTCCATGGGGCTTGACAGCCACAATGGTGCCGCACACTCAGTAGCCACATGTCAAGCACCATCCCCCATTCAGCACTCATTGGATATTATGTGCTGCCTGTCAGGTGCAGTGTGGTCTCATCGGGCCAGGGCGGCAGCTCAAGACGATCGCCGGCTCCTCGGCTCAGGCCGCCCGCCCATCAGAATCTACATCCCGCAATTGGTTGGCTCCCTCATTGTGTCCCTCCCCCACAGAAAGGGCATGGCTCTTATGCAGGCTTGCCTCCTTGCGGGGCTCCTGATTGGCCCTGTGCTCGGGCGCCCCACCCCCTGAGAAATGTGGCCAGGAAGTTCCTTTCCTGGGGAACTGCGCGATCCCGGCACTACCGTAGGCCCCGCTGGCTGGAGGCGGACCGGAGTCCTGCCTCCCGGGAAGGTGATTGGCTTGCTCCTCTCCTATCGCCTGCTCTGCCCAGCTCTGGCTGGATCAGCATTGGTACTTCCAAAGGTGGCCACTTCAAGGTCACAAGGGCAGCCCTCGGCCACTCCCCTCCCCTTTGCACCGTCAAATCGATCAGAGAGAGGGAGGGAGGGAGGGAGGGAGGAAGAGAAAGATAGGGAGAAAGAGAGAGGGAGAAAGAGAAAGCGGAAGGGAGAGAGAGAGGGAGATAAAGAAAGGGAGGGAGAGAGAAATAGAGAGGGAGAGAGAGAAAGAGGGAGAGAGAGGGAGAAAGAGAAGGAGAGAGAGAAAGGGAGAGAGAGAGGGAGAAAGAGAAAGAGGAAAGGAGAGAGAGAGGGAGAGAAAGAGAGAGAGGGAGAGGGAGAGAGAGAAAGAGAGAGAGTGAGGGAGAGAGAAAGAGAGACAAAGAGAGAGAGAGAAAGAGAGAGGGAGAGAGAAAGAAAGAGGGAGAGAGATTAAATTAGTAACATGGTTCTTAAGCAAAATTACAGTTATGAAGTAGCAACGAAAATAATTTTATAGTTGGAGGTCACCACAACATGAGGAACTGTCTTAAAGGGTCGCGGCATTAGGAAAGTGGAGAACCACTGACCTATAACCTGTATTTTAGTGAAATAAATATATTTAAGGGGAAAAGTAGCTTTGGAAATGCTGTTATTGAGATTAATCTATTTTTTTTTCTATTCCAGTTCCTTTACTTCAAGAGCTCTGGAAAAAACATCTGTTCCCTTGTCAATGAATTCTCTTTCTCCCTTTTGCTCTCAAATTTCCTGTGGTTAGGAATAGCTCCTGTTAAGCCGTGGTACAAGTAGCTATAAGTAGCATTAGATGTAGGTAGGAGTCATTTGCAGTATATAGTTGTACTATATTACTTATTTTATTATTATTAAAGAAAGCTTTTGTTATTTAATGATCATTGTTAGCAAATGGTGGGAATGGACAGATTGTGATTTTGACTGATTCAGTTATCTTTTGAGAAGTCAAGTGCATGAGAGAGAGAGAGAGAGAGAGAGAGAGAGAGAGAGAGAGAGAGAGAGAGAGAGAGAGAGAGAGAGAGAGAGAGAGAGAATGTTCACTGCTACAGTAGTAGAACAGAATATTCTTTATTGGCCAAGTGTGATTGGACACACAAGGAATTTGTCTCTGGTGTATAAGTTCTCAGTGTACATACAAACAACAAAGTGATGATCATAAATACCAATAGGAGAAGATAATAGGAAAAATGAGGATAATAGTAATAGGGCCCTACTACATGGGTAAATACCCTAAAACATAAGACAGTACTGTGGTAATTAGGTGTTCAGCAAAATAATGGCATGACAGAAAAAACTGTCCCTGTGTCTATTTGTTTTGGCATGCAATGCCCTACAGCAGCATCCTGAGGGGAGTAATTGAAACAGTTTATGTCCAGGATGTAAGGAATCTATAGATATTTTCTCAGCCCTCTTTCTGGATCATGCAATATATAAGTCCTCAATGGAAGGCAGGCTTGTTGCAATTGTCACACCAAGAAAGTGGTGAATAAAGAAGTAAGTGAATAAAAAATCCCAGATGTTTCAGCTGCGCATTGCACTGTTCCATGAAAGCAGTTTCATATGGATGCTGTCTCCATGCTGCTACAGTTTCCCACAGATGTCTGTCACGAATGTACAACACAAAAAAGGAGATCTATGAAAACTGTACATGTTTTTCTTGCCATATGAAGATACATACTTTGTCCATATCGTTATTAATATTACAGGTAATACTCTTCTAACATTCTGAGAGATCAACAGCATGTCATTTTTCAGGGCTGGATAAATGTTGTTGGCTCAGTTAAATTACATTTTAAGTATGTCTTCTGGATGTATGTTTCAACTTTTCTGCACTTCTCTCCTTAATTGGATTTTGCAACCTGAAATGAACTTACGTGCGATTCCCCTGCCAGCCTCTGCAACTATTTCTGTTTGCTATATTGGGATTATCTATTCTGGTGATGAAATCCTGTTTTGCTTCACTGACTATTCTATTTTCTGTCTACATCTATTGACAATATGAGTTACAATTTATGATTCATCTATTCACTGTTTTCAATGGTGTTTTGAGATATTCATTGTTTTCTAGCACATACCGGTCTTCAGGTTTCTGGTGGTTTAATACTTGCACATTTCCCCCTTCACAATGTTTATACCCAATATTCCCATCATAATGTAAAATTATTTTCATAGAATATATTTTAGAGGAGGGCAATCCCGCTGCTTGATTATTATTCCCCTCATAAGCGGGGAACAGCAGTTATGTTGGACACTAGCATCTGAAGGTAGCTTATTCTAGTTACTCCACTGGATATTGTTGTAGATAGAAGTGGTATTAGCATTTGTGTGTGCAAGATTTAAAGATTTTAACACCTTACTCTTTCAATCTGTGTTAAAGGTGATGCATATCTACAATGGTACAATGGTTTAATGGTTTAATAATCTGATAGTAAAGTCCAGTCACAATCAAGCTTACATTCACATTCCTTGAAGACTTACTTCCAAATATTAGGGAATTGGAGGCTAAAACATAGGGGTTGCCACAAAGAAGAGGGAGTCAAGCTATTCTCCAAAGCACCTGAAGGCAGGACAAGAAGCAATGGATGGAAACTAACCAAGGAGAGAAGCAACCTAGAAGTAAGGAGAAATTTCCTGACAGTTAGAACAATTAATCAGTGGAACAACCTGCCTCCAGAAGCTGTGAATGCTCCAACACTGGAAGTTTTTAAGAAGAGACTGGACAGCCATTTGTCTGAAATGGTATAGGGTTTCCTGCCTGAGCAGAGGGTTGGACTAGATGACCTCCAAGGTTGTTTTTGTTTTTGTTTTTGTTTTTGTTTTTGTTATTATTATTATTATTATTATTATTATTATTATTATTATTATTATTATTATTATTGTTGTTGTTGTTGTTATTATTATTGTTGTTGTTGTTGTTGTTGTTGTTATGTAGACTCATATGTAAGACTGTTTCATTAGTTACATTGCCTTCAGCAGGAATATGTGTGTCTGGAAATTATTTTAAAATGTATGTTTTTTCTTGATTCTACCATCACAACGTGGTTGCATTGTCAGTCAAATGTTTGGATCTGGATCTGGAATGTTTATTCACCTACTGAGTCCTTTCCTGTTGCTGTTTAATGTCACAAGCTGCACAGTCTCAAGTAAAGCTGCCATTTGCAATTGATTGGTGGTGATTTTGTCAGTGCTGATGGTGTTGCTGTGGTGATCCAGATGTTCCAGGATTACATTTGAAACAGGAAACACAATAATAAGTTTTCCTATCCCTAAGCCATTACATTCTTTATCCTTTGTTTTACTGAGGCTATCCACTCAGTGGTTAAATGTGCCGGATGCCCCGCATAGTGGAATGGGGTATACACTCTGTGTAAAATTGCTGGCAAAGATGGATTTTTTCCAAGAATTCTGACATTCAGGTCAGGATGATAATTAGAGACAGGAATGAAATGGAAAGCAAGAAACAGAAATAGCCACAATGTGGTTATCAGACTGACTATATAAAAGGGAGTGTGGTAAAGCTATACATCATCTGAACATTAAATAATAGCATCTGAACATTAAATAACAGCATAAACTTTTCTTGGTCATAAGACTATGCCAAATTTTTAAGCTATCTGAATTTATAGGTTTCTAACCTACCGAGTGTCATCCTTTGTTCATAACTAATAACTCAGTCAATTGGATAATAATTACTTTGAAACTTCCTTAATGGGAGAAACTAAACTCAATTGATTTATATATGCAGTTCTGTAGATTTTAAACTGAGCAAATGCTAGTGTCTGGAGCATGAATAATTTCAGTGATTTTAAATTGTTAAACACTGCATAATAATATCTCCTTGTTGCTCTGAAAGCAGTAATAAAATATAGAGGGTGAAGCAATTGTTCCTGATGCCAAATATATTCTGGAAAGATAAAAATAATCAAACCAAAACAACAATATATCCTAAAGAACATTGTTGCTTTGAGTGCATTATTCCAAATTATTCTTATTCATTTTGTGAAAGATTATTATATTTAATTCTTCTGGGATCTTTCATTAAGAGACAAACACTCACAGCTAAGTACTTAGCTTAAGTTTTAAAAAGGTCACAGATTCAAGAACACTTTAGAATTCTAAATTATTATCCGAAGAATAAGTTAAACATTTTCCTGTAGAAAGAAAGTGGATATTAACTTTGAAGACTGGTTGCTTGAGAAGTTCACAAAGAATAACTTAAAAACTAAATTTGAATATGTATGGACCTAAGAGCAGCCTTCCCTTAGGCAACTCTAGCATAGTGTGGTCAAGCAGATGCTTATAAGAACACCATAAAAGACCGGAGAGAAGACGATAACTCTTCCGTTTTGTGTTCGGCACAAAGGGGAATATTTCCATTAACAAAATGAGGCTGACTTGTAGAGATCAGCTCAAAAGATCATGAGTGAGCACCGTAACTTAATCAAATTTCCTTTGAAAACCATCCAAGATCATGAACATTAGTACATTTTATGACAGCAAATTTAATTAGCAAATTTTAATTCATACTTCAATTATTCATTGCTTGAAGAAGGATGTGCTAAAAAAATGGTTGTTTTAATGCTTGTCTGAATGACCCTCCCTTTGCTTCATTTCACCCCTCAGTTTCACCTGCATTCTATTATCCACTCAATAGAAAATATTATCTGGGTTTTTTTATAAATACCTTATCTACACTATGCATGATTTCACCATCACACCCCTTCCTTTTATAAGCCCTCAGAGATTCTAATACTTATTTGTTGCCTGTTATTCATACTCCCACTTTTCTTATTTTTGTAGTACTCAAGGCAGCAAGCAAAATTTAAAACAAAAACAGAATAATAAATGATGCAGTCTAATAAAGAATATATTTCCCCCCTTTACTAACAATAATATTAATTATATATAATAAAGTTGCTTCAAGAACTTGATCATTTGGCTTGCCATTTTCTATACTTTTTAAAATTCTAAAATATTCTTGAGTTTTGTGCTCAATCTAAATAGATTCATCTATTTCCCAATGAACTCTTAACATGGAATTTGTGCTTTTTAAATCTATTATCTAATCACTTGAGCCAATATTCTGATAAACTTTATTGATTAAGCTATTATAGTTATTAATCTTGATATCTATATATCAAGTAGCATATCCCAAATACCAGTTGTTAGGGAATAACAATAAGAAACATTTCCAGTTTGGAAAGTTTTGAAACAGATTTGGTTGACCTCAGTGTGACCACTTTAATAAAGTGAGCATTAAATGTATTTTAGAAGAACTAAGCCTTACATCTCTTTCAAAAATTCATCTAAGAAATACATTGAATTAGCTCCAATAAAGACCAATCCCATACTCCTTCGGGGCAATCAAAGACATGGGATCAATCCATCAGAGAAGATTGTTCTTGATGGAATTTTGAGTAACATGTTCAATTTGAGAGGGTGTTCAGGTTTAATAAAGTGCAGTTAAGAAGAAAGGCAGGGCTTTATTTCTTTGCTTAACTTTGTTCCAGTTTATTATAATTTTCTTTGTGTGACAGAGACATGTACAAGAATGAGGGTTAAGGGATGAAATACATGTAATTTGTAATGCCTATGAGTATGAATAAGTTATTTATTATTTAAGTAAATGTGTTGATCACAGGTATCCAGTATAAACTGTGATGCCAGAGTTTACATGCACAGATGTACATAGTGCTGTCATAGCACAACCCTTGGCCTTTTATACTTGTGTTGCAACATGGCACAGAATTCATATGGTTTGCATCAAAATTTCATCATTTGTCCAGTCCTGCGGGCATGCTATGCTATGAATAACAACTATTTCATATTAAGGAAAAAGTCATGGACTTGGAATCCAATATTACATTAGTGCAGGCATGTCAAACTGCCATCCCACGGGCTGGATGCATCACGCCAAAACTGCGCCCACCCTATTGCCGGCAATGGAGAAAAAGTCCCGATATGTCCTGTGACTTCACGTGATGACACGAGTTTGACATGCCTGCATTAGTGTCTCTGCTTTGTATGAGGTGCCCCCCCTCTGGGTGAGAGGAATGTGACCTGAAAACATCTGCCTTATCTCCAGACAATGGACCCTGGGACTATTGGGAAATGAAACCAAGAAAGACCTTGAGAAATGTGCTAATCTCCAGCTTCTCATAACACTGTGACACCTATGGATTGGCTGGATTTCAACGGGATGGTTGGAAATGGGGGGGGGGAGTTGTGAATTGCCTTTTTGATGTAATCCTTTATGCATCAAATCTCAGACCTTGCTTTGCTCTCTTGCCATCACTAACTTCCAATAAAAGTTCCTTTTGAGACAATGCCTGTTTCAAGAGTTCTGCTTTCTTGGGAGATCTAGTACAGATCCTTACATTTTTATTCTACTTTTAACTTTTAATCTCTGATATACATATAGATATATGATTGCCAACTAAAGTCAATATGCCATTCTTTTGATATTGTAACCTTGTTCTTCAAAGGTTTGTGTCATCTATGTTGTTTAATCTTTAAGTTATTGTTTCTGATGTCCAATGATTATGGCATTTTCAATAAAAGGAAAAGTGTCAGCAGAAGAATAGAAGCTATATATTTAAATAAAGGCGAATGAATCAGAAATTGTGGCATGTATTCTCTTTTATTGATGAAGAGTTACTGTTTCAGAAATGGCTAGCTGAAGAAACCTACTGTCCATGCTACATAAATAAGTGCAGATTAAGGTTTGAGGCATTTACAATTTCAGGTATTGCTAGAGAATTAAGAGAATTAGCAAACAATTCTGCAATGAATGTCAGCCTTCTGGAATATCCATGTTAGCTTTTCTGGGACAAAGTTGATTGCAAATATATTCCCAAAGAGCACAGCTGTAGCTATATGCTTATGGAGATTCAAAAGGTGCCAGGAAGGATAAAACCATGTTCAAACAGGGAGGGGGAGGGTTTGATGCAGCAAACAAACAAATGAAGATGAAAGCTTTCTTCTATCAAGAATACTGTTTAAATCAATGACAGAGCGGAAGTGAAGAGAGTTTTGTTCCTTTCAATTTGCTCTGGACAGTTGGGAGGCTCTTTAGGACACTGGGGAGGGGGCTTCAGAAGTAGGAGGATTGGTATAATTCTGCCCTCACTTTCTATCAGTCGAAGTGTTTGGAGCATAACTGTACCTGGGGATACTCTCAAGAGAGATCTTTCTCACAACAAAACAAAAAAATTAGATTCAAGATTTCACTGTAATGGATTAAGCCTTTTAATTAAGAACTCAGAATGAATGCATTCTATCCAACAGTGTTGTCTGCTGTCAAATGACATTCTGGTGTGGTGCAAATTCTTCCCTTATTTTTGAAACAAAGCAACAAGTCACTTTATTTATTTATTTTATTTTATTTTTGTGATTTCTATACCGCCCCCCTCCCGAAGGACTCAGGGTGGTGTACAGCCCAATTAAAAACATCAACATACAAAAAGTAAAATGAGTAAAAATGGATTAAACAATTTGGCCCAGAAACATTTAAAACCCAATACATTATCTTAAAAGCTCGATCCCCTAAAACAATTATGACCTTGTTGATACTGGAGCTCCTATCCCAGGCCGGCTTGACGAAAAAGATGTGTTTTTAATTCTCGACAGAAGGAACGCAATTCCGTCATCGTACGGAGTTCAGGGGGGAGCTCGTTCCAAAGCGTTGGAGCTCCCACAGAGAAGGCTCTCCCCCTGGGGGTCACCAGCTGACATTGTCTGGCCGACGGCACCCTGAGGAGACCCACTCTGTGGCAGCGTACTGGACGGCGGGAGGTATTTGCTGGCAGAAGGCGGTCCTGTAGATATCCGGGTCCAATGCCATGGAGCGCTTTAAAGATGGTCACTAACACCTTGAAACGCACCCGGAAGGCCACCGGCAACCAGTGCAGCTCACGCAGGAGTGGTGTTACATGGGAGCACCATGACGCTCCGGTCACTACCTGCGCGGCCGCATTCTGGGCCAGCTGAAGCCTCCGGGTGCACCTCAAGGGGAGCCCCATGTAGAGAGAATGACTATGTTCATTACATATGCTCTCAGAAGTCACTCGTGGATTTCAGAAAGGTCAACCTTTCAGTTTAATCAAGTAAGAAACTAATATTAGTAATCATTAGTTTATTAATAACTAATTATTAATGTAATACATTAATAAAGGAGAGAAGCAACCTAGAACTAAGGAGAAATTTCCTGATAGTGAGAACCGTAAATCAGTGGAATGGCTTGCCTTCAGAAATTGTGGGTACTCCATCAGTGGAGGCTTTTAAGAAGAGATTGGACAACCATTTGTCTGAAATGGTATAGGGTCTCCTGCTTGAGCAGAGGGAGTTGGACTAGAAGACCTTCAAGATCCCTTCCAATTCTGTTATTCTCTTATTCAGTCAATAATTCAGTTTCTTATTAGCAGCCATTGCCAGTCTATCAAAACAATTCTCAAGCCTTAATTGCTTGAAACAAATCAGACTTTTCTCTTCCCCCTCCCTCAAAGCACTTATGGAATCTCTTAGTTAAAAAAAAAAAGAACAATGGAAGTGTGACATCTGCGTGCTTGCATATGGATATGAAATTCCTTCAGAATGCTAGCTTTGCCATTTCTTTATGTATTTTTACAGCAATGAGCCCTTTGTGCATATCAAAGCAGCCTGGCACTGCAGTTTGCAGTTTTTAAAGACCAGATTAATAATGCTTTTTAATGTTTTCAAGATCAGATGGCCAAGAACATGGAAGAAGAAGGCTGATCATCTTGAAGATGCTGAATAGTTCGTTATGGTTACAAATTAGGTTCCTATGGGATAATAATACATTAAAGTATATTCTATTAACAATAAGATTACTTGTGCAAATGCAGTTCAAACAACAAACTAAAAGACTGCAAACAATAAAGAAAATGATGAGAGGTAAGTATGTACTTAGAATAATACATTACTCGCAAAAAGGTTAAAAAATTGAAAAAATGGATACACAACCAGATTCAGTGTAAGCTGATAGCTAGAGGCAAATCATTATTTCAATGAAAGGAACACACAGTTTCAGGTCCCCTCCCTTTGGCTGAAACCAGCTTAATTGATCATTAGATCGGAGTATTTGTTATAGACACTTTTAAACTTTCATAATTAACAACCACAAAGTTTTTTGTTGTTACAAATAGCATGCCTGTTTGCCTTGATTTCCCCATCAGGTCCATGCTGATTTCCATTAATAAACACACAAATAAATAACTAGAAATGATGGCCCCAGATGCTTGCATGTTGTTATCTGTTGCCTAGGCAACAGAGGGGAAACTCAGTCTGAGTGGTGTTAAGTACACGTCTTTCTCCCTTTGAATAATACACTGAACACAGAGACCTGTTGCCAAATTGAAGTTCTTTCATAAAACTGATACTCAGCATATAGAACTCGAACAGATAATCATTTAATTATAGGATTGTCTTTCCTGTATATGTGGGGTTTTTAATTTTTTTTAACAGAATAACAGAAGGACAGAGGTCTTCTAATCCAACCCCCTGCTCAAGCAAGAAACCCTACACCATTTCAAACAAGTGGCTGTCCAATCTCTTCTTAAAAGCTTCCAACTTCTGGAGGCAAGTTGTTCCACTGATTGTTTAACTGTCAGGAAACTTCTCCTTAATTCTAGATTGGTTCTCTCCTTGATTAGTTTCGATCTATTATTAGAGAGAGGGGGGAGTGAAGGAGGGAGGGAATGAAGGAGGGAGGGAGTGAAGGAGAGAGAGAGAGAGAGAGAGAGAGAGAGAGAGAGAGAGAGAGAGAGAGAGAGAGAGAGAGAGAGAGAGAGAGAGAGAGAGAGAGAGAATGGCAAAGAAAGAGAGCCAGTTCTCCCCACGGACTAAAAGTTTATTCTCTTCTTTATTATTGAAAAAGTCTCGCTGCTTTGCCGTGCTATCGATATGTGGCTATTAAACTTTTATTTGTGCTATGATGTTGCAGTACTTCAATAATATCCTAAAGAAAAATATTTGGGTAGAAGATGAAATACCTGTAATAAATGTGGTATTTTTAAACATAATTTGAAGCACACACCCACATATATGACCTAGCTCTTGTGGAAAACGAAAGGACTCTTACGAATTCCAGAGGGTTTTAGCAGAGAGATTTATTGCGCAGGTTCAGAAGCAATAGCAACAAGCAATTCTGAACCCCGAGGGCGGGTTCAGACTTCAGTTTTATACCTTCCTTTCCTTTTTCCAGGAACAAAGGAATACTCATTGAAATACACATTGTAATACATTAGGTTCGTTTCTCACAGGTATACAATGGAGAGTTTGCTACATACATTGTATCCAAGTGCAATGCGCATTAGGTTAGTCACAGCACTATTCCAGTAATTATGCAGACACATCATTATTCTAATGATTGTTCATTATTCCACATTATAGCTAAGCATGTTGTTTCAAGAGTTTCTATTCCCCAGTCCTTTTTAATTTACCTTGCAATGCACTCAATTTAGATTCTGGTTATTTTGCTTATGATGATCAATTCATAATCAAAATCAATTCCCCATTCCCTTCCTGACCAATAATTAAGAACAGAGGTTTATCAACCAATCAGTGCTTATTTGCTACAATTTCAAGGATGCCAGTATCTGAATGTGTCATTCTATCTCCTTAGATTCTACCCAGTCATGCCTAAATAAGTAGTTCTTTCTCTTTATTAACAAAAAGAAAATAAACATCTGATGTTTCCCCCTTTTCAATCTTCCATTTCCATCTCTTGAACAGTTCATCTACCCAATGTTTTGCAAAAATAAAAAACCAGCAATTTTAGGGAACATGCAATTGTATAGGAATTACATTCTTTAGTTTCTTGAAAAAGGAACACATTGTAATCCTAAATAAAAAGGGTGCTTGAAATATGGAACTAGAAAAGGTTTAAGGCAAAACATGTAGGCTGGTTTTCGTGGGTCAATCTTCCTCACAAACCTGTTATTGTAAGGTGCTACCTTGAAGTTTTAGAAGAAAGGGAGGATATATGCATAATTATAAATAAATAAGTAAAGAAAGCTTTATAATAATTGTGCTTTTAATACAATCTTGAAGCTAATTTATTTACAGTTGTCACAACTGGAGTATTTCTTCCATTCTTCATTCCTGTATTTTTAAGACAGTCATTATTCAAGATTTCAGGTGTCTCTTAAAAAAAACAGCATGGATATATTTTGACATACTTGAACTGCTATGTTGTCTGAAGCAAATTAAATGCTGTTGTAGCATCTTGATATGGCAAGACTGCCTGGCCATAAATAAATGTTATATATTCCCAGATGAAAGCTATCATCTCCTTTGTTAGTTTTAGTTTTTGGTCTCTCATTGGCCATGTTCTTTTGGTTATAGCTGGCATATATATTGTTTGCCAATACTTAGAGCAGGGATCTTCAAACATGGCCCTTTTATGATTTGTGGACTTCAACTCTCAGAATTCCTCAGTCAGGCACGCTGGCTGAGGAATTCTGGGAGTTGAAGTCCACAAGTCATAAAAGTGCCAAGTTTGAAGACCCCTGACTTAGAGAGTTGTACAGACAGCCTTCCTGGAACTCTCTGCATGTATATTTGTTCAGACAGGCAAACAACACTATAATTCGGAATGCACAATCTGACAGTTCAAGGACAACTGTGTTTCCCAAAAATCTGTGGATAAGAACATTGGATACATTCAAAATTATCAGCAAATTTTAGTTTAAAGCGAAAATTATTTATGCGACCAGAAACTAATTATAACAACCACATTAAGTGAAACTGTAAATGTAACAGCAAATCAAATGAAATCAATTTCCAAATTTTGCCACGTTCACTACCTTGTATTGTAGTATTTCTTTCAAAGGTCAAATACAATGCTTGGACTGAAAAAAAAACAACCCTGACTTACTTGGGAATAAGACCATCTGAACACATTAATAGTTCCTTCAGGGTTAAAATCCAATATGTATAGGAGTCTGGTATAGTAAGTGAAAGCATGATAAATACTTAGTAATTATGACCGTCATTTATAATTTCATTATAATCTCTGATACTTGGATATCTAGAAACATGCCCTCCAGGTATATGTGTTAAAGACAAATATTGTTATTTTGAGCTACAGGGAGTCCTTGACTTTCAACCATTCATTCAGCAAATATTCAAAATTATAATGGCACTGAAAGATGGCCAGTTCTGGCACTTAGAAGCAGCCCTACAGTCATGTGAACAAAATTTAGGTACTTACATCCAGCATGTATTTATGATGCTTATGTCCTAAGGTCATGTGATTGCCATTTGGGACCTTCCCAGTGGGCTTCTGACAAGCAAAGTCAATGGGGACAAGCCAAATTCACTTAACAACGCCATGGTTCACTTATCAACTGCAGTGATTTGCTTAACAACCTGACAAAAAAGGTCATAAAATCATGCATTACTCAACTAACTTCACTAGCTGAAAATTCTGGTCCTAATTGTGGTTGTATCTATCACCTGCATATCTGAAGACTACCTATATGTCTTCCGCCTATTAATTTTTATTAGGAGAAATCTTATATTTACACTTTCTCTGAGAACAGAGTGAACAATCTGGAATCCAGCATTAACTTTAGTTAAGCTGAGCAATCTCTGACTGAACTAATAGGAAGTGGAAGACAATTATTTTAATTACCTTTTCTCCTTTTTTGATCTCCAGTTCCATACTATCCTGGAACAGACTTGGGGGTGGAGGGCAAGGAGGAGAAACATACAAAGTTGTAGAGTTGGGCTAATTGGCAAGTAATCATTTTTTCCCCAGAACCACCAGTAGCATTCTTCTTCTGATCCAAAGTTTTTAATATATTGAAAGAGTCCTTGCATTCAAGGAATATAAGGTCTGGACCCAGGCCAACATAAATAAATTAGAATCAAATATCTCTGTTCAAAAGATAAAGTCATTAAAATGTCTTCATAAAACTTCAGAACTGCGGTCTCAGTGGCTAAAAATTATCTTTCAAGTACCTTTGTTTTTTTCTTTAAAAATAATTATTTATACTCTAGTGGTAAATATAGGATTAATGATTTTATAGATTACAAATTTCTCCACTCTCTAACTTCAGAAGTGTCTGTCAGTTATTTGCAGTCCTCTCACTATTCTTCTGATTTGCTGATTTCTAAACTTCTTTTGTTGGCAGTTTTAGGTATTTAAGAGTGTGAAGTTCAATAAACTCCATGGTATCATCCTCTCCAGTTCTATTCCCCCCCCTTTGCATCTTTTATCTAGAAAATAAGGCTTAATTCAACTGACAACTTTTTAGCAAGACAAATGCTTCTTATGCACATATACTGGCAGCCTTGGGATTCTCCACACATTTCAATTTAGAGATCAGTTTAATATACCGGTATAGAGAAAATATATTGCAGAACTGTCTCATTTCATATACTTTTTGCTAGACAAATAGAACTTCCCAATTCCATTCAGTATATCAGTTATTATCACTGTATACAAGTCTTTCAATGGCTTTCCCTATTTGCACAGCATAGCACAAATATGGGCATCTTCTCTTTCACTCTCTATCTTTGCTTTGTTCCACATCTGGTCTCTTATCACAAGAGTGAGATAAGTTTAAGTTCTTTGTTTCTCTTTTCAGGACAATATCCCAGTATCCCATGCAAGGCTCAAGATGCATAAAATCTGTTTTGTCAGTTGTTGTTTTTTTAAGAATGTCAAGTGACTTGCAGTGTCTAGGATTAAAGGCAAAAGGGAGGAGATAAGGCTTGGCCAAGGAAGCTAGCAAATCTCTTGCCACAAAATTTTTCTACTGAGTAAAATGGCACATGGCACAACACAGGAGATCAAACCCATCAGGACAAGATTCAGCATTTGAATGACAAAGGCCACTCTTTTGAAGACAGCAAAATCCACATTTTGGATAGTTTGGATGGTTCGAAAGAGGGGCAAAAGAGGCCATTTATGTTAACATTGATCAGCCCTCTCTCAACAGAGGGGGAAGGATAAGACATCACCTTTCTCCCATATGTACAACAAAGCACTTGCAGCAGTGCCAAGACGATTCCACAACCAATTGCACTCCGAGGGCAAAGATAAATCCCCAAGTGGCCTCAAGAGCTCTCACAGAGGGTGCTAATGGACCCGATGACTGCAAAGAAATACAATCCTTCCATTCCCATCCACCCCCTACCATCCAGTCAGAATCTATCCTTCCATTCCCCACTACCCAATCTCAATTGTCAGTATCCTTTCATCTCTCCCCCTCATCACAACTGATGATATTTCTTAGATGAGAAACAAAAGGAAAAAAAGAACAGTCCAGTTCCTTTTTGAAAAAGCACTTTTGAGACAACTATGACTTGGATGATTGACAATCTCCACAGATACTGAGTAAAATGTGAGTTCAGAGCACTTCAGCAGTTCTTCAACGGGAAAAGACTCTGAGATGTCAAATAATAGATGTGGATTTACTTGGATTTAATTCAAACATGCCAACAAATCTTAGGCAAATCTAAAAAAAATAGCAACTCTATTGATTTAGTTCTAAAAAGTGCCTTACCCTACTACAGCTAGCAGCACATTTTAGATTTTCCTGAAAAGATGAAGGAAATAAAATTTTCAATATTCTAAAATATTGAAAAATGGAAGTAGTCACGTTCATTAAAAATGCAGCATGCAATTATGTTAAGATCAGAGGCATCCACAGAAGGAGTTAAAAAAAGAAGAAGTCAAGATATGGATCATAACCATGTGATTGAAGTCCTGTACCTTTTTGATCTGTGCTGCATGTAAAAAAGAGGTGGGGCTTTAATTTTGCAGCTGCAGCCCCCACCTTAACCTTTTTTTTTTACTGTCTTACAGATGCCCCTAGCTAAAGTCTTTCTAATGCTTATTTATTTATTTATTTATTTATTTATTTATTTATTTATTTATTTATTTATTTATTTATTTATTTATTATTCAAATTTATATGCCGCCCTTCTCCTAGGACCCTATTTAGCTTGTAAATAACACCTATATAACAAGAAAGATTGCAAATTCTATTTTAAAAAATCTTAGCAGCATTTTCCAAAGGTGCTTTTTCAAGAGGCAAACTGGACTTTCTTGTTTTCCCTTGAAGATGTTTCACTTCTCATCCAAGAAGCTTCTTCAGCTCTGACTGGATGGTGAGGAATGGGAGGTTTTATATTTCTTGCAGACAGTTGGTTATTTGCATTCTTTTAGAGAGTTGTTGAGGCCACTTGGAGGTATATCTGTGTCTTCAGGGTCACCTGAGTGGTGCAAATGGATGTGGAGCCTTCTTGGAACTGCTGAAAGGACTGTGTTGTTGACAGGAGACAGATGATGTCATATTCCTCCCGCTCTGTTGAGAGAGGATGGCTAGCAACATCAAAAAACTATTTAAAAGCATGACTCTCAAATCACTACATATGCACTGCTTCTATTCATGATTTTGCTCTACCCTATCGGTTTAAAACTTAGAAGCCTTTAATGGGTCTACGGTATCTAATTACAAAATCATCAAAGTCTATGAGTCAATTCGTTTTTCTTTTAGAAATGCTTCTTTCTGTGTAAAAGAAAAACCTCACCATTATGTATGTGGACCACATTTAAGAACCACATTTAGCTTTCTTTAAAGTAGAGATCCCCAACCCCCAACCCCCGGCCCCTGGCCCACTACTGGACCATGGCCTATTTGAAACTGGGGCGGAGGAGAGATGGGCAAGCATGTGCACGAAGCTCCATTAGTGCAAATGGCGAGCAAGTGCACATGCGTGAACGTCCACCCATGTGAGCAGAGGGTGCTTGTGTTCATCCATGAAACTCCATTCACATGAGTGGAGCTTCGTGCGTGAGCACGAGCACCTTCTGCTCAAGTGCCTTTTCTCAAGTGAGAAGCTCCATTTGTGCGAGTGGAGGTTGTGCACACACAGAACTCACACAAATGGAACTGTGTGCATGCACCTGCACCTGCCATTCACATGCCCCTCCTGGACTGGGCCAGGCCGGGCCACCAAGCTGAAAAGTGTTGGGGCCACTGCTTTATAGGGTTATTCTAAATGAATTGCAATTGATAATGAAAGTGAAATTGACGTAATCCTCATTTAGCAACTGCCTCATTTAGCAACTATTCACAGTTATGATGGTGATGATAAAGTAACTTTAGAGTCATTCATCCCATTTATGACCTTTGCATGTTTACAAAGCAAAGGAAAGCAAAAGTAAGATCATAAGCACACTTGCAGTTCCACTTAGCAACTGCTTTGCTTAAAGTCCAAGTTATCAGTTTCAATAATGGTTGCTAAACAAAATTTACCTGTATCTGCTCTTTTGCAAGAGATGAATGTCATATGAAGCAAAAATGGTTGGGTATAGAATGTTCTTCTGCCCATTTTATTGGAAATGAAATTTAATTCTGTTAGCAAAACCATAGAAGTAAGCTAAATACATCAGGTATGGGTTTTATTAGAACAGAGGGGATGGGGGCTTTAGGGAGGTAAGGAAAATGTGTAACGAAGGAATGAGTGATGAATAAATGTGAATAAAATAAAAATGTGAATAAGGGCTAGCAAACATTGAGATGTTTGGGTTATGTAGAGGAACGCATCACAAAACAAATGTAGGTAAAGTGAAAAGCAAAGTAAATGACTAAGAAGAAGGGAGAGATTAGGGAAACTGATTGGATGAGGTTGATGCATCACCAAAAAGAGACAAGTGAGAATTTGTCTTAAGAAAGTAATTTATGAATCAAATTACGGGCACAGTGAAAGCAAGGATGATCTGCAAAGTTAGAAAGGTGTAGAACAGGGAGTTTCAAAGTTTTTCAGACTATGGAACAGGTTCAAAATAATAATTCCCAAAAACCTTCAGTCAGGAGCCAAAGCACTTTAGCAATTAAAAAAAAAGTTGCACTAGCCGTTATTTAATAACTTATTGCGGTATTATATGCCATTAATCTCATACGCACACACACACACATTTACATTTCACAAAACACTTGCCCCATTATAGTCCCAGAAAGTTCTTCTACATATTTTATGCAGTAAATATAGAAAGTTTACTGTAAAAGCCAACTTAACATTTTCAGTGTACAAAAAATAAAACATAGATTTCACACTTATTTGGGAAATTAATGTTAAAAAAATGCCCAGTGTTCAATGAGTAGGATGTGATCACTTTTCCTTTAAAAAAAAAGTTCACTATTTGGAGCAGTTGATATTACTTGCAAGTGGAAATTGCCTTTTATGCGTTTCATATTTCTCTACTTGGTTTTTGTGGCTACATATAAAGCGAAGTTTCTCTCGCACAATATGTTGTTTCAAATGAGACATTTTAATGCTTGATGACAATTTGAAGATGTTCTTGAAAGAGCTCTATTCAGAAATTCATAAGTTCTACTGAAGAAAATGTTGTTGGTAATGTGAAATCAGTCAAAATAACTCTTAAGTCTTTAATAGCAATTCAGATGGAGTGGATACAGCAAAAGGATTTTGATAGAGGCAGAAAACATTCCCTAACTGGGACATGCAAATCAGACCTGTGTTGTATCACCTACATTTTGACATATTCACTGAGGGATAATTCATTTGTTAATTAAAAATGCAAAGGTTTGGAAAGCTTGCAAGCTTATTTTTAGAAATACATTCCCTTCAAAGTGTGAGCTTTAGCTGAACTGCAATCATTATACTTTGAAGTTTGAATCTAGTTATAGGTCTTCCTTGCAGTGAAACATTTAACGTCGTTGAAATAAATAAATAAATACACCAGACAAGGTCGGCACCCCACATTTTTACACTTAATTTCTGTGCCTATTTAAATGTGTGTTCTAATAAAAAGATGCACCTCCTCCTGCAGTGTAAAGACGCTAAGAAAAAGATACAGGCATGTCTTGAGCAGAGGTTTGAAGCTACTGCAGAGCTGCTTGTCACAGCTTGAGACAGCTTGAGAATCTCTCTGTGTTTATTGGTTTTTATATCCTTTTTACATACATAGGCTTTTACATTAAATGCTGACATAAAGTTTTCTAGTAACCCATTACCTGATCAAGGACCAAGTAAATAGCAAACAGGAGAAGGAACTAGTTAAAGGCAGGAAGAGATAGGAAGGAACTTAAGCATATTATCTACAGGAAGAGATAGGGCAGCAGTTCTCAACCTTTTCCGGGGCTTGACCCCGGCCCACATCGCGCATGCGCGGTGCGACGGGGGCATCGTGCATGCGCGGCGCGACGGGGGCATCGCGCATGTGCGGCACGATGGGGCACATTGTGCATGCGTGACGCAACGGGGGCGCATTGTGCATGCGCAACGCGGCAGGGATGCATCGCGCATGCGCAGCATGGCGGGGGTGCATCACGCATGTGCAACGTGACGGGGCGCATCGCGCATGCACGACGTGATGGGGTGCATCACACATGCGCAGCGCAATGGGGCGCATCACGCATGCATGGCACGGCAGAGTACATCGCGCATGCGCGGCGCGACGGCCCGCATCACAAGGGGGAAAAAATGGCCGACCAAAAAAAATATGGCCGACCCCCAAAACAATGGCGGGCCCACAACGCGCATGCGCGGCGTGACGGCCTGCATTGCAAAGGGGAAAAAATGGCCGACCAAAAAAAATGGCCGACCCAAAAAAAATGGCGGACTGCGGCGTTTGGCGACCCCCGTGAAATGATCGTTCGACCCCGGTTGAGAACTGCTGAGATAGGGAGTAACTTAAGCATATTTAGGTAGGTGAGGCATTAAGTCAAAAGTGTATTACCTTTTGGCTGCTTCAGGGTATCAAAAGGTTATGAGGTTTGTGGGGAGGAAAGCATGGCAGTTTGCTGCGCATGCATTTTTCTCCACACTGCAGTTCATAGAATCAAGCCAATATAGTTTCACAAGTCAGCCATCTCGTTTCAATATGCAGATGAAATGTGTTTGTTATGCAGATGCACTGTTTCTTCACATGGCATAGAAAATAACCAGGAGCGGAGTAATCTTACTTTTGTGAAATTCACTGTTTTAACCGCATCATTGAGTACAGTTTTGAAGTCTTGTGGCATTTCACAGTGCATGAGGATGAAGGTGTTAATGGTCATGTTTAATTTGTGGAGCAGGTTTTTTTTCATGGGCTACATTACACCACATTATTCCAATCATAACTGCTGGACCATTGATGTATGTATTACAGCACAACTACCAAAGTCATTCAATTTTTCCATAAATGAATTAACCGAATTGGATATTTCTGCTTCCGTGGTTCTGGAAAGGTAAACCTCTGCTCCTCAACAGAAGACTCATGTCTATAACCTACAAACACAAGTAAGGGTACTAAATCTGAAATTTGAAGGAACAAACTTGCTTTGCTCTGTTTAACTCATTCAATTAGTTCCTATTTACAAAAAATTGATACGTCTCTCACATGCCTTGAAACTTGGGGCGCATGAGCTGCACTCTGCCCCTGGGCCTAGGAATGTCCCTCAATCAGCGACTGTGTGTTGACTGCGATTGTATGCTGTATGAATGTCATTAATTTTTTATTGTATTGTTTTGTAAGCCGCCCTGGGTCCTAGGAGAAGGGCGGCATAAAAGTTTAAATAAAATAAATAAATAAATAAAATAAATAAATAAACTGTTTTATCAGGTAATGATACACAATTGGGGGTCTTTCATGTGAATTTTAAGTGTTCAATCAATCATGCATTCTATCATATATTTTCTGCATGTCCTTTTCAGCTTTTCTCCAATAGCATACGCTTCATCAGTTTTTGTCACGTGATAGGGCAGATCATTGTAAGGACATATTTGTTGTTGCATAACAATGTATTAAATGCTGGTTTTGGATTCTGAACATTTTTTGTAAATACTCTTGGCTTTTACATTTCAGACTAAGTCATCTTCATTGCATTTAGGACAAAGCAATCATCCAACTGAAATTGGGAAAAATACCTTAGGCACTGAAGAGAGAGGCATCTTCTGTGATTATTTTTATGCTGTTAAGCAAGTTAGAAACTGCTGCCCTATTTCAAGCTTTCTCTGCTTTCAATTTTTTTGTATCCAAAAACACTGATTCATTTTACCTACCTCAGTTGACCTGTAGAATAGAGTAGAATAGAATAGAGTAGAGTAGAGTAGAGTAGAGTAGAGTAGAGTAGAGTAGAGTAGAGTAGAGTAGAGTAGAATAGAATAGAATAGAATAGAATAGAATAGAATAGAATAGAATAGAATAGAATAGAATAGAATAGAATAGAATAGAATAGAATAGAGCTGGAAGGGACTTGGGGGTTTTCTACTCAAGCACCCTGCTCAAGCAGGAGGACCTATACCAGGAGTAGGCAACCTTGGCTCTTTTATGACTTGCGGACTTCAACTCCCAAAATTCCTGAGTCAGCAATTCTGAGAGTTGAAGTCCACGAGTCATAAAAGAGCCAGGGTTGCCTACCCCTGACCTCTACCATCTCAGACAAGTGACTGTCCAGTCTCTTCTTAAAAATCTCCAGTGATGGAGCACCCATGATTTCTGGAGGCAAGCTGTTCCACTGATTAATTATCCTCACTATGAGGAACTTTCTCCTTAATTTCAAGCTGCTTCTCTCTTTATTCAGTTTCCAACCATTGTTTCTTATCCTGCCTTCTGGTGCTTTGGTGAATAACGTGACCCCTTCTTCTTTGTGACAGCCCTTCAACTATTGGAACACTGCTATCATGTCTCCCCTATTTCTTCTTTTCTTTAGACTAGCCAAACCCAAGTCCTGCAGCCATTCTTCGCATGTTTTAGTCTCCAAGTCTTTAATCATCTTAGTTGCTCTTCTCTGATTTTTTTCCAAACTCTCAACATCTTTTTTGTGATATGGTGACCAAAATTGGCTGCAGTATTCCAGGTGTAGTCTTACTAGGGTTTTATAAAGTGCACTAATACTTTGCGTGATCTTGATTCTATGCCTCTGTTATACAACCCAGGATTGTATTAGCTTTTTTGGCTGCTGCTGCACATTGCTGGCTCATAGTCAAGTGGTCGTCCACTAGGACTCCAGGGTCCCTATCACAGTTACCTTTGCTTTTTCTTGCCTAAATGTAAAACTTTGCTTTTCTCCACATTGAAATTCATTTTGTTGGATAGGGCCCATTGTTCAAGTTTGTCAAGATCTTTTTGGATCCTGAGTTTGTCTTCTGGGGTGTTGGCTACTCCTGCTAGTTTGGTGTCATCTGCAAATTTGATGAGTTCCCCTTCTGTTTCTTCATCTAAGTCATTGATGAAGATATTGAAGAGTACTGGGCCTAAGACAGAACCTTGTGGTACCCCACTGCTTGCTTCTCTCCATGTGGATGTAGTGCCACTGAGGACTACTCATTGAGTCCGGTCTGCCAGCCAGCTACAGATCCATCTGGTGGTGATGTTGTCTATTCCATTTTTTTCTAGCTTACCAAGGAGTAGGTTGTGGTCTACTTTGTCAGATGCCTTACTGAAATCTAAGTGTACTACGTCCACAGCATTTCGCTGGTCTACTAGTTTAGTCACTTTAGCAAAGAATGAAAATAGAAAATATAGGCTGAATAATGCCCGTAAGATGTTTGGTGGCAGGCAAAAAGTCTAACTTTGTGCATGTCCAAGTTAGAAAAAGGAAAGATTTCAGCTTTCTCCTTCATGGACCACTGACAATTTTGGCTATTTAGTATTTTATTTTATTCATCTCTCCTCAAGGTGACTCTGAACAGCTTACAATGCTGGTGAAATACAGACCATGAAAAGGGAAGAACCAGAGTCAAGGCAGGGATTTGAAGGGATGCAAGAAAGGAAAGGGAGATTGTTGTGTTCAAGGTTTTTCTTTTCCTCCTTAGTCTTGCACAGGACCACATGAAGTTCTGGTAGAACCATCGGTTTTCAGGCAATTCAGTGTGAAAATATCAGCATAGAGAGCTATAGTGAATTATATTGATATAAACCAGATTTAGTTAGAATTCCTCTTCTTTTCTTTTCTCTTATCTCCTTCCTCCAAAGTCTGTTTTTCTGCACTTGGCTTAACAGTGCTTACTCAAGAAGGAAATAACATAATGTTTATGTATTTATCATGCATTTATTTTAGTCTTGAGTAATATGTGATAATCAATTCATTTGTTGTATAATAATTCCCATTTTACTAAAACCTGCAATATCTCTTGAATTTATCTGCCTTGATGTATGAAAAAATATAACAATCTGCACTATCCATTGTTTCACTAAAGGTGAAACCAAGGTCAGTCTATCATAGTTCATTATTCTGCAGACCAATCTTCCTCTTATATCACCCCATTGATGATTCAAAGAGATCAGAGATCATAGCAAGATCACAAGTTCATTATTTTGAAATAATATTCCTCTAGAAAGATACTTATGTGTGTGTATGTGTGTTTTAAATAGTAATTGGCTGTCAAAACAGTCCATAATAAAATCCCTAGTATGTAATAAAATCTGAGATATTTATATTTATATTCATCCAACATACGAGAGAGAGAGAGAGAGAGAGAGAGAGAGAGAGAGAGAGAGAGAGAGAGAGAGAGAGAGAGAGAGAGAGAGAGAGAGAGAGAGAGAGAGAGAGAGAGAGAGAGATTCTAAAAATGGAAGCATACATACATGGATATATGCATGTCTGTAAGGCAACATGGATGGATGGATAGCAACATATATTATAAACACCTCAGATTTTATTATATACTGGGAATTTTATTATAAACTGTTTTGACAGCCTATTACAGTGATGGCGAACCTTTTAGGGATTGAGTGCCCCGAAACTGCCTCCCCCTCTGCTCCCCCACTCTGCCCCCACCTTGTCCCACCCCACTCCACCCCCTGTCCTGCCCAACTCCGCCTCCGCCCCACTCACCTACAGGACCACCCACTGTCTCCACCGCCTGCCGCAGATCGCTCAGGCAGCCCAGCAGCGCCATGGCAGCCATGCCTTCCACCCATGCCCCACAGCACCAACTGCGCATAACGGGGCGCGAGGCCAGAGTCTTGTCCCTGCTGCCCAGCTGCCATGTCCTTTGCTGTGTTGCTCTGTGTGGGCCATGCCTGGGGGGGCGATTCTCCTCCGGGGGTGCTGCTGGTGAGAAGGGGATTGCAGGGGGAGGCGGGACTGGGGCGATGGTGTGCATGTGCACAAAGAGGGCTCTGAGTGCCGCCTCTGGCATGCGTGCCATAGGTTTGCCACCACTGGCCTATTACTATTTTTTTAAAAATGCACACAAACATATATAAGTATCTTTCTAGAGGAATATTATTTCAATTTAATAAACTTGTGATCTTGCTGTGATCTCTAATAAATAGAAATATCCCTCCCTTTCTTTGGTTAGCATCTTTCAGAATTATCATTGACTATCACCACTCAAGTATTGTGGGAACTATAGTCCAAAATACCTGGAGGTCCCAAGATAGGGAAGAGAGGTTGAATCTTGGGAATTTTGCACTGAACATCATAATCTTGATCATCTCTTTACAAGCACAATTTGATCTTGTGATCTGAATGTTTGTGCGTTAAAAAATGCATTGTGATAAATTTATTCTTCTTTAAAGATTTTCATCAGAGCCGATCACAGCCTTCCTTCCTGATATATGACAGTTAATCCAGAGAAAACTGAACACCAGTTGATCAACTGCAGAAAACAGATATTGATCACAAACACATTTTTCAAACTTCCATTTTCCTTACATGACACTAAGTAATACGCAAGTAAATTTATTGAACGACAAAGATTTTTGAGTCATAGTTATACTTTCCTGTAGTGACTGCCAGACCAATTCAATAGCATTAAGCCAGGGGTTCTCAACCTTGGCAACTTTAAGACTTGTGGACTTCAACTCCCAGAATTCCTCAGCCAGCAAAGCTGGCTGAGGAATTCTGGGAGTTGAAGTCTACAAGTCTTAAAGTTGCCAAGGTTGAGAACCCCTGCATTAAGCGAAGATACCTATATAAATGCAACTTGACTTTCTCTGAAGTGTATAACTCATGCAGAATCCATGTTCATCCTAGAAATTTGGGTAGGAAGTAGTCTGTTGAGCAGTGCCAATTATGTCTGGTCGAGCATAAACAATTTCTCAAGCATTTCTAAAAGTTTCTTAATGACTTGCTTTCCTCCTTTATAGGCAATTTCTTCTTATCAAAGAAGCCCAACCATTATGTTTCTAGAAGGGTGTTATTTGTTTTGATAATCTTGCCATTTCTCCTTGCTGTTTTTTTTAAATTTGATTTATGGATCAATTTGGCCAACGGTTGAGAAAATCAGCTTTACGTATTACTGGTGTAGACTATGAATGTTTGCTTGCCTTTAATTCTGCGATAATTCAGTGTTACTTGTCAACCTTAGGAGACAAAATATGCTTTAAAGGATTTGGGGCTGCTTGACAGAAACAAGTAAAAAGTATTAAACATGAGCGCTGGTTCTCAGACTGATAAGAAGTCTAGTAACTGTTTCTAAACAATCAGCCAGGTACAGTCTGCCCTTCCTTCACAAAAGAGATAATAGGAAAGTAACAAAAATGCTGAATCTATCCATCTTAATTTACACACACATACATACATACACACACACACACACGTATGTGTGTGTGTGTGTGTGTGTGTTTGTGTGATGACCCAGGGCACAGCACAGAGGCAATGCAGTCAGCTGGCAATTCAAACAGTTCTTTTATTGCTCCAAATTTTCCCCAAATTCTCCCACGTTTCCTCGCAAGCTTACAACAAAAGAACATACATACCCCTTTAGCCGATTCTGGCTGAAAGTAGGTTCAAATACAGTCTGATTAGCATAAGAAAGTACTTCATTTTCTTCCTCAGATTCAGGCTCAGACGGAGGCATGACAATATGGCAAACATATTTAAGCATACATATATATAAATATATGGATGTATAAGGATGTGTGTTCTATAGGTAATCCTCGACTTGCAACAGTTCATTTAGTGACCAATTGAAGTTACAACAGCAGTGAAAGTTACAACCATTGCAGCTTCCCCATAATCACATGATCCAAATTCAGGCCCTTGACAACTGACTCATATTTATGATGGTCGCAACGTCACTGGGTCATGCGACCAGCTTTTGTGACCTTCTTGTGACAAGCAAAGTCAATGGGGAAGCCAGATTCACTTAACAACCGTGTTACTAACAAAGGTGGCAAGAAAGGTCGTAAAACGGGGCAAAATTCACTTAACAAATGCCTCACTTAGCAACAGAAAATTTGGGCTCAATTGTGGTTATAAGTCGAGGACTTCCTGTGTTAGTTTTGAAAAGCATAGATGCCATCTGATTCTTTGGGGTATTTGTCTGCAGGTTACTTGCTACAGTTTTTCACAATGTGTCATTAATGATTACATGATTTGCTGTTGCAAGTCTAACATATAAGATTTAATTGATTTCTTTGCTGTTTTGAGGTTTTTCAAAATTCAGTATTATGGAAAGAAACTTAACTGCTAATTGCATAAATTCTCGTAAGCACAAATGTAATTTCCAACAGCTTGCTAACTCCCTTTTTATTACTTTGTTTTGAAGATACCTTTCCTAGAAGACTTCACAAATTGCATAATTTCTTCATAACTAATAATTAGTGAACCTTTGGGTACCACACACCTTACAGAATGTATTTATTTTTACAGTTGCACATCTCATAAGAAGTGATTTGGGTAGTATATAACAATCACATAAAATTAGAATTATATAAGTACAAACATTTTAAAATACAGAATCATAATTATTAAAAATTAAAATATATTAGAAAGTAAAATATGCAAACCACAGGTATGGAGAGAATGAATATATCCGTAGTGGATCCATCTTAAGATGTCATTGGTTCCCTTGGACCACCAAACCTGGTGAGATAACCAGGTCTTGAAAGACTTCCAGAACATTAATAGGAACAGAGTTAACTGATTTCAGGTAGGAGAATGTTCCACAACTTGCTGCATCTAACTTGCCACAGTTAATTCGCCATGGCCAATTCACCGCGGGACAATTTGCCGCAGAACAAGAGTTACACTAATATCGAAGAAATGGTGGAATATAATTGTCAACTCTGCAACAAACCTGGCTGAAGCCATCTTGCTCATTTTTGGTTGCCACAAGAATGGGGAGTTTCAGGGCATTTTTTTTGTCATAGAACGCCCAGAACGGAATTCCGGCACCTTTTTTGGATGGAACCTTGTAGGGTAGGCAAGGCATGATGTTGTATGATGTGTGTGAGTTCCGGCACTTTTTTTTTTTTTTAAGAAAAAAAGCACTGGGGAGTTTTATGCTAGTCTAAACAATTCTCTGTCCCGTGTGAACCAAGGTCATTTCTATTTGTTAGACTGGGGGTTGAGCCTAATGTTAGAAAGCCCGCCAAACTATTCTATTGGGAAATGTAGTTGCATAGTTTCTGGGGTGGGAAGTTTAACTTTGTAATAATGTAACTTTTTGGAGGGAACTTTAGTTTTGGTTTCACTTTTGACCATGCCAATACTTTGTAGCCAATAAACACGTTCTTAGAGGAAAACTCAAGTCTCGGAGTTCTGTTTTAGTTGGTCTCATCTATCGGAACCATGCCAATAATCATTAAAGAAAGGATAGCCAATTAATGAAATGTGAATAACAAAAAGTAAAATAAATTTTAAATTATTTTAAATACTTGAATTGAATTGTTGAATTGTTCTGCGGTGAGTTGTTCTGTGGCCAGTTGGCCATGGTGAGTTGGTTGTGGTGAGTTGGCTGTGGCGAATTGTCCCATTCCAGCAGACAATGCCTGCCTCCTTTGACCCACCAGATATAGGTCCTTGATGAATGATACTCAGAGCATGCCTCCTTTGCCAGATTATTAGAATAGCACTTACACTTATGTACCACTCCACAGTCCTTTATAGCACTTTGCAAATGGTTTACAACATCACCATGTTGCCCCCAACAATCTGAGTCCTCATTTTAAGCACCTCAGAAGGATGGAAGACTGAGTCAACCCTGAGCCTGTCAGGATCAAATTCCTGGCAGTGGCAGAGTTAGCTTGCAATACTGTATTTTAACCACTGTGCCACCATGGCTTAGAATGACAAGTTTTTAATAATAATAATAATATGTTGATATTTTTTTATGGATTATCACAGATGTTTGGCAGGGGTGAGAGGACAGCAGAGGTAATTCTCTTTAATATCCAGGGGCTATAAATAAATGAAATGATTTTTTTTTGTCCAAATTCTTGTGAATTTCCATTGATGTGCATGATGCTTTCATGTGAATGGAAGAGGAAAAAGCATTCTCTACAACAAACATTACAATGTTGTCACATTATTTGAGCTTGTAACTCTGTAGATAGCAATGATTAGAAGCTATTTCCAGAACCACTTACAATTATAGGAGAGTGTAATTTATTTTTAAAAGAGGAAGCATACACTATATGGCCATTTGTTTTTTGCTATGAGCTAGAAGTACGATATAAAGTTTCATGGAGAAATAAAAATTCTCTAACCAAGAGCCCCAGTGGGTATGAGTGTTGGTGGATGATAATATATGGTGATCCAAAGTCTATTAAGAATCATATTGGACTTGAATCCTTTGAAAGGATAAAAGGGCTATTTGACGTAGAAGAAGCTTTGATACCTCAAACCATGCTTCAAGCCTTTTCCTTCATGCATTATAGCAGTTTTTGTTATGAATATAATTTATTTGCACGAATAACACTCCATTTCAATAAATGTCATTTCCCAGATCCAGATTTATAAAATTAATCAAAGGCATCTATTGAATATTTTATGAATTTCTTATGGGAAAGGAGGAAACATTTAAACTTAATCTTTCTTTCCGATTCTTGCTTTTATTGCCCTGGACAATACAATTCTTTTCTTAAAAATTGGAAAATTATACATTGTTATTATGGGGTGCATGATTGTGTCTTTATTTCACCAGCCGGTATGTCTTTTTCTCCAAAGGACAAATATTGAACATTAACCCATGTGAAGGAAAAAAACCCTAAATGTATATTTGAGGAGATATTTGGGATGAAGGCTGGACATGCTCTTTGCTGATCCTCATCTGCATATCTGTGGCCTCATCGTGGTTTATTATTCTTTGTTACAGATTTCCACAGTGTAGATATATTCTTTTTTTGGTAATTGTTTTACAATGTCATCTAAAAATAGCCTTCTAGAGGCAGCCTCTTTTTCTGCCCTTCAGACAGGTTGAGAGTTCATTTTTCAAAATTTGCAACCTGCAGAGGAACTGTCATCCAAATCTGGAGGGCACCAAGTTGTAAAGATTTACTTTAAAAGTCTTGTTGTTCTCTTGGCTTCCTAGAAAGATTTATGAAGTTAAAAACATACAAAATGATCTAAGGACTCTATGCTATAATAAGAATTGTGGTTCCTGTTACTGAGGACAACATGGATCCAAGATCTGATTATGATATAGGCAAGACCACGGAGATTTCACTTTTATTCTATTTTTTTTTATTCAAAAGCAAAGGCAGAATAAACAATGTGGGTGTCAGATGATTCTTATCAGAGTAAACAGGGATTTTTTATTTTTCTGCTATTTATTCGCATTACATAACAATTTTCCCCTTGTTTAATTAAGCATAGGCTGACCAACCCTTCTGCACACTTTTTTACCTATTATATTTCCATTTGCAGCCAAAACAACTAAATAAGAAATACAGTCTAACATGTGTGCATAAGCCAAACCACTAACTACTGGTTTTATTTGCTGCTCCTGGCCTAAAGAAAGGGCTTATGTAATTAATTAATTAATTAATTAATTAATTAATGTTGTATTGGTCAGTCCTCCGGCAGGATATTTGATCTTTTTTCTCCTTGATCCATGGGCCTAGGATCATCTAGCCATGTAGAATCGAATCAAATCGAATCGAATACAATAGAATAGAATGCAATAGAATAGAATGCAATAGAATAGAATAGAGCTGGAAGGGACCTTGGAGATCTTCTAGTCCAACCCCCACTCAAGCAGGAGAACCTATACCATCTCAGTCAAAGTGACTATCCAGTCTCTTCTTTAAAACCTCCAGTGATGCACCACCCACAATTTCTGAAGGCAAGCTGTTCCACTGGTTAATTGTCCTCACTGTTAAGACCTTTCTCCTTAATTCCAGGTTGCTTCTCTCCATGATCAGTTTCCAACCATTGTTTCTTGTCCTGCCCGCTGGTGCTTTGGAGAATAATTTGACCCCTTCTTCTTTGTGGCAGCCTCTCAAATACTGGAATACTGCTATCATGTCACCCCTGTTTTTTCTTTTCTGTAGACTAGCCAAACCCAAGTCCTGCAGCTGTTCTTCATATGTTTTAGTCTCCAGGCCTTGGATCATCTTAGTTGTTCTTTTCTGAACTTTTTCTAAGGTCTCAACTATTTGACCAAGCAGAACAGCGAACTGGATAATGGTGGTAGCAGGAGCACCTGTGGCGGGATGGGGGGGGAGGGGAGTCAACAGCTTTTGCACATTTTTGTACAAGTCAGGATGATAGCTGTGGCTATAAAACATGTGAAAAAAGGAATGGAGTTTTGATATCATGGTTGCAGCTATGTTTTTGATCCTTCCTGCAGATATTCCTGAATGGGAGGTAGCTTTTTAGTTAACTAGATTGCTTTTCGGTGAAGTCTGGTTTAGAAGGTTAAAAACAGGGGCCCTTTGAGTCTTTGGAGGAAATCTACAGACAATTGTCTGTACCAAGACTCTTGCAAGGCTTCTGTGAGTTATTTGAAGATTAAATATTCAGATTCTAGAAGCTGCTTGTCAGCCACAAAGTTTTACTTTTATATTTTTGGTTTGTCTGAGAGGTGAAACAATAAAAGCTGCCAAGGAATTCACCATAGATTCAAAGGTGTGGTTATTAGATGCAGAATCTCTTCTTAGGACCAAGGCATTTCAGGTTGTTCAGAGCAGTTCATTTTTATTTTTGACTAATGTTGAATAAGAAAAAATAATCAAGCTTTTATGTGAGTCTAGGACGGAATAAGTACATCTGTATAAGATAACATCAATAAGAACTGCAGCATTTCAGTAATAACAGTGAGACCTGTCTAAAAATATCTTAGCATTACTAAGCACTATTTTACTAAAACACCAAGATCTATCTGTCATCATCTATATCTATCTATCCATCCATTCATCCTTAACATTAATACTGAGATGACAAATTAAGAAATGAAAATACGATATAGAATATTGAATAGAAGATATTCTCAGCCTTTTAACTAAGATGAAGTGTAGTATCAATCAAAATATTAGTTATAAGCTAGAGGAGTCAAGTGATCTGCATACTCCAGAAAGGCAAGAAAAGGTAGAAGGAGATAGCTGACTAATCTTTTCTTATTTGACTGCTCTTTTGCTAAAACTCATAGCTTCTTGAGATTTTGTTTTCTAAAGCCAAAAGGGGGGGGGCAGGAAAGATAAATGAGCTCCTAAATTTTCAAGCTGCAGTGCATCTGATAATCCAGGATGAATGAGGGAAATGGCCGAGCAGTCTTGGTAAATCCGTCATATATCCAAAGCTGCAGAAATTATCTGAAAGCTATTAAAGAGCTGACACTGGTCAGCATAATAATTTATCAAAGCTCTAATAGGCCATATATTAAGGATTAAGAATCTAGAACATAAAACATATAACTTAATTTTATTGATGATAGTACCCTGATCCACAAAATAGCATATAAAACTTACAAAGCTAGTCCACAGTCCATTGTCAACAGAATTACAATCGCCACAGGGAGTATCAGAATAATTTTCTACGATCTCCAGCAATCTCTAATCTATTTTATCTAGAAATACTCTGATTGTAAATACTGAAACTTTTCTAGTTATTTCAGTGCAAGACTTCAGTGGTCAAATGCAGATAGATATTGGTTGCTTAATGTACCCCTTTCATTCTTTCAACAATGTGGGAATTTATTTCCTTTCTTCTGGCTGTCTCATTCCATGTCCCCTGCCTTTTTAAATATAATTTTGATTAAAAAGCAAATGTAAAGAAAAACTATGAAGGAAAGAGAGGAAGTAATAAAGAGAAAGAAGAAAAAGAAACTGCAAAAAGCAAATCAGAATAAGAAAGAAAAATACTTAAAGAAATAAGAAAAAACAAGTAACTTCAAACCTTCATTTCAAACTTATAAATGAACTGATTATCTCGCCTCATTCCATTTTTTTCTGATCTCACTCCTGATTTTGAATATGTTTATTTATTAATTTCTACTATGGGAGGTTGAATCCCCCACATCTTTTAAAAGTAGAACGGTTCATTTGTAAAGTTGTAACATTTAAGATGATATGCTATTTGCTTCAGGAACTTATACTCTAATTTATATATTTTACACTAATCAAACATCCTCTTTAAGGAAGCATTTGGGCTTATGACAGCATAGGAATGTCTACAGGGAATGGTATAAAAACAGTCAAGATGGTGGCCACACATTTTTGATACACATAAAGAACAGGTGGAGCTTTGACCAGGCTATTGTGACCACCATCTTATCTTTTTTGACCATACCATGTAATGGCTGCTTATAGTCTTCAATAGTTTCAGTTTTATGCATTGGTTTTACAAATATATTTTTTTATTTAATTGACATTTTATCTTATGTTTTGGTTAGCCACTTAGTCTGAAAGAAGTAGGCAGCATATAAATTCTAGTAATAACTATAAAGATAAATATTTATGCTGATTTATATGACTTCTTCTCCCACCAAAGTGACTCAAGGGGAGGCAAAAAATAAAATAAAATTGAATCAACAATGAAAATACTTATAGGCCAGGAACTATTAAACTCGTCAGCTCATTAAACCTTCATGAAGTTTCAGATTGTTTGTCTATTTCCAAACATTTATTACATGAATATAATGTATTAAATACTACTTTAACTAATAGTACTATGAATAATCATCATGATAGAAACTTTTTGCTGGTGACTCACCATCTAACTCTGAGTAACACTGCCACTAGCTACCTCAGCTTCAGAACTAAGAACTGGCATGGAGTTCTACAAAGATCTGAAAAGATTAATTGATCCCAATTGACCCACCATCATTTTTGACCACTTCTTGACCCCCTTTTGACCCCCACCCATTTTATTGAACCCCTTGGATGGACCCATCCAATCTTGGGGAGTGATACTAACTATTCTGGGCATCTTTGCTATAGGCACAACATGCCATTCCCTCCCCCACCCCAAATGAAAAAGACAGCTGAGACTAACATCTCAGAGCATTAACCAGCCATTTGGGTTTCACTAACTTCCTGACTCCCATGTCTGAGCAAACAGCCAGGACTTGAGTGTTTTTCTTAAAGTCCAACAAGGTTGGAGCCAATCTAACCTTGGGTACACTCCACAAAGAGGGCAAGCTGTTATCTTTCTGAAATCTGGAACTTCTATTTGCCTTGTTTATTTTGCTCGTTTGCAGCAGAAAGCCATACCGTATCTGTAGCAGTGATGTCATGATAGCAAGGGGAAAGGTTTGAAAAGACAAGATGAATGTCAAGGCAACCCAACCCAAACTCTGCCCCCTTTGTGTACAGGAATAAGGAGATCCTGCTTACTGCAAAAAGGCATCTTAGTCTCTTCTGCTCCCTTCCTGTTCACACCATCTCTCCCTCCTCTGCGCCTTTTCACCTTGGCCATCAAGTAACACCTGTGTTCAGTGTCTGAAAAATATAAACATATTTTAGACTCTGAAGAAATACTGGATTTGGCAGTGATTTTTACTGCTCCTGTGGCAACTAGAACTGGCCTCTGAAAGATCAATCATCCAGAACATGGGTCTGTTATATGATGTAATTTTAGTTTTCTCTGTTCAGAAACCTTTCTGCAGGAATAATACAATCAGCGTCTGACTGTCTGAAAGAGACAAAATGTTGACATAGCTGATATCAAATCTCAGAGTGATCATACAAATGGTGGACCATTATTTAGAGCAACAAGAGACATCTCTTGCTATGCTTAAATATATGTTTCCTTCCTACCTACCTAGTTTGATCTTTAACCAATTACCATTTTTGTCCCTCAAGTGACCTTGCCTGGTTTTGATTCCATCCCTTGCTCAAAGGGAAATCATAGTCGTTTAACCAAAGTGATTCATTTGAACTATGGGTAGCGGATCTTACTACTGTTTTTCAGAATTAAGGAAAAAACTGGAAATAAATCCTAAAGCTAATGTTTAATCTTTGTTGGCAATTGCAGTTGTATTCGAGGTTGTATCATCCCAATACTGTACCTTAAGAAACTCATGGAACCAGATAGTTTTTAAAATTTATTTATTTATTTATATCCTATCTTTATTATTTTTATTTTTTTATTTTTATAAATATGTAAGGGTGAGGAACATATCTAATACTCCTTCCTCCTCCTATTTTCCCCACACAACAACCCTGTGTGGTGAACTGGACTGAGAGAGAGTGACTGGCCCAAGGTCACTCAAGTGGCTTTCATGCCTAAAGCAGGATTAGAATTCACAGTCTCCCACTTTTTATGGTATTTTAACCATTAGACCAAACTAGCTTGTTCGTTTGTTTTTTTAAAGAAAAAACAAGTTTCTTTTAAAATTAAGTTAACAAAGTCACATTTTTTAATGATTCTTTGAGCTCAGCTTTCAAATTATGCATTGGCCTGTACGTGTGCAGTGTTTTGCACATTGCTATGTCACTATCCTAATTTCTGTGCAAAGGAGGAACGCTCTGCAGCCCACAAGAATGTATAGAGCCTCTACCTTTATTTTCGGAGCCCTCCCCAGAATCTCATCTCCAAAATTTGGCAGCAGATCAATATCAATCTTTTGGGGGTTTTTTCATGATCTTCTCACAAATGAAGGCTAAAAATAATTCATCAACTTCTACCACCATTCCACCACCACAAAACAGCTGAAAAATTCAATCCTACTGTGAGATGAGTGTATTATTTCTCTATCCTCTGAGGTAAAAAATATTTTATGTCTTTTAGGCCACAGGTTATTGTACATCAACAATGCATATATACTGTATAGAGAGAGACTGATTGTACTTGTTAAGAACTTTTGGCCTTAAAAGCATGATAACATGATTACCAGAGAACAAATGCAACTGTATAATTTGCATTTGCTTCATCTTAGGATTTCACTCTCTGTTTTCGGTATATATATATATATATATATATATATATATATATATATATATATATATATATATATATATATATATATATATATATATATATATATATATATATATATATATATATATATATATATATATATATATATATATATATATATATATATATATATATATATATATATATATATATATATATATATATATATATATATATATATATATATATATATATATATATATATATATATATATATATATATATATATATATATATATATATATATATATATATATATATATATATATATATATATATATATATATATATATATATATATATATATATATATATATATGTGGGTCTTTGGTTCTTCGGGTTTTCTCCCACGTAGAATTTGAAGTGTCTGGGCGACATTTCGATGAAATCTCATTCATCATCTTCAGGCTGGTGCTTTTGGCTTCTGCTTCTAGGAGCAATGTGTGGTCTAAGCTGTTTTTTCCTTTTAACTGCCAGTGGGGGTTTGAACTGATTGGCTGGGAGCTTGGCTATGTTCTGATTGGTTAGGGGCTTGGCTGTGCTCTGATTGGCTGGGGGGTTGGCTGTGTTCTGATTGGCTGGGGGAGTGTTCTGGTTGGGTGGGGGCTTTGTAGTGCTGGAGGGGTTCAAAGTAGCCAATGATGCAGCTCTGGTCTGGCTCCTGGTCTGTGGTCTTGCCTCATCATCGGTGTGGGTTTGGGTTTGCTTTTTGCGTGGATGTGTGGAGGTGGCATCCTGTGTGGTTCTGGTGTCAATCTTTGTGTTAGGAATTCGTTTGTCAATAAGGGCGGGTTTCCAAATGGCTGGTAGGTGGGAGGTATCATCTCGTTTGTTCATGCTGTGGGGGCATGAACAAACGAGATGATACCTCCTGCCTACCAGCCATTTGGAAACCCGCCCTTATTGACAAAAGAGTCCATAACACAAAGAATGACACCAGACCTGCACTCACAAAAACCACATACGATGTCACCACCACACATCCAGGCAAAAAGCAAACCCAAACCCACACCGATGATGAGGCACAACCACAAACCAGAAGCCAGACCACAGCTGCATCATTAGCCACCTTAAACCCCTCCAATCCATACAAGAAGCAAACTGACACCCACCATGAAGATGAGGCATGACCACGAACGCGAAGCCAAACAGCTATGCAGCTCACCATTTCTAACCCCCCTGTAACTCAGACTAACCCCTCATCCAATCAGAGCACAGCCAACCCCCTAACCAATCAGAACACACCTCCACCCAATGAGAACACAGCCGAGCTCCCAGCCAATCAGTTCAACCCCCCACTGGCAGTTAAAAGGAAGAAACAGTTGCAATCACACATTGCTGCTAGAAGCACGAAGCCGAAAGCACCAGCCTGAAGATGACAAATGTGACTTCGTTGAAACGTTGCCAAGACACTTCAAATTCTACGTGGGAGAAGACCCGAAGAACCAAGGACCTACATGCAAATACCCGCGAAAACCTCAGAAAACAAATATATATATATAAATGCTCAGATATATAAATTGACCGTACATTATAATTCTGATTCCACAATATACCAATTTCTATGTAAGCTCTTCAATGTGATTCTAAGGGGATGTGGTGGTGCAGTGTATTAATGATGATGGAATTGCCTGTCAAAAATGATCTGCACTCCCAGCAGTTTGAGCCCAGCTCCCAGAGATGGGGTGAGCTCCCTCCTCTTGCTCGCTGGCTCTTGTCCATGCAGCAGTTCAAAAGCATGCAATATTGCGAGTAGTATAAATGGGTACCACTTCAGTGGGGGAAACCTAGCTGAGTTTGTATATTTGTCATATCAAAGTAAAAAGTTGAGATTTTATGTTACTACCTTCTATTGCACCAAAAGGAGTCGGAAGTCAATGCTTTTATGTTTCTTTTTCCCTTTATCTTCCACTTTTCTCTCTTCCCCTTTTCCTCCCTTATTTTCCCTTTATTTTCATTTTTATTTGTACTTCTGTTTTTTATTTTGATAAACTAATAAAAATTAAAAAATAAAGCACATTAGTAAGGTAGCTGCACAGAGATGGTTGCATTTCAAACAGTAAGATTAACATAGTTCACTTCATTTAACATTCTTTTAACTTTTGTTCAGTTCATGTTTATATATTTTTTCATTCTATTCATGTGTTGTTTAGTAAATAGAAATGAAGAAGCCTACAGAGTTGGCTGGACTTACAGCTGCCTTTCAGTGGGAGCAGGGTAACACCTTTTAGCAATGCTTCTTGCTCTCTTGTTATCTTTCTTCCAACATTGCCCAGGAAAATCTCCAGTATGAAGAGAAAATCTTCAGAGATAATAAAAGATTATAGAGACAAAGACAGAATTATAAAAAAAATCCATTTCCTTTTCCTCCAGGATGAAATTTTGTATCTGAACCAAGATTTGGCCACTTTTCATATTCTGGATGAGGACAAAGAACACTTCGCCCTTTATCCATCTGCTGCTTTATTTGTGCAAATCATTTTGCAAACCATCTTTTCCCCTTCAGCCTTTCCAGTGAGTGTTTGCTCACTTGTGTATATAAAATAGTAATGTTACATTTATAAATTCTCACCAGCAATCCCATTTCTCAAAGTTCTATCTTGCTGTTTAAACCACTTCTCTGGGTTAGGCAGACTTCTCCATCTTACCCATAAGCATACTATTAACATGGCAATGAACTCACCTATTACTCTTTATTTTGTCTTTCCCTTTTTTTCCCATGAGCTTCACATTTACAGTATGTCTTTCGAATAGATCACTTTTAGTATGCAGAATTTGTAGATAAGCATACATAGCCAAATGTCTTCTGGCAGAAGAAGAAGGTGTTAAAAGTAAGACTACTTTTTAGACCTGCACGTAGATCAAATCAAAGCAAGTGAAATCAAAAGAGAATGAGAAGGGCAACATTATAATTGTCTCCAGTCATTGTGGTGTTCCACATAGTGTTTTCTATTAGCATCTAAAACAGTGGTTTTCAACCTTTCTAATGCCGCGACCCCTTAATACAGTTCCTCATGTTGTGGTGACCCCCAACCATAAAATTATTTTTGTTGCTACTTCATAACTGTAATTTTGCTACTGTTTGGAATCGTAATGTAAATATCTGATATGCAGGGTGTATTTTCATTGTTACGAATTGAACATAATGAAAGCATAGTGATGAATTACAAAAACAATATAGCAATGCTCACTGGAGAAACTTACTCTTCCTTGCTCACAAATGTTGGGAGGGAGGGAAGAGGAAGGAAGGAAGGAAGGAAGGAAGGAAGATTGAAGGGGAAAGGAAGGAGATGGAGAAGGAAGAAGATTGAAGGGGAAAGGAAGGAAGGAAGGAAGGAAGGAAGGAAGGAAGGAAGGAAGGAAGGAAGGAGAAAGAGATTGAAGTGGAAGGGATGGAGATGGAAGGAAGGAAGATTGAAGGGGAAAGGAAGGAGATGGAGAAGGAAGGAGATTGACAGGGGAAGGAAAGAAGGAAGAAAGAAAGGAAGGAAGGAAGGAAGGAAAGAGAGGGAGATTGAAGGGGAAGGGATGGAGTTGGAGATGGAAGGAAAGAAGACTGAAGGAGAAAGGAAGGAGATGGAGAAGGAAGAAGATTGAAGGGGAAAGGAAGGAAGGAGAGAGATTTAAGGGGAAGGGATGGAGATGGAGATGGAAGGAAGGAAGGAAGATTGAAGGGGAAAGGAAGGAGAAGAAAAGGAAGGAGATTGAAGGAGGAAGGAAGGAAGATTGGAAGGTAAGGAGATGGATGGATGGAAGGAAGGAAGGAAGATTGAAGGGGAAAGGAAGGAGATGGAGAAGGAAGGAGATTGAAGGGGGAAGGAAGGAAGGAAGGAAGGAGAGATTGAAGGGGAAGGGAAGGAGATGGAAGGAAGGAAGGAAAGAAGGAAAGAAGGAAGGAAAAGGTGCTTTATAATGCCTGAAGGGGAAAGATATTTTAACCCCCGGTGGCTGATTGAGGAAGCCAGGTCCGTCGGACCGATTTCCAAATAAGCCTGACTGGGGAGGCGGGAGTGTAAATGATATATCAAAGGATGCTTCCCATTGCCCCTTCCCCCCCCTTTTTGGCTACCACCAGGGAAAACACACAGGCGCATACGCGCAGGGGTAAGAAAGCACAAACGCCCGGATTGAAACTGGTGCCAACGTTTCCAAACCAAACACTCCGAGCCGCTCGAATGATTTCTCTTCCCTTCCGGCCGCTTTTTTTCGTCCCCCATATCTGAGCAGAGCCACCGCCAGCCTGCCCCCGTAGCCAAGCGCCTTTCCAAACTCTGGTGCTGCTTGCGGCGGGGGTCGGGGTGGGGGAGAGGGATCCTTTCTTACAGCCCCGAAACGAGTTTTCTCCTTTGATTTCGGGGTCCCGTTGCCAGCTCGTGGGAGTGGATCGCGGCTCTGTAATCTGCCTCGATCGATAGAAAGTTGATTTACTGGTCTATTTTAATTTGTGAGAGCTGACAATATCATTTTATATTTTGATGCTGTATTGATGAGGGAGTGACTTCTGATGCGTGTTCTACCTGAACATTCCAAACAAGGAAATCTAGCCTTCCAAACCAGTTCAACTACTTCACATAGGTTAACGATGTGGGACCAAGCCTGCCCCATTTCACATGTTGCCCACAGAACAAGAATTGCTAAAGGTCAAATGTACACCAGAGTAAAGTTCTACCATTCTACTGCTAGCTAAAATAGAAATAATATTGCAAATAACATTGAGTAGAAAAGTTCCCCTTCCTGAACGAGCTACCAAGCATAACAACTTCCAACTGGAAAATAAAAATAATTTTAATAAATTCTCCAGGATGGGAATATACTGTAATTCCTTTCACATCATACCACCCCGCCAAATAGAGATTAATACATTGATGCTTGCATTTTATATTGTCATGTAGACATCATGTATATCCCATGAGAATAGGCAAAGTGAACAGGTACCTTTCTACTCTGATTTCTTACATCTCCAAGAAAATCACTTTTAACCATTAAAATGGAATAATTCTCTACCCAGGTGATTGAAAAGATACCGGCATTATACAGTATGTATATGAAGATTATCCTGAGAAACATATTTAAGTTCATTTGCATATCCTCCTTTAAAAATGAGCAACAATTTATGAACTAATTTGTTTTTTGGTGATGTTGTATGAATGGGAAATTTACTATAAAAATGATCATTTCATATAGTATTTCAAGCGCAGTAATGAGAGTTCATAAGGCATCCGCATATTTTATTGCATTACTTTGGTAGTGTCATTAATACTAATGGCATTTTAAAGATGCATAAAAGTCTAATTCCCTGCTCCCAAGGTAAGCTTCATATTTAATGCATGGCAAATAACTTCTCCATAATATATCTGGCAAGTTTATGATCTAAGCCTAGTCAAGATATATGAAGGAGGTGATCAAATGCAGGAGGAGAATTGGGGACAGTAACAAAGGTATAGTAATAATGAATGAATGATGATGACGTAGGTCACGATGCATGGGCTCCTTTAAATTGTATCCTGTGTCTGCAGTGATGTAAATCTTTGCCTTTTATTTCTTGCGAGTTTAATATCTGCACAGAAGACAGATTTAAAGAATGTCCCTACTCAGAAGAATGGCCATAAATATTAAATAATATACGAGAGTAATATTACATCTGCAAATTTGCATGGAAACAAATGAACTGTCTTGTATTTTGGGTACAAATCTTATTTCATCCTTTTTTTTCCATCATGGAACCATGTACATGGAGTTTCCAACAACAGCCATTGACCAGCTAAGATCTGCTTAGCTTCAGCAATATGACTGTTGCATGCTTTCAGTTAAACCAATATTCCTTTATCTCCAGATACTCTTGTAACTCATATTAGGGAAAGGACTTTCTCAGCCCTGCTTCCTTGCTCAGATACTTTGAACTTGGTAACCCAGGCATAATACATTTAGAATATTACAAAAAATAAAATATTGTGTTACCAGTTACGGGTGACTCATTTTCTAATTCAGTGAAACTAAATAATTTATACCTAAAAGGCCAGGTTAGGAACATATCATCATGGAGAAAATCTATTTATATGGTTGCTAAGAGTTGACACTGACTCAATGGCATATAATCCATCCATCCAAAGTTAAAATCAACAGTACACAGTCTGCCTATAATCCCTTGAGTTTCTTCTTAAGTAATATTTTTTGTACAATATGCATCTTTCTCTTCATTCCTTCACCATAGTATATTAATGCAAATGTATTCCCAAAGACAGAAGTGACAAGTCATAAGTAAACTTCGTGTTTGACATGTTCACCAACACAAAAACTCTGATATTTATCAAAGAATATGTTCTCTGGATGTTGTTTTGCATAACAAAAGCGACAACACCAACACAGAAGCTTTTTACAGGAAATACTAAATGCCTGTACACACGGTCACATTTTCCTATTTTTTTGTAGAATATATTTGCAATAATTGGATAAAATATGATACAATCCTAATTTATTTACTGTATTGGAAATTACTGCATTATATTCAGTAGGGTTTATTTCTAGATATTGGATAAAAGAAAAGTTAAATAAAAGCATAAATCTAAAAATATAAGTAAGGAACTTATAATAAATGCTATGTTTGTATGGAAAGGCTATAGCTTTTCATGCACTATTTTGAGCAAGTCCTACTGAACAGTGATCCATATTTCTACATATATATAAGATTAGATTGCATGGAAACAGTTTGATGATATTTCTGAAGCCATAGTATTTCTTTAACATACAGGTGATGAGTTTGTACTATCCAGATACTACTGAATTAAAAGTCCTAGCAGAGTCAAGTAGCATGGCAAATGCAGAACGATGGCAACTGAAGTTCTGAACTTTTATGATCAAGTTGTCCAGTCTGATTTCATTCGTCCCAATTAAAACAAGCCATAGAGAAGTAGCCAGGCTTTCAACCTTCAGAGGGCCCCATTTATGCTGAAACTTCTTTTATCATTAAGCAGAAAAACCCTATTGGACAGTTAACTATGAGAACTGTCTGTACAAATTATCATGTAATAACATGAATGTTTAATCTCTGCCTTCTTGAGCTTCTTTACTGATGCTCAAAAACTTAGCAATTCACTTTATGTAGCTAAGCTTATAAATCTAATTTATGTTGCAAAAAAAAAAAAGCCCCTACTGCTGAAATAGTTTAAACATGGAATTAAGGATTTGTGTGTGCTCAGCAGTTCTGAATATTGGATCATTTATAAACATAGAGGCCGATCATAATTGGTAAGTAGTGGCCAGACTTTATTGCTAAGGTACCCACACAAAAAAGTCTGCCTTTTAATTGGTTAGATACCATTTTCTTGTTTGATTTGAGCAAACTTCTTAGCTGGATAAAGGAGGAAGAGAAAAAAGATGCTGGAAAATATGACTACAGATTAGTTAAAACTCTGCATAGCTTTAGTTCAGTATTAGTAGCAAGATAATTGTATCTATTATAGTATGCAAGAATTAAAAACCTTGCTACTTTGCATTAGTGTCATGTCATATTTTTTCATGCATCATTTTATACTACTTGAATGGGAAATTCCATGAGGTTCTGAAACCAGGAAAATCAAGAGAACTTAAGCTTGGTGCTCTATCATTATCTTTGCTGTTTGCTAATTGCCTCCTCCTGCTCATAATATCTGGGTGTAAATGAAACATTTCCTCATTTTTTAAAATTTGTAAAATTTCCTCTTTACATTTTAGCCCAGGTGCAGAGATGTAGCAGTAGTTTGCTAAACCAGAGAAAAAAGACACAATTCTGATTCCAATATTTACTGCCTAAACCAGGGGTAGGCAACCTTGACTCTTTTATGACTCATGGACTTCAACTCTCAGAATAGCTGGCTCAGGAATTCTGAGAGTTGAAGTCCACGAGTCATAAAAGAGCCAAGGTTGCCTACTCCTGTCCTAAACATTTTAATTTTGAGACAGGTTTTGCTTTTATTTTTCTGACAAGCTTATGATACATGCTTGCATTTTATGTAAATTATACAGTACTTTCTTTTTTTCCCCTCTGGTGATCTGAGCTTGCATCTATGACTGAAATAAATAAAACAACAAATGTATTAACCCTCCCATCAACAGAGAGAAATAACCTATAGTATATTCTCCAATTACAGGTACCTTTGCAATCCATCTCTGCATTTATAACCGTCACAGCATTCCCCATGGTCATGTGACTGTCATTTGGGTGCTTCACAACCAGTGCACATTTACAACTATCACAGTCACATGATTGCCATTCACAAGCTTCACAACCAGCTTGTGACAATCAGAGTTAATAGAGAAGGCAGAAGTAAAATCGTAAGTTGCTTTGACATTATTTGCCCAGTGTCTGTGTTGTTTCACTTGATCAAAGGGGAAGTGAGATCATAAGCCTATCGCTGTCACATGTTTCACTTAATGCCTGCTGATTCACTTATTAACCAAAAGTGAAGTGAGGGCATAAGCCTGTCGCTGTCACATGACTTTCCGCTTAGTAATTACAGCACTTAGTGATCAAATTGCTTGTCCCAATTGTGGTTGTTAAATGAGGACTACTTGCATCTATTTTTGTGTAGAGGTGTTTTTATTTTTATTTTTTAAATGTAAGGAATGTTCCCCAATGTCATGCTTTGGGCTATATTGCACAACTCCCATCCTGCCCAAGCCAACAAGGCTGGAAGACACCAGTTTGGAAAAAATTAATTTATTTATCCTTTTTCATTAAACAATATGCAACATGTAGCCATATCATTAGACAAAATTGGCTGATACTCAAATAGTAACCTTATTTGTGACCATAAAATGCGGCTTTACATACAGCTCCATTTACACAGCTGGGATAGAGACATTTTTTTTCCTTAAGGAAAAATAAAGGAGAAGAAATCAAAAATTAATTTCTATAATTACATCTAGAGCATGGATGCCCAACCTTTAGGCTTGCCTGGGCCAAAGGTGAAGAGGATTGAAGAGGAATTATCTTGGGCCACATATAAAATAAATAGAATAGAATAGAATAGAATAGAATAGAATAGAATAGAATAGAATAGAATAGAATAGAATAGAATAGAATAGAATAGAATAGAATAGAATAGAATAGAATAGAATAACAGAGTTGGAAGTGACCTTGGAGGTCTTCTAGTCCAACCCCCTGCTCAGGCAGGAAACCCTATACCATTTCAGACAAATGGTTGTCCAATCTCTTCTTAAAAATATCCAGTGTTGAAGCATTCATAACTTCTGGAGGCAAATTGTTCCACTGATTAATTGTTCTAACCACCAGGAAATTTCTTCTTAGTTCTAGGTTGCTTCTCTCCTTGATTAGTTTACTATATAATATAATAAATGTATATAAATCACATACTTATGTTAAAGGTTTATGACTTTGTTGGGCCACATTACTAGTTGTCCAGGGATGCATGTAGCCTGTGCACTATGGGTTGAACATGTCTAATCTAGAATAAGAAATGTAATAATGCAATTGATGGCATACTAAGAGTGAATCTAAATTGCTGTAGGAGATGGATCAGAAAAGTGGTTCTTTAAGAACTAGCTCTAATTGCTGTTTAGCAAATTAGCTTTAAAATGTTTGAAATCTGTATTTAGATGAGCATCTGCTAAGGATGGCATTCTCTTTGTTAATATTCTAAGGAACCTTTTCTGTATTGCTGGGTTGAAATCATGATGATCTGATTGAAGGAGGCCAGAAGAATCAATTGGTGGAGAATCACTTTTCAAGACTGAATGAGATGAAGTCTATTCTCAAAACCTTCAACTGAAGTTGGATAAATTGCATGCCAAGAAAAGTCAACAGGGGAAAGACAACACAGGGTCAACTGCTACAATAGCTACAGAACAGCAATTCAAAATCCTTACCTTACAGTTGTTTTAAAGTTCTGGTTTGCTATCTTAACTGTATTTTTAGTAACGTTCCAGATCAAAGGAATTTATTTGTAGGATGAGAGTAAGAGTTCCTCCTTCTGTTAGCATCTGAACTGCTCATTTGGAAAAACAAACAAACCCATAATGGGAGAGAAATTACTCTTTATAATTCTAGGGCATAGAAGAATATGTAGTAAATATATTGTTGATAATATACGTCTGAGGTGACAGATCTAATCAAAACTGGTTTTTTTAGATGTGCTTAGGCACACGAGAGAGAGAGAAAAAAATCCCTTTCACAATTTATGAGTATGACCCTTAAAATGATATGAAAATATCACAGTCAGCAGTCAAAAAAGTCAGGCCTTATTACTCAATTGCCGGAGCAACAATTGGCAAGAAAATAAATGGCAAGGAAAGAGTTAAGCTCCTCCCCCCTTTCTCTTCCAAACTGCTTCCTCTCCATTCTGTTTTTGATTTAAGACGTGGCAAATTGAAATAGTTGTACACATTTGTACGTAACAGCAGCTTCCCTATAAAAGTATAATATTTATATAGAACTCAGAATTGATTCCTGGGTGGATCAGTCACTACTGCTGTTTTTCATTTAATAGTTGCAGTGGGTTGTCATGCAAACAAACAATATATAATGGAACTCGAACAAGAATGGCAGAATCTGATACCATTGCTTACCGGCCTGGCATAGAAGCTTCGGTTCCAATAGGGTCAAAATGTTTTAGGGGGACTGAGTATTTTTTAAGATTTTAAATTTTGTATGTTTTGGGTTTAAAATGGGATTTTGGCCAAATGATTTAATTTATTTTTAATTATTTTAAATTTTGTATATTTATATGTTTTTTAAATTTTAGGCTGTACACCGCCCCGAGTCCTTCAGGAGAGGGGCGGTATAGAAATTTGATTAATAAATAAATAAATAAATAAAATTGCTTAACCAGCTTGAAATCAGAGAAAATATCAAGTATACAAGAGAATTAACTCCTTACATTTGATTCTTTTACAAAGTATTTGGTTCATCAGAATAGATAAGACGGCAAAAACAATGAACTTCTGTCCTTGTGAGACCATCTACTACTACACTTTACTTCCAATTTCAGTGGATTTCCAATGGATTCCGGAGACTTGGACTAAAGATGGAAGGACCCCCAATCAATAAATAAATTCAGTGTCTATTTCCAACACATATAATTACCTCTATATAATATAATAATTTCTCTTCAAGTATTTTTCTGCCTCTGTGCCTTTGAGCAGTGTACCAAAAGGAATTAAAAGAAAAAACTAAATATTAAATTTTAGCTTGTATTTATGCATAGTTGAGACCTATCAATGTTTGAATAAAACAGCAACATCTTTGGAAGCAGCAGCAGAGAATGGTTGTGCAATCCCAGGAAAAGATATGCTTATTTTTAAGAATTGTAAGCAGGTGCTTTCACTGAATTTTTGCAAGTGCAAAAAAACCCCTTTTGGAACTATCCAAGATCCTTAATAATAATAATAATAATAATAATAATAATAATAATAATAATAATAATAATAATAATAATAATAATAATAATAATAATACTAATACTAATACTAATAATAATAATAATAATAATAATAATAATAATAATAATAATAATAATAATAATAGTAAAGTTAGAAGGGACCTTGAAGGTCATCTCCCTGGTTAACTCATCCTACCATGGTATCTTTTCCATTGGAACCAGTTTAAAGATTTTCCCATATACAGTATTATAGATACTGTATACGGGTTGTAAAAAGTTTTTGGGTTTGAGCTTATGTAAATTTTTAGGAGTATCTTGGGAATTATTTGTGGGCGAGACAAAGATGAATGTAGGTCATGGCAAAGTAGAATCTAGTATGTCCAGACTAAAAACCAAACTATATTTTCCTTAAACTCTACCTAATTGATGGGCCACCCCCTCCTACCTTAATCCATTCTAAAGATATTACTTTTGATTTAATTTCTCAAAACTGGCTGCAACTATATAAGAAGACTTCACATACTGAATGCATTTAATCATAATAATAATGTTTTATATATGTACGACATTTTCTCTTTTTCAGAGAGAGTCACTGGCTTTATTTGCATAAGAGAATGAGATAGAAACAGCATTTATCAAGTGAAAACTGTACATATTATGCTATGTATATTTGATACATGGGAATTTGAAGGTTACTTAGTGCCAAATGATGGCTCAGGAAAAGTTGAGGATCTTTTGGAGAATTAATGGTATACCTGGGGTGTGGCTGGAATTGGGTATGTCTAGTTTAACGAAGAGAAGGACGAGGGGGGACATGATAGCAGTGTTCCAATATCTCAGGGGCTGCCACAAAGAAGAGGGAGTCAAGCTATTTTCCAAGGCAGGACAAGAAGCAACAGGTGGAAACTAATCAAGGAGAGAAGCAACCTAGAACTAAGGAGAAACTTCCTGACAGTTAGAGCAATTAATCAGTGGAACAACCTGCCTCCAGAAGCCGTGAATGCTCCAACACTGGAAGTTTTTAAGAAGAGACTGGACAGCTATTTGTCCGAAATGGTATAGAGTTCCCTAGTTGGACTAAATGACCTTCCCTTCCAATATTATTATTATTACTACTACTACTACTACTACTACTACTACTACTACTACTACTACTACTATTATTATTATTATTATTATTATTATTATTATTTTATTTATTTATTTTTGCGATTTCTATACCGCCCCTCTCCCAAAGGACTCGGGGCGGTGTACAGCCCAATTATTAAAAAACATCAATATACAAAAAGTAAAATGATTAAGAATAGATTAAACATTTAGGCCCTAAATCCTTTTAAAACCCAATACATTATCTTAAAAAGCTCAATCCCCTAAAACAATTATAACCTTGTTGGTACCAGAGCTCCTATCCCAGGCCAGCCTGTCGAAAAAAGTATGTTTTCAGTTCTCGACGGAAGGTACGTAAATCCGTCATCGTACGGAGTTCGGGGGGGAGCTCATTCCAAAGCGTTGGAGCTCCCACAGAGAAGGCTCTCCCCCTGGGGGTCGCCGGCCGACATTGTCTGGCCGACGGCACCCTGAGGAGACCCTCTCTGTGGGAGCATATTATTATTATTATTATTATTATTATTATTATTATTATTATTATTATTATTATTATTATTATTATTATTATTATTATTATTATTATAGCATTTGGAGTATCTATAGTAGTTCCTAATGTTATCATACAGGAAAATAAAATCTAAATCTGCACAGAATTACGGTAGGAACATGGAACAAAGCAAGAATATGAGAAAGTTCAACACAGTGGAAGATGAAATGAATTGACTATACATTGATAATTTAGGCATGTTAAGGTGAATTCAGATGAACTGAAACACTTTTTTTCAGAAGTCCATTTCTCATTTTCATGATGTACTCAGAAGATGAAAAACAAAGAAAAAATGGTGTTGCTTTAATAGGTAGGAAAGGTATAGCAAGAGCATGCTTAGCTACAAAACACTCAATGATTGAATAATATCAATTAGACTTTTTGGACAATCCTATCCACATTTATACTCCAATGATGCAGGAAAAGAGAAAATTGATGAATTTTAGGATCAAATGAAAATGTAGTTGGACAGTATAGCTTGGGACAGTGGTGGCGAACCTATGGCATGGGTGCCAGAGGCGACACTCAGAGCCCTCTTTTTGGGCATGCACGCCGTCACCCCAGTCCTAGGCCTTCAGCTGGGTTTTATAAAACCTTTTCACTTTAGGCCTCCGCTGCTGTGTGCAAAAAAAAAAAAAGGTTCAATCAGTCAATTTCAATTTCTCGCGAGAAAAAAAAAGATCTTGCAAAGTTGGAATTGATTGAACATTTTATTCCCACCCAGTCTGCCATTTCCACCGCAGCCACGCCCACCCAATGGGCCACGCCCACCCAGCACTCAACGATGCATAAGTGGGTTTTGGGTTGCAGTTTGGGCACTCAGTCTCTAAAAGGTTCGCCATCACTGGCTTAGGAAACCAAACTGAAGCAGGTGAAAGAATTATTAATGTCTGCAAATCCAATTATTTATTCACTGCTATCACGGTCTTTAATCCAAACAACAGGTAGGGAGATGCTAGATAAAGCTCAAGGAACATGAGACATTATTGCTAAATCAGTCTGGATAATTGAGAAAAGTAAATATTACTAAAAAGAAGTCAGCATGTGCTTCATTGGTTATAGAAAGGCCTTCAATTGTATCATAACACTATTGTCCTAATTATTGAATAAGGAGGATGAGCTTAACAAAGAGAAGGAAAATCTATAGTAAAGATAATGAGGGAACAGACATTGGAGAAGCCTGGATGAGCCCAGTGGAATATGAAAATTGGACAGACAAACGCCTCTCCTCTCCCCAAATTCACATAAATAAAAAAGAAGGAAGACATGTATATTCATACTTGCAACATTCAATTATTATTTATGTGTTTATTTAAATCCGTATGCTGTCCATCTCACCGGAGACGACTCTAGGTGACTTACATCTACAATTAAACTATACTGTGAACAATTAAAACAATAAATAGGGACCTTAAAATTAAAATTCAGTTAAAATAGAATAAAATTGTACGTTATTATAGCCAATCGTCATAAAAGTACTTTTAGGTTCATGTGACATTTGTTTCTTAGTCTGGTTTATTCTTTAGAACTGGTAGAAATCTATACACAGGAAACCACAGTATGTACAGAACATGGTGAAACAGATTGGTTTCAGGTTGCCAAAGGACTGCATTAAAGGCTACGCATTCTTCCCTTATTAATCAGCCTACTTTATATGTGGAATATAAACTGAGGGAAGTTGGATTGCAAGATATGCATGTTTTAAAATTGAAGGAAAAAAACATCAATAACCTGCATTATGCTGATGACGCTACTCCGAAGGTGTCAGAATGATTTTTATCTCATTGGCCCTTTTGCCCTTGCTTGTCTCTCTCTCTCTCTGTGCCACTCCTGTCTTTGACTGTCACTTTACTTGATGATAATGCAGTCCCAGGCCTTGGCAGTTTCTCCTTGTCTGGGAGATCAGGAGGACACCATCATATTTTCTGAAACCAGGTGGGGCAGTTTTAGTAATTGATTCCAATCAGGTTCATAGTTACCAAAGGAATGGCAAAGAATAAATGTTTGAAAACCTTCATAACATTGAGAATTGGACAAGTGGTTTATCAGAAAGGAACTATAACTGGGAAATGTGACTAATCCATTACACCGAGAACCTGACATCATTTTAAAAGCATTCCTTTCTATCTAAATATTTCATATTTAGATGACAAGGAAGCTGAAATGAGACTGGAAGTACCAGTGTCAAGAAATGTAATTTGCATGGTTTCTGTTTAGTCTAAAATGTTAATAATTTAGCTTCTTCAAATCCTCCATGACATATATTTCTGCCTGCTGCCTAACATGATAGAGTACCCTTTTAGCATAAACAGGGTTATCTTTTTTTTTTAAACAAAGTTCCAAGTTTTTCTGCTTGGAAAAAAAATAGTCCACAATCCCATAATTGATCTTCTATGGCCAAAGGTGTCTAAAACTGGAAATTACTTCCTTCCATCATGATTAGGACGCTGCCTTATCCTTGATCGGTTCTCTTCTAAAGCTATCTAGTTGCTAAACCCTCTACCTTGCTTCCGTGCTTCCTGTACCAATGATTATGAAAGAAAAAAGCCAAGATGTGACTGCATATTTCCTGTTGCAAGGTCTAAGCAATCCAATCACTTCATGCTGTTGTGATTTGGGGGGGGGGTATGAGTTTAGTGTATTATATGAATTCGGCTACTGATTTAGTCTTAGTTACGGGCTGTAAAAAGATCAGCTGATCAGTTCTTTACACGCTTTTTATATACAATCTGCTTAGTCTTTTCCAGCAGACAGGGAGGGGCCATTGGGATGTGGCCCTTAAAATCCAGAAAGACCTGCTGTGAACAATTTGCTGGCCTTTCTGCAGAAAACGTTGTGATGGCACTGTGGTTAGAATGCAGTATTGCAGGCAAACTCTGCTAGGACGCCGATCCTGACCAGCTCAAGGTTGACTCAGCCTTCCATCCTTCTGAGGTTGGTAAAATGAGGACCCAGATTGTTGGGGGCAATATGCCATTTAGAGAGGGCTATAAAGTACTGTGAAGTCGTATATAAATGTAAGTGCTATTGCTAAGTGCAATTGCTATATCAGTGTTGATTCTATGCTCTTTTAAAAACAAAATAAAAAATAGACTAGAGCCGGGGTGTCCAACTCACAATGTCATGTAACGTGTCGTGACGTATCGTGACTTTTTTGCCATTGCCAGCAATGGGGTGGGCGCGGTTTCGCCATGATGCATCCAGCCCGTGCGCCGGCAGTTTGACACCCCTGGACAAGACCTTCTTCAATTTATCCTATCAGGAAACCATTCTACTTGCACAATGTCCTTGAAGGAATGAAAACTACCATTATTGTTCTAGAACCCAATGATCCAAATTTATGATATCAGCCACTGCAGTATTTATTATTGGACTATAGAGTGACTCACTCATTCAAATAGAGTGCCTTCCCAAGCCTAGTTTAAATCTGCTCAGTTTGAGAGGAGTAATTTGATCTGTATAATTTCACCATCTCTTACAGAGATGGAAGGGTTCTTAGGAGTCCTCTAGTTCAGCGGTTCTCAACCTGTGGGTCGCGACCCCATTTGGGGTCGAACGACCATTTCACGGGGGTCGCCAAACACCGCAGTCCGCCATTTTGGGGGGGGTCAGCCATTTTTTCCCCTTTGCGATGCGGGCCGTTGTGCCACGCATGCGCGATGCGGGCCCACCATTTTTTTTTGGGTCAGCCATTTTTTTTTGGTTGGCCATTTTTTTGTCGGCCATTTTTTCCCCTTTGCGATGTGGGCCGTCGCGCCGTGCATGCGCGATATGGGCCCGCCATTTTTTATTTTGGTCAGCCATTTTTTTTTGGTCAGCCATTTTTTCCCTTTGTGATGTGGGCCGTCGCGCCGCACATGCACGACGCACCCCGTCGCGCCGTGCATGTGCAATGCATTGCACCACGCATGCGCGATGTGCCCCGCCCTGCCGCGCATGCGTGACGCAGGGCGGGGTCAAGCCCCGAAAAAGGTTGAGAACTGCTCCTCTAGTTCAACACACACACACACACACACACACACACACACACCTTCTGGGCAGGTTTAACTAGAGCAGGGTTTTTCAAGTTGTGCCCCATGGAGGCTTGGGGTTCTGTGATGGGATTCCATGGGAGACTACAGGCAAATAGACAAAAATTGACTTGGATGCAGTCAAACGTCTACCACTAAAGCGTCATCTCTTGATCAGGCAATCTGGGAATATATATACCTATACTTTAACTAATAAATTTGATGGCTTGAAAAGTTTGAAAAACCTTGCACTAGAATGTTTCTGGCAGACAATTATCAACTTTTGGGTTTCAATAGCTGAAGTGCTGCTCATATCCCTGTTTGGGAGACCAAGAAGGCTGATAGACTGAGAGATTTTGTTAGCTATAACCTAGCTGTGGTTATCTGAGGCACAATATAACCAGAGTTTGTATTATTAAAGAAGTCTTTTGTTTTGAATAGCAATGGCTAAAAAAGATTTTTACTGAGTGCCTAAATAATTCTTTAATTAAAGTACTTACGTATTTTAATATTTTCCTGGGAAATATTTTTCTTACTGTTTTTACTGATCTTATAATGTGTGCAGTTTTGTAGTTTTGTAGACAGCGAAGAAATCTTTTCTTTGAAACTGATTATCAGCAACTGCTTTGGAAGTGTTTTAATCTTTATTTATGGGGATGTTACTTAAATTATTTAAATATTGATTATATAAAATGATATATATAAAAACAAAGTTCCATAACTTTTTTTTCCAGTTGTTTATCCATCAGTTTCCCGTCCCCCCCACAACCTTCCAAAAAAAGGTTTCAATTGTACATTAGTCTTTAAAATAGCCTGAATTAGTGCATATATATGTATCCAATTTTTTTTTGCTTTTTCACACATCCAGCAAGTGTAATACAATGTTCCTTGATATTGTCCACATTTCCACCATGCATTAGATGGTTGGAAGTACCTTTACATTTTAAACAATTCTACTAGTGTCATATACCAACAGTGCATCATTTTATAAAAATTCTCTATAAGACTATAACATAATGTAAATCCTAAGCCTTTCAACCACATATTTCCCATTGTTCCATTTGAGACTATGATTTTCAGAAGAACAGGAGCAAAAGAGCAAACACTATTCTATAATTACTTCTGAACACAATCATTCAATTTTCCCTCAAGCTGATAATTTTTTTTTCATAGCATCTATTTATGTACTGGAATTTCTATCCAATTCTATTCTCAATGTTTGGGAAGAATAGATATGCACAAAATTTAATACACAATGAAAGTGCCTTGTGGATTAATGACGCCAAAAAATAAATTACAAAACACAGTACAGGCAATAAATAACAAATGCAATGGAAAGAGTCCAGTGGTTGACAAATTACAAAAAATTCTGGGGAGTTATAAAGCCTATTTAATGCAACAGAAATGGGAAAACATTTAGATGCAGCACAGAGTCATAATTAATTGCTGTACAGAGTTCTAAGTTTGAGAGGTTTAATTTTTAGGTAGAGAGAGAGAGAGAGAGATACTGTTGTGAACTATCTAATCAAGCTAATAACTTTTCTAGAAGAGGTAATAGAGGCATTTTTTTAAAAAAAGAAAAAAATAGATTTGATTAATATTTATAGCAGCCCAGGCAATATAGTAGAGATCACTGAAAACATAAGACTCAGATTTATACCAATAGACTTATCCTAGAATTATGGGCAAAGGCAAAATTGTTGGAGGATGAGTAGAAATCAATAAATTAGTGACTCAGACCAGCCTGCAAACTTCTATGTGCTTTGATAGGACAGAAATAAGAGAAATCTGAGGTTCAGCTATGCAGTGCTTGAGTATCTGTCTCCTTATACAATCATTACATAGCAACCCAAAATAAAAATAACGCACAAGTCATTCAAAGTGCTTACAAGGAGAGATCACAGCATCAACGGGAAAAGAAATCATGGATACATTGAAAACTGTAGTAAAATCCACCAAAACAAAATTCATTATGGCATAGACATAGTAAAATTCATGGATGCTTCTAGCATATTGCTTTTCTACTCCAAAATGTATACGAAGCCATTCAGGTTTCATAAGGATATACATTTAGATGTGTAGACATATTTAAGAATATTGCATATCAAAATTGCTTTTTAAAAAGGACAATTGCTTTTAAAACCATATATTTAATACAAAGTTGCCTATCAAAGCACATAGAATGGAGATTTTCCAGTGATCTTAATCAACATTTGATTTGACGGAATAATTTATCAATCTTTTTTATACCAACTAGAGCACAGTTAATGACAGAGAATGAGGTGGCTGGATGGAGTCACTGAAGCAGTAGGCGTGAGCTTAAATGGACTCCAGAAGATGGTAGAGGACAGGAAGACCTGGAGGAACATTGTCCATGGGGTTGCGATGGGTCGGACACAACTTCACAACTAACAACAACAAAGAGCTCAGTTAAGCTGATCTGAATGCCACATCCCTTCCTAAAGTAGGCAGGGGACAACGGAAGGACTGAAAGAACTACACTAACATTAGTCCTTCACAGCAGTTAGGATAATTAATGCTGGGGGGGGGAGAACTTAGTCAAAAATATTTATGAACAGTTAGCAGGAGTGCCTGCATGATGTGATCAAAAAAAGTCAAGATTGTGGCTGCATCAATGTGACCAAAATTCGGCTTGTTTTTTTATGTGTGGATCATGAAAAAAAGTCACACTCTACAAATATTCCTGAGTGTGGAAGAAATGTGACAGCGAAGAAATTCAGTGCTTCCATTGCTATGAGACAAAAATATAATTTTAGACTTCCTGTTTCGGCCAGCAGCGTCATCGGCTGAGAGACTCGGGATGCTGAGCTCTTCAGCTGAGTTTCTTCTCGTTTGAGGACCCTAAAATGCTGTTTTGATGTTATATTTGTGGAGGATCTTGCTGATCCTGTCTGTGGTGCCTTTTATGTATGGGAGGAGGGCTTTGCCGTTTTCTTGTTCTCTGTCTTGGATTTTAGTGGGAGTTTCTTTTTGGATTAAGTTGGAAATCTTATTTCTTTGGAATCCGTTGGATGTTAGTACATTAGTGAGAGTGTGTAGTTCGGTTTTTAGGTGTTGTTCATCAGCTAGGCATTTGGTTCTGGAGATGAGTGTCTTGGCTACGGAGTTGATCTGTGCTGGGTGGTGGTGTGAGAGTGCGTGCAGATAGCGGTTTGTGTGTGTTTTCTTCTGGTAGATGATGTGTCCTAGGGAGCCACTGGATTTCTTGTAGACTAAGACATCCAGGAAGGGAAGTTGGTTATTAATTTCTGTTTCCATGGTGAACTGTATTTTGGGGTGTAGGCTGTTGAGGTGTGTGAGGAAGTTGTCCAGTTTTTCTTTCCCATGTGGCCAGATTACGAAGGTGTCATCTACGTATCTGAGCCAGAGTTTGGGTTTGTGGTCAGATTTTTCTAGAGCTTGGGTTGCAAAGTGTTCCATGTAGAGATTTGCAATGACAGGTGAGAGGGGTGATCCCATGGGTGCTCCTTCTATTTGTTTGTATTTTTGTCCGTTATAGATGAAGTATGTGTTGGATAGACAGTGGTTGGTCAGATCTAGGATGTGTTTGGGGGGGTTATATTTGTTTTGGATAGCTGTTAAGGATTCTTTGATTGGCACTTGGGGGAAGAGGGATATGACATCGAAGCTAACGAGTAGGTCGCTGGGCTGTAAGTTTTGTTTCTTTATGATCTCTATGAACTGGAATGAGTTTTTTACGTGTGAGGTGATGGATTCTGCATAGGGCTGTAGTTGTTTGGCGAGAAATTTGGCTAGGTTTTGTAGAGGTGAGCCTATGGAGCTGACTATGGGTCTAAGTGGGGTTCCTTCTTTGTGTATCTTGGGGAGACCATAGAGCTTAGGGCATCTGGATGATTTCTCTCTGGGAATGATTCTTTGCTGGATCTCTTCGCTAATGGGGGAAGGCTTTTATTTTGGATCTTGTGGTTTTTTCCAGGTAGGTGGTAGGATCTGTGTTTAGGGGTTTGTATGTGGAGTCTTGGAGTAGGTTGGTTAATTTGGTTTGGTAGTCAGATGTGTTCATGACCACCGTGGCGTTGCCCTTGTCTGCTGGTAGGATTATTATGCTGGTGTCTTGTTTCAGGTTAAGTAGTGCTGTCTGTTTCTCTTTGGGTAAGTTGCTTTTGGGTGGCTTGCTGGTGCAGAGGATGTTGGAGATTTTGAGTCTGATTCTGTTAGCATCGTCGGGGTTGATTTTGGTCAGACTGGTTTCAACTCCGCATATAATGATTTCAGTGGGGATGTGTTTGCGAGCGACTGCAAAGTTCAATCCTTTGGAAAGGACATTGGTTTCGGCTTTGGTGAGGATCCTATCTGAGATGTTATGCACTGTTTGTTTCATGTGTGGCTGTGAGGGAGGAGGGGTTTGTTTCTGGTGTTCTTGTAGTCTTCGGAGTTTGTTGGTGTGTGCGTCTGTCTTGAGGGTGGTCTGTGTTTTTGCTCTCCAGACAGCGAGTTGTTTGGATTTGTCCCAAAGTGTGGGGTGGATCTTGTTGCTGAGTTTGAGGTGAAGTGTGAGGAGATCTTTGTTGATTCGGTCTAGGAGGAATCTTTTTGTGTGAAGTTCATTTCTGATTAGGGCCAATTCTGTTCTTTTCAGGATGCGTTTGGTGGCTGCAGAGTTGGAGTGGAATTTCAATTGGAAGCATGTGGGGATTAAATTTTGATCTCGGCAGTTGCGTAGGAATGCAAGGTCACATAAAATGGAAGCTCTTTGGACTTCGAGTTTTTCATAGGTCCTGGTCAGATGGTGGATTTCCTCCCTGTAGAGGTATGATATTTGTTTTCTGAGGTTTTCGTGGGTGTTTGTATGTAGGTCTTTGGTTCTTCGGGTTTTCTCCCACGTTGAATTTGAAGTGTCTTGGCGACGTTTCGACGAAGTCCCATTCGTCATCTTCAGGCTGGTGCTTGCGGCTTCGTGCTTCTAGGAGCAATGTGTGATTGTAGCTGTTTCTTCCTTTTAACTACCAGTGGGGGTTTGAACTGATTGGCTGGGAGCTCGGCTGTGTTCTGATTGGGTGGAGGTGTGTTCTGATTGGTTAGGGGCTTGGCTGTGCTCTGATTGGATGGGGGGTTGGCTGTGTTCTGATTGGATGGGGGAGTGTTCTGTTTGGGTGGGGGCTTTGTTGTGCTCAGGTTAGTCTGAGTTGCAGGGAGATTAGAGATGGTGAGCTGCATAGCTGTTTGGCTTCGCATTCATGGTCGTGCCTCATCTTCATGGTGGGTGTCAGTTTGCTTCATGTATGGATTGGAGGGGTTTAAGGTGGTTAATGATGCAGCTGTGCTCTGGCTTCTGGTTTGTGGTCATGCCTCATCATCGTTGTGTGTTTGGGTTTGCTTTTTGCGTGGATGTGTGGTGGTGACATCCTGTGTGGTTTTCGTGAGTGTAGGTCTGGTGTCATTCTTTGTGTTATGGACTCGTTTGTCAATAAGGGCGGGTTTCCAAATGGCTGGTAGGCGGGAGGTATTATCTCGTTTGTTCATGCTGTGTGGGCGTTTTTCTATCTCGTTGGCTTCTCTGATTATTCTGTTATTAAAGTGTTCAGTTTTGGCGATAGTTCTGGTCTTTTTGAAATCAGTTTCATGTCCTGTGGCTTTAAGGTGTTGGACCAGGGAAGAAGTTGGTTCCTCTTTTTTGACTGAGTTTTTGTGTTCTTCAATGCGTGCACTTATTCTTCTGTTGGTTTGTCCGATGTATGTGGTGGGGCAAGCAGTACATGGGATTTCATATACTCCTTGATTTTCTAACTCAATTTTGTCTTTAGGGTTTTTTAGGATGGTGGATATTTTTCTGTTTGTGCAGAATGCTGTTTTGATATTATGTTTGTGGAGGATCTTGCTGATCCTGTCTGTGGTGCCTTTTATGTATGGGAGGAGGGCTTTGCCGTTTTCTTGTTCTCTGTCTTGGATTTTAATGGGAGTTTCTTTTTGGATTAAGTTGGAAATATTATTTCTTTGGAATCCGTTGGATGTTAGTACATTAGTGAGAGTGTGTAGTTCGGTTTTTAGGTGTTGTTTGTCAGCTAGGCATTTGGTTCTGGAGATGAGTGTCTTGGCTACGGAGTTGATCTGTGCTGGGTGGTGGTGTGAGAGTGCGTGCAGATAGCGGTTTGTGTGTGTTTTAGAATTTGGTGGGAGAAATAAACTAAAGTAAGGATTGTAACAGGATCGATGATACGACAATCTAAATGAATGGAAAGAAAAGTAATGTATTAATATGATGATTATTTGTTAGGAATATTGGAAAAAATATATACTAAATTGTCACTTATTAAAACAACAAGAATTGTATTAACACAATGTCTGCAAAAAAGGATGTTTCGGGGAAAGAGGAAAGTAAACAAAATTAATATATGGAATACAGACTAGAAATTAATTGTTAAGAATTGTTTTTACAAATGTAACCCAGACATCACACTGTTTATCAACTATTGAATGACTTATGCTTGTGTAAAAAATTAATAAAAAATATGATTTAAAAAATATATAATTTTAAATAGTTGTCTACGAGGTCCGAATTTAGCAAACATTAGTAAGGAACATCTTCAACCCTGAACCAGAAAAGTGAATGTGACATTAATGAGAAACAGTGTAATGCAGTGCAACACAGCTCTGATGGCCATTTTAATTGGATCGCTTCTGTCATGAACAGGAAAAAGCCTGCCACGGCTAGAAGTTAATTCCATCCCAAGATGTCAGAATGGCACGATCTGCATAACTAATGAACGAATTGAACGTGGCCCTTGTACTCAAAGGTAATTTCATATAGTTGTTGGATAAACATGGGGAGATTAATAACCCAGACTGTGGCCATTGTGCTCAGCAGCTCACCTCCTCTCCCCGAGAACAGTGGAAGGGGAAAAAAACATCTCAGTTTTGTTGGTGTCCTTTATTATTTATGAAACTATTTCAATCTTTCTTACAGGTATGTGCAAGAGCATTAGTCAAAGGATCTTGGTATATGCAGGTGTCTAAGAGGAAAATAAGATAAGAACATAAGAACATAAGAAGAGCCATGCTGAATCAGGCCAAAGCCCATCGAGTCCAGCATTCTGTGTCACACAGTGGCCCACCAATTGTACATGGGGATCTTGAGCAGAAAGAGAAGGCAAAACCCTCCCTTTCCCTTGACCCCCAACAAATGGTACTCAAGGGAATCCTGCCTGCCTCAACCAACATAGAGGCGGCACATGGACATCCGTTTTAATAACCCCCGATATACTTTGCATCCATGAATCTATCAGATAGGAGAGCAAGCGCACATCTCACTCATTGCTAAAGTTGTCGCACATGCAGACACACACACACCTCATTACATCAGATCTCAAAAGTGGCAACAAAATTTACTGGTCCTTGGAAGACTATGCACATGGTGATTTCATGGTTTTTCATTTCCATATGTTGTATATTTTTATGGTCTGCCTTGGAGGAACGGTTTATCTGATGATTTATGTAATTCTTGCCAAGTGCTCCATACCACATTATCATGTATTACATTATCGTGGCCATCATTATCATGTATTGTTTTTCAGTAACGTTGGTATAAATTTAAGTATATGATTCTACTCTCTGTCTATGTTAGTTTTAGTGGGAAGGTACTCATTCTTTTATCGCAGAACTTGGACCACTATTATAGGATTAGTTGTGCTGGCCATCAGGAAAACCGATGAAACAGACAATATTGCAGATAGCTTGGATAATTCCTTATTGCCAAATCACTCTGGAGCATAATTACAGTAATAGGGCATTTTACTGAAAAGCAATTTGTGCTGTTTCCATGGGGAGACAGCATCGGTTGAGAAAATGCTTCACTTGGAAATTAGTTTAATTGAATGTAATGGAATTTATTCCTCCAAAGACATGGCTAGAATTGGCCATGTGAAAGTGCTCTCGTTCAATACTGGAGATGGTATAAAAGGATGGTGGCATATTTCACCTTGACCCTGTCTCAGGAACAAAACCAGGAAGTGATGCTGTCTTCACAATTTAATTGGTGGACAGCTTGAGGTGAAGGATTGATGGACGCCCTTGGCTCCTTTTGCTCATTAGGTTGCAACTGCCAACCTAATCTGATGGGGGGGGGGTGATATTGGTACTGGAACTAGTGAGGGATGACTTGTGACATATGACTAAGTGAGTGGGTTTTGCTTTGCTTGAGTTTGGCACAGATGCATTCCTGTACAGCACTCTTCAGCTACAGTTGTGTATAATAGGAGTCAGACTATCAGCAGAGTTGGACTTCCTGGAAGTTCACCTGTGCAAAACCTACCATTACTATTCAGGACATTTTATTTCTGTATTATATCATGGCAGGTAAATGAGTCTGCTCTTTCTATCTTTCAGAGCTTGCTACCAAGGTTGCCATCTAAACAAGCACATCCTAAAGGAAGAAGCCCCTTAGAATTCTGTGAAATACAGTCATCAACAGTGGAAACTGACCCCGATTTATAGGATTACAACATGGCCCTTTAATTTCCCATGCCAGCCATACAATACTCTGCATCTCAACTCAGGATTAACCTGGGCTAGAGCTTCTTTGGCATTTTCAAAAATCTGCTTCAGATTTCCTCCTCAAGATGGAAGGCATGGCTACACAAGTAAAGTCTGTTGTACCTGATATCAACACACATACAAAGTCCTATTTTTGTCATATTTTTGCAACTGCCAACTTGTTTTTTTTTAATACCTTCACCCAGAGGCCCTGCTCTATGGGAGTCAAAGTCCACTCACTTTCTCATGCAGCCCAAGTCAACATGGCCATAGAGGGCAGTGCCAAGTGACAGGGGAGCAAACTCTGGAGTTGGCCTGGAATCAGAACTGGCTTTTTCATACACACACCCAAATTTATTCAAAGAATTAAGTGTACCAGACTGTCGATACACAAGCAAGGCTTGTGTTGGAATATGAGTAAAAACACATACTAAACTGAAACAGCTCTTTTTAACCTTATGATGTCTTCTCAATGGACCAGGAATGAGATGAAGACAACTTCCTGAAGATATCTCTTCATCTCTTCAAGGCATCATCCTCATGTGCATTTAGTAAGCCCTGTGGATAAATGCCCTCATATAAAATGAATAGTAGTTTATGAGAGAAATAATTTGAAAGCTTTTAAATATTAGTACTTTAGCATAATTAAAAATTAGCTTGGACCATATTTACAGCTAATTCTGGGTTTCCATCCATTATTTTCTAAATAAAATTTCCACGTAGAATTTGAAGTGTCTTGGCGACGTTTCGATGAAGTCCCATTCGTCATCTTCAGGCTGGTGCTTTCGGCTTCGTGCTTCTAGGAGCAATGTGTGACTGTAGCTGTTTCTTCCTTTTAACTGCCAGTGGGGGTTTGAACTGATTGGCTGGGAGCTCAGCTGTGTTCTGATTGGGTGAAGGTGTGTTCTGATTGGTTAGGGGCTTGGCTGTGCTCTGATTGGATGGGGGGTTGGCTGTGCTCTGATTGGATGGGGGAGTGTTCTGTTTGGGTGGGGGCTTTGTTGTGCTCAAGTTAGTCTGAGTTACAGGGAGATTAGAGATGGTGAGCTGCATAGCTGTTTGGCTTCGCGTTCGTGGTCGTGCCTCATCTTCATGGTGGGTGTCAGTTTGTTTCATGTATGGATTGGAGGGGTTTAAGGTGGCTAATGATGCAGCTGTGGTCTGGCTTTTGGTTTGTGGTCATGCCTCATCATCGGTGTGGGTTTGGGTTTGCTTTTTGCCTGGATATGTGGTGGTGACATCCTGTGTGTTTTTTGTGAGTGTAGGTCTGGTGTCATTCTTGGTGTTATGGACTCGTTTGTCAATAAGGGCGGGTTTCCAAATGGCTGGTAGGAGGGAGGTATCATCTCGTTTGTTCATGCTGTGAGGGCGTTTTTCTATCTCGACGGCTTCTCTGATTATTCTGTTATTAAAGTGTTCAGTTTTGGCGATAGTTCTGGTCTTTTTGAAATCAATTTCATGTCCTGTGGCTTTAAGGTGTTGGACCAGGGAAGAAGTTGGTTCCTCTTTTTTGACTGAGTTTTTGTGTTCTTCAATGCGTGCACTTATTCTTCTGTTGGTTTGTCCGATGTATGTGGTGGGGCAAGCAGTACATAGGATTTCATATACTCCTTGATTTTCTAACTCAATTTTGTCTTTGGGGTTTCTTAGGATGGTGGATATTTTTGTGTTTGTGCAGAATGCTGTTTTGATGTTATGTTTGTGCAGGATCTTGCTGATTCTGTCTGTGGTGCCTTTTATGCATGGGAGGAGGGCTTTGCTGTTTTCTTGTTCTCTGTCTTGGATTTTAGTGGGAGTTTCTTTTTGGATTAAGTTGGAAATCTTATTTCTTTGAAATCCGTTGGATGTTAGTACATTAGTGAGAGTGTGTAGTTCGGTTTTTAGGTGTTGTTCGTCAGCTAGGCATTTGGTTCTGGAGATGAGTGTCTTGGCTACGGAGTTGATCTGTGCTGGGTGGTGGTGTGAGAGTGCGTGCAGATAGCGGTTTGTGTGTGTTTTCTTCTGGTAGATGGTGTGTCCTAGGGAGCCATTGGATTTCTTGTAGACTAAGACATCCAGGAAGGGAAGTTGGTTATTAGCTTCTGTTTCCATGGTGAACTGTATTTTGGGGTGTAGGTTGTTAAGGTGTATGAGGAAGTTGTCCAGTTTTTCTTTCCCATGTGGCCAGATTACGAAGGTGTCATCTACGTATCTGAGCCAGAGTTTGGGTTTGTGGTCAGATTTTTCTAGGGCTTGGGTTTCAAAGTGTTCCATGTAGAGGTTAGCAATGACAGGTGAGAGGGGTGATCCCATGGGTGCTCCTTCTATTTGTTTGTATTTTTGTCCATTATAGATGAAGTATGTGTTGGATAGACAGTGGTTAGTCAGATCTAGGATGTGTTTGGGGGGGTTATATTTGTTTTGGATAGCTGTTAAGGCTTCTTTGATTGGCACTTGGGTGAAGAGGGATATGACATTGAAGCTAACGAGTAGGTCGCTGGGCTGTAAGTTTTGTTTCTTTATGATCTCTATGAACTGGAATGAGTTTTTTACGTGTGAGGTGATGGATTCTGCATAGGGCTGTAGTTGTTTGGCGAGAAATTTGGCTAGGTTTTGTAGAGGTGAGCCTATGGAGCTGACTATGGGTCTAAGTGGGGTTCCTTCTTTGTGTATCTTGGGTAGACCATAGAGCTTAGGGCATCTGGATGATTTCTCTCTGGGAATGATTCTTTGCTGAATCTCTTTGCTAATGGGGGAGGCTTTTATTTTGGATCTAGTGGTTTTTCCAGGTAGGTGGTGGGATCTGTGTTTAGGGGTTTGTATGTGGAGTCTTGGAGTAGGTTGGTTAATTTGGTTTGGTAGTCAGATGTGTTCATGACCACCGTGGCGTTGCCCTTGTCTGCTGGTAGGATTATTATGCTGGTGTCTTGTTTCAGGTTAAGTAGTGCTGTCTGCTCCTCTTTGGGTAAGTTGCTTTTGGGTGGCTTGCTGGTGCAGAGTATGTTGGTGATTTCGAGTCTGATTCTGTTAGCGTCGTCGGGGTTGATTTTGGTCAGGCTGGTTTCAACTCCGCATATAATGGTTTCAGTGGGGATGTGTTTGGGAGCGACTGCAAAGTTGAATCCTTTGGAAAGGACATTGGTTTCGGCTTTGGTGAGGATCCTATCTGAGATGTTATGTGTGGCTGTATATATATGTATATATGTATATATGTATATATGTTTTCTGAGGTTTTCGTGGGTGTTTGTATGTAGGTCTTTGGTTCTTTGGGTTTTCGGCTGTGTTCTGATTGGGTGGAGGTGTGTTCTGATTGGTTAGGGGCTTGGCTGTGCTCTGATTGGCTGGGGGAGTGTTCTGTTTGGGTGGGGGCTTTGTTGTGCTCAGGTTAGTCTGATTTACAAGTATATGAAATCCTATGTACTGCCCCTAACCAATCAGAACACACCTCCATCCAATCAGAACACAGCTGAGCTCCCAGCCAATCAGTTCAAACCCCCACTGGCAGTTAAAAGGAAGAAACAGCTAAAATCTCACATTGCTCCTAGAAGCAGAAGCCGAAAGCACCAGCCTGAAAATGACGAATGAGACTTCGTCGAAACGTCGCCAAGACACTTCAAATTCTACGTGGGAGAAAACCCGAAGAACCAAAGACCTACATATATATATATATATATACACATACATACATACACATACATACATACATACATACATACACATATATATATACATACATATATAGACCTACATACACAAACACACACACACACACACACACACACACATATATCCTGTATATATATATATATATATATATATATATATATCCTGTATATATATATATATATACAGCTACCTAGTGTGCCCAAATATAATTGTGGTGATCAATCTTCCAGATCAAATTTTCAAGAGAAAATCTCCTTTTGTTTATTCTACTGGCAGAAGCCCTTTTGGCAGGAGGAGTTAATTGCCTAACCCTCCACTCAGTTCCCTGCTAATATCTTTTTTCCTGGTTGCATTTTGTAAGTATGAAAGCAATAAAGACAGGGCTGTTTATCAAGGAAGCTACAGTTGGATGAGGTAAGACTGACAGTGTAAATCATCCAGGCCTGGAGCCGTGAGTGAACTTAATAAGATAACCAGCTTCAGAATTCTTCTGAAAGAGGGACTGTGACAGTAAATGACAGTAGCAACCAATGTTCAACGTGTCATACATTTGTCTCTAACTGTGAAGCCTTTGAAATGTTTGTTTATAAAATGTTTATAGTGTTGACTCTATACCGTAGAGAATGTCACCTATTCTTGAGACAATATCTGGAGAAAAGAGTGGTACATAGCAGCTTTAAACAAACTCTCAGTTTACTTCTTTTGGTCTATTTTTTTTTTAAAAAGGAAATGCAAATCCAAGAATGTTATCCCTGGGAGTCCTTCAGTTCAAATATAAATGAAAACTTTTCCATCTCACTTTAAGTCAGCATTTTAGTAAAAGCATACCTCTGGTTCCCTAGTCCTTTTTTCCTCTGCTTGAATGCCTGTGTTGTTCTCAGTGGAAGATTGGAAAAAAGAATGCAGGTTTATATGAGAGTTGAAGAGAAGAGATGAGAGAGAGAAAAGTTGGAGGTTGTCTCCCAAAGTTGTATGGCAGGCAATCCAAAGCTGAAAAAAAAGACCTTTTCTACATAAAGTATAATAATTTGTAGTAGCTTTCTCCAATCTGGTGCCACCCCCATGTCTTGGACATAAAATCTCCCATTCTGGCTATGCATAGCATAGCATAGGTAGAACATTTGTTTGATCTTCAAGCCTTTTAAAAAAACACCTTGAAATAAGTTAGGTAAAGCCAAGTTAGGTAAATGTACAAGTATGGTCCATGATAGGATGCCAGATGGTTACCAAATGATGCCTTAAGCCAGTGGTGGTGAATCTATGGCACGTGTACCAGAGGTGGCACTCAGAGCCCTCTCCTTGAGCACACGGGCCATGCCCCGGAGATGGCAACTGTCCCTCTTCAACCAGCCGCCCGCTAACTCACCATGGTCTCACATGGCCGGATGCATCCCAGCACCCATGCGCTCGCTGGCCTCTGTGTGCAGGGGCTGATGGTGTCAGGCAGCAGCTGCCTCAGCCCCTGCCTCACCTTGCCCTGTGACAATGGCAAGCCCTGCCTCGCCTTGCCTCACCTCCCCCCGCAGGATGAGCCTCTTGCCCACCGCCCCACCTGCCAGAGACCCCCTGGATCTCCCCATCCCTGCCTGGCCCCCACAGGCGTCCCTCCCCACAAGCAGCATCAAGGCGATCACACCCACCTTGGCCACACCCACCCAATCTGCCATGACCACCACAGCCATGCCCACCCAGTGGGCCATGCCCACCTGGCACCTGGCAATAAGTAAGTGGGTTTTGGGTTGCAGTTTGGGCACTCGGTCTCTAAACATTCGCCAACACTGCCTTAAGCCATGCTGGTACTCCTGGACTACAATTTCTTGCCCCCTTGTTCTTGATTTTTTAAGATCGCGCCTTCTGTGTGCAAGTTTTCAAGATGCAAGATCAGGGCAACGTAGCTAATAGCAGTTTGACATCTTTGAAAATAAAAAAAAAACATTTTCTTGAAGATGTCAAACTTCTATTTTATTTATGGATATTAACTCCATAAGATAGAGCAGAGAAGGTAATGGGACAAAGATGTTTGTACCATATATTATGGTATGTTCAACAAACCATGATTAGAGAAACCAAGGCTTACTAGCTATTGCTAGCTATTGTCTAGTCTTACAGTCATTTTTTCCCATTCACAAAACAACAGAGACTTGGTGGCTCAAAAGGACACAGATCTCTTATAGTTATGAGAGATTTTGTACAAACATTACTGTTCTTAAGATTTTTTTCCCCTAAAGAACAACGGAGAAGACTCAATCTGGATTGGACTCTGATTAAATTGCATGCATTGCTGTTCCAGTGCAACAAAGCTGATAGGGAATTAACACTTAAACTTCTTTAAAACATTGAATTTAATTAGGTTAACTGTGAAGCTTTGCAATGAATTATGCAAAGTATCTGTCTATAGCAAAGCCTGATATAATTGCATAACTAAGAACTGCTGTCAGGGACTAAATACCTTTGTGTAATCCATGAATAGTCTACATAATGTTGCCATCTTTTACTAAAGTTAGTTTGTCATATTGACATAATGAGGGCAAGTTATAAAAGCCCTACATTAAAAGGTTGTACTTACTCTGAATCTTGCCAGCTCGTGCAAAATATTAGTAAATCATAGGCTTTCTAATGGTTATAATGAATTATGGACATTCCAAAAGGGGGATGTGCAAAGCCTCTCTAAAGTACAAACTTATAATTGGTGCCAATTTGAGTTTTTCCTCTTTCTCCTATCCTGTAGCACACATTCAGTCAAGTAGCTGCAGCATGCACACAATTGGATCCATAACCTATGAGTAATATAGTAATTTTTGCACATTATATTACTCTTAGTGTAGTGTTTGTGAGGAGAGAGAGTATGCGTCTGCTTCTTGGTATCTACATATTGGCTGATATGATTCCTTTTGGGTTGAACTTAAAGGAGGAATTATAAGAAAATTAGATTCTAATATAGTATACAGATTAAAAAGAGATCCCCCCCTCTATATTTATTTATGGTATAAGCTAGTTTTTATCTGTGTTTACCATGAGTACTAACTGGGAAACCAAAAGCTAATAAGAACCAAATATCCCACAAGATTTTTTTCTAATTAACTTTATGAAAGTCACTATTATTTGCATATTTGTGGGGGGGGGGTTGAAAAGCAGCATTTTTTTTTCTTCTGTTCAGTCGTTCCAATTCTCAGAGGCCGTCCGGACAAGTCCCTGTGGTTTTCTTGGCAAAGTTTTTCAGAAGGAGTTTACCATTGCCTCCATTGCTAAAAAGAAGTGTCAGGTTCAAGATCACCCAGCATAGATACAGTATTTCATATTTTATTACATAAAAATGGTAGCTCTTAGGCCCTTGGTGGCAGAATTTAACTGGAATCAGAACTTGATTGGTTATCTGGAAATCATTTATAACCTGTGTTTAATCCCTTTTGCTTACAAGATTTTAGCTTTATTCAATTATGTTTCATGATTAAAATCTTGCTCAGGGTAACCGTCAAGGTTGAATTCCTAATTTGCCTGCTAACTTCTATCATTACCCAATTTGCCATAGAAACAGGGGGGAAGGGTAGGAAGCATGAGAAGGAAATGGGAATCTCAGAAGCCATCCACAGACCGTGAGAGACAAGGTCACTAACACAGATGTCTGACAGAGAAGTGGGCCGTTCTCATAATAAAGCAAAGAAGTATGATTGGGCAATGTGAACACTTGGTGGGTGGGGGTTATGGGAAGCTATTGTTAACTAGACAGATTTTCATGTGGGAAAACCAGAGCTGGTTTTGCTTCTTCAGTTCTGAGATGTGTATTCGACAAAGTTATCTTTTATGACACTTCAAAGCCTTCAAGATTCCTTAATTTTGAGATCGCTAGTCAGATGGTTGACATGCTTGGCAAAACTTTGCTTCTTCTTCTATAGTCATCTGTGTACTGCATCCAGCAATCACCCTGGGCAAGACAATGCAGAAGACGTAGTCAGAGATTGCAAGGAGCATCTTGCCACTTCAATTAGTACAATTATTACTATTTTCCTTTATTACAAGTTTGACCATCTTTCCTTTCTCTATTTGCTTAGGACGCGTTCTGTTCACTGTTAGTCATCCATTTGTCTCTATCAGTTCTTACACCATGCTGTTCCTGCCAAGCCTGAGCAACTCATCTCTGATTTGGTTTAAACTTTTATGGTTATTTGATGTTTTGTTGCTTTATTATTGCCTTCTTAACTTCTCCAGTTATGACCATGTCCAGGTGGCTTTACTATAGTTTGTGGCTGGGCTGGCTCAGTACTTTTTAGAACAGCGGTTCTCAACCTGTGGGTCGCGACCCTTTTGGGGGTCGAACGACGCTTTCACAGGGGTCGCCTAAGACCATCGGAAAACACATATTTCCGATGGTCTTAGGAACCGAGACACCACTCCTCTATCTGTCTCCAGGCGAGGGGAGCAGGAGGCGGAGGAAAGCCTGAGCAGGGAAGGATCTGGCCCTGCGTGGGTGGACCCGTGTTCGGGCGCTGCTTCTGGAGCTCACAGATGCTGGCCCGCCTCTGGCGTGCTTCAGGGTAGAGGTTGTCTGCTGTGTTGCCGCCAGGAGCCTCCGCTGGCTAAAGCGCCTTTCAGAGAAAGAGCGATGCCACGGTCCAGCGTGGCCCTGCTTTCCCCTGCAGGGAAACCTAGCCAGCAGCGTCCTACTCTCGTCGTTTCAGGGAGGAGGGAGAGGAAGAAGAAGAAGGCATCCGCCTGGCGGGCTGCTATCTCTGCCTCCTCATGACGGAGAAGTGCTTTGAGACAGATGGCAGGTTATAAAACTGATGCTTGGCTCAAGGGGGGGGGATGGGCGGGCCTATGAAGCCACTGCTCCTCCATGGGCGGACAGATAGCTGGATGGCTAGGAAAGTTCCCCGACTCTTCTGCTGTGGAGGAAGAAAACCAAGCTTCGAGATCTCGCTAGCAGGTGCGCAGACACGACTGAGCTTGCAAGAAGCCTGGCAAGCTTTACGTTGAGGCGTGCAGTTTATAAAAGGAAGGAGCGGTCTCCTCATGCTCCGGAGTGGGGGAGGGATGGTGGTATGTTTGTTCGCTTCCCAGAAAAAACTGCTCGGGACATCTCCATTGCTAAAAGATAATGCCCTTGCTTTCCTACGATGTCGAAGGTGTCCTACGTTAGGAAAAAACAAAATACAATCCCCATGCAAAAACAGTCCACCCGTGATAATGCAAAACCTAATGACGAGCGTAGCTGTTTTTATTACTCTTATCAGAACTCTGAGAAGTAAGTTGGTGGCAGTTACTCCACAGGAGTTAACTGAGCTCCCAGATAACCCATCCTTACACAATTGGAAGTTTGCATTTAGGGAATTCCCCCAAATTCCCAGTGATAGGTCACACTAATGATAAATGTGGGAGCTTTGTTCCTACTTATGTGGTGGGCATAAAAGTATAGTAGCTTTTTCCTCTCTTCCCACAGCAGCTGATCCCCCCCCCGGCCTCTCCTCCTCTGAGATCCCTGCAGCCCTCCTTATGACAGCACATACTTTTTGATTCCTGCTGCTTGATCCCTCCTCCCCCCTTGATGGCTTCCTACTTGTGGGATGCAGGGGAAGGGAGCGCCATTTCATTACAGGTGGGAGAAGGAAAACTGGTCCAGGCAGTAAAAAGGGAAGAGATCAAGGGTGGGGCGGCTTTGGAGATGAAAGCTGCTTTGAGTGGATGTTTTGGTCTGCAGCATGTGTTTCCCTTTCCCCTCCTGCCTGCCTTTTCTCTGTTTCCTAGTGTGCCTCTGGAAAGCCAGGAGGGGGGGGGGCAAAATGAATCTGCTCCTAGTGTGGAATCAAAAAGCTCCAAGGGGCCTTTTCTTGCAATTGCTGCAGTAATGCCCCCCATTCTTCCTGCCCTAGCTGCTGCACCAAAAGCAGTTGATTATTGCTCAGTGGAACCAGCAGTGGGGTGGGAGGAAGGAATGGATTTCCCTTTTGCTGCCTCTGCCTCAGTGGACAAGACCTCTTTCTAAAAATCTCTCCTAAGATTCTGGCAGGCACAGCTCCAGAACTGAGCTATGCTGGCTCAGGAATTCTGGGAGTTGAAATCCACGAGTCATAAAAGAGCTAAGGTTTCCCTTCTGCCTTCTTCAGAGAGAGAAGCTCTGAAGGTCATTAGGATCAATTGTCCTGGAAGGACAGGGGTCCTCTTCCACGCACTCAGTAAATTTCAGCTGGAGGTAGAAAAATGGGCAGTGGCTCAGGCTGAAGAGGCAAATTATGTGGGCCACATCACACAACATGGACAACAAATGTCTACAAGTATAGCTCCCCTTGAGTATCACCTCAACTAATCCTTATTTTCTCCCACCCCATAAGCACTCCCCCCCATACACAATCATATTAATTTTTCACAGGTCATGCTTAACCTAATCAGGCAACTTCAAGGGCTCATTTAAAGAAGAGAAAAAGTCAGGTCTCCCTTCAGAGCCACAGATGGAGCACCCATGCTTCAAGACAAAATTTCATTTATTTGTAATTAGAAATAAATATTTCACAATATATAATTACACATTGTTTTTGTGATTAATCACTATGCTTTAATTATGCTCAATTTATAACAATGAAAATACATTCTGCATATCAGATATTTACATTACAATTCATAACAGTAGCAAAATTACAGTTCTGAAGTAGCAACGGAAATAATTTTATGGTTGGGGGTCACCACAACATGAGGAACTGTATTAAAGGGTCGCGGCATTAGGAAGGTTGAGAACCACTGTTTTAGAAGTACTCTGCCCAATATGCATCTTGTTCTTAGTTACATGGCCATATCTTTCCATTCTTATTATTTACAGGAGCATTTGTATTACTACTCACTCCTATTAATTTTCAAACAATATGATATAGTGTCTGGGTGTCATTTTTGTTTTCAGCTTCTTGTGCTTTGCCTCATTTATATTCAAAACATTCTTTCTTGAAAAAGAAGCAACTAATTTTGACTGTATGGTCCAATGACTGCTATTTTTCCTTAGATTCTGTTTCTTATTTACTGACTTTGTTGATCCCTTGGTTGCTTTGCAATTGTTGGTTCATTAATTAGCTGTCTTGTATCCAGCATTCTTTCTGTGTTCCTCTTCTTCATCCAGTTTTTTTTCCTTCTATATTCTCAGTTCCACCCCGTTTAAATTGTGTTCATTGATCTTCAAGCTCAGTTTCATCATGAAAGTGCTGATCACTTCCTTAAGAGGCTAAACCTTGGCTATGCCATTCTGGACAATTATTGGGCTGTCTCTAGTCTTCCTCTTTTAGGTAATGTGGTACTTACTCAAAGGACCCAGAATGAAGCCAATTATCTGGATAACTTCTAATCTCGTTTAAAGCTTGGGTTATGATTTTGTCATTTTGTTATGATCCCGCTCCTTTTTGAGTGTGTAGTTCTAATTAAGGTTGGGGGTGAATAGAAGTCATGCTCCTCTTCAATAGGGCTGTTTTTGTGCATCGCTGTGTCTTCTATTTTGTTTAATGCCTACAGAGAGCTGCTTGAAAACATCATCCGTTGATGAAATTTTATTGATTTAGTCATCAGACTATAGCAAAAGTAAAATAAAAAAAACACCAATACAAGTTACAAAGAAATACAAAGAAAAGAGTAGGAAGGCATTCATAATATGTTGCCATCTCTACAGTTAACCACCATCTGATCTAGATAATTTGTTCTCTTCTAAATGATACAAAGTATAATTTCACTAGTGATATGCAGGCTCATTCCCTGTAAAAGAAGAAGAAGAAGAAGAAGAAGAAGAAGAAGAAGAAGAAGAAGAAGAAGAAGAAGAAGAAGAAGAAGAAGAAGAAGAAGAAGAAGAAGAAGAAGAAGAAGAAGAAGAAGAAGAAGAAGAAGAAGAAGAAGAAGAAGAAGAAGAAGAAGAAGAAGAAGAAGAAGAAGAAGAAGAAGAAGAAGAAGAAGAAGAAGAAGAAGAAGAAGAAGAAGAAGAAGAAGAAGACAGTTTCTCCTGGGTGCCCCAGTATTTTTTAGTTTTTAAATAAAAATCCAAATAAATGTTCATTTTTTTCAGAATACAGTTTGCAATAAAAAAATACTGTATATGCAATGTCTTCAACAGCTGATGCACCATAGATACACAGTCTTTCTTCAAATGAAATTCCATGAAACCTCCCATATTTTACAACAGAATGTAGTTGTATATTTAATTATTCACGTGGCTACGGCAGCAAGGATACTATTTGCTCAAAATTGGAAAGCAATGGAAGCACCGAGTGAGGAAGAACTAATAAAGAAAATTATGTTTTGCGCAGAACTAGATAGGTTAACTAAAAGATTAAAAAACTAGGAAGACACAGAATTTTATTTGATATGGAATAAATTTTATAGATGGAGAGAAAAAAATAGAGGTCACAAATAAAGAGATAAGTTAAAATAGATATTAGAAATTTATAGTTTGTATATAGATAAATTATATGCAATTATTGTACAATATGGACTGAGATGTCAGTCAAAGATAATTTACTATGTTCAATGTTTTTAATCCTTTCCTTTTTTTGTATTCAATAAAAACTTTAAAAATATAAAAAATAAAATAAAATAAAATAAAAAGCTCTTTTAAGATGTTGAGGCATATAACTCTTTAAATACTTTTCTAACTGGGAGACTGATTTGTTTTGAGCCAGCCATATCAATGATTTAATACAGGGATCCCCAACCTCTGGTTTGTGGCCTGGTGCTGGACCGCAGCCTGCTGGGAACTGAGCCATGCAAACGGTGCATGAAACTATCCTCTCCCCTCCCCCCGCTGCAGCCAGTTTGGGTACCGCTGACTTAATATGTTTAAGTAAATCACTATCCTCTTGGGCAGCCATATCTATGATCCTTTGTTTGAAACTTTTTTGGTGTTCAGATCTTATAGGATTGAGAACTACATGGAGAATCCATATTGTAAGGTGACATTTGAAAGCTGAGCAGACCAGGGTGAAGAAGCATATTATACAATTGATCTTGAAAATAAAGCTTGGGCAACCTATCTGGATCCATAGATAAGCTCTTCAGCCAACTGCTGAATACTTAATAATTATTAGATGGTTTGTTTAGGGATATATATTCAATTCTGCCCATACTGCTGAAGCTGGTGTAGACTTATCCACCCCAAGATAGATTTCAAGAAAGTGGACTGTATCTGTTCCATATATATCCCTGCAATGATGTGCCATATGTAATCATTATATATTTTATGACTGCAATTAAAGAACTTGGGTAGTTTTGTGGTTTTGGCATGTAGCTCTTAAAGAAGTCTTCTTTCAATGTGGGAGGTAGGAACTTGATTCTATAAAAACAAGTCCAAATATGTGTTACTCCAGTTATATCTAGTCTTTCTCTTCCTCTTCCTCCAAAGCAACTGCCTTGGTCTTGGACTTATTGATGTTTAAGTAGTTGAGTATTGTTGTGGGTGTTTCTAGACCACCTGGGGACATATCAGAGGATGACGAAGCAGAACCAGGCCCCTCTGGGTATTTTCCCCTCCCGGCAGCCGAGCTAGACAATGAGGAGCTTTGTATGCATTCTGAGTCAGACTCTCAAAGTGATGAGTCAGATTTGGAACAAGAAGTTAGATGGCTTGATCCGAGATTCAGAAGGTTTGATAAGCGAAGGTGTCAGTTAAGTGGGAAGAGGAAGTAATGGGGGAAATGACGTATCGGAAACTATATTAGAAGGGGAAAGAGAGACTACGCCTTTGTCACGAGCAACGTTAATCAAGGAGTAGCCTGATACCTTGAGCAGCGCGTTTAAACTCAGTTTTCTGGTGTTTTTTGAAATCTAAGGAAGAATAATGAGGTCTTGGACAATGTGATTGATAAAGAGTGAGTTAATTGGAAGGTGGGGGGAGAGCATGTTTAATCTAAATGTAAATAAATCAGAATTGGCCGTTCCGGCCAGCAAAATGCCAGCAGCTTGCTTTGAAGTGAATCCTTTTGAAATGTGTTAAATAAAACTCTTAAAGACATCTTTATGTGGATTTTACTGAGCTGAGAGGGGCTAGATACAACAAGTATACAGTATGATCAAAACCTGTTCAGCCATCTTGTCATCCCTACCTGGTGTATGACATCAATACCAACAGACATGGTAGTAGTCTTGACTCTGGAAAACTGTAAAGATTAATGGGATGGGATAGGTTTAGGTTCAGTCCCAAGAAAATGGAGGTAATGTTTGTTCATTTTTCAATATGTATTATTGAAAGGTCTATATTAGGGGTGTCAAACTGCTGGCCCACATGCCGGTTTCATTATACTGAAGCCATGCCCACCCCATTGCCGGCAATGCAAAAAGAGTCGCGATATGTTTCAACACGTCACATGACGTGGCAAGTTTGACACCGTGGTCTAGATTATGCTTAGTGTAATAAACTTTTATTCAATACAGAAAAATCCTTATTAATTATTTATTGCTTCATTGAGTTTCAGATTGAATCTGGGACAGACTTTATTCCTGAGTTCCCCACACGAAGGAAATATACAAATATGCAAACTCCCAATTAAAGCAAACCCTTTTGCTGGTCCCCTTTTGGTGTGGCAGAAATGCTGGTGAGGTCTATTAGTAAGTCTGTGTTTTTAATTTTATTTTGCAATATAAAATACGACTGTTGCTGTCAGCTTCACAAATATCAGTAGAATAAATAAATATGAAATTATATTTCTGTCTTTGTACACCTGGGAATGTTTTCTATTCTGGGCTGAATATTAATAAGTAAAAATATAAAATAATTTACATTTCTGCTCAGCCTCAAGACAAAGCTTGGCTTTTTAATGAGACGTCTCCTTGAGGAATCCAAAATTAATAATTTAATTAATTAATCAATCAAGTCAAAAGGGGAAATCAAAGGCAATTTAGGAAGGGATCCCTGATTGTCAAACAGTAGTTCGATTTGGGGTCCTGGGAAAGTTTCCTGTAAACTAACCATTTATACCAGCAGGAAGTTTCCTACACAACATACAGTACAACTACGAAACTGCTGTAGGTTCAGAACTAATTAATAGGTTAGGATATAAATAGAATAGAGAATGTAGACTGTAGATCTAGAATACAGAATGCTGAATATAAATAAAAAACTTACCTTGTATTATTTTCTAGTGTAGGATTACAACGTCAGTGGTAACTAGGTAGCAGGGTGATCCTCAACCTGATGGTCAACTGCCTATGTATAAAAGTATATGCCTTTATGTAAAGATGGAGCTATGCTCTCTATATGATCAGAAGGGAGAAGGGAGTTCTGATGTATTGTTTTCATTTAAAGTCACTGTCATGAGATGGGTGGCAATATACATTGTATAAACGAATAAACAAACCAAATGATAGGCATTGCTAGTGAAAAACCATTTCTAGGACTTCCAGAGGAAAAGATTGTGGGCTGAAGATGGCTTCACAAAAAACTAAGCCAATGATGGCAGCAAAGAATGAACTGCCAGCCAGTAGACTGCCTCTTCAAACTTCTCTGGACAAGGAGATCACCCACAAGTGCTCCAGACAACTGCTCCTCATGAGGAGATTGCAAGATAGTCATCTCTGATAAGTTTAGAGCTCTTGGAGATAAGGAATAGCCATCTTGCTCAAACTGCAGTCAGCACCTTTCAAAGAACACACAGTTTGCATACTTTCTTTTCTGATCACTTTTGGAAATTCCTCGTTAACTGCTTTTCAGCTACTAGAAATATTTGCATCAATACATTTGTCAGCACCAGGTGAGTTTCCTCTTCAATCCATAGCAAAATAAAGTTTTAACTACAAGTTTAAAAACCTGAAACAGATTTTTTTTTAAAAAAAATAAAAAATAAAAGACTGACTAAAATCTTGATTTCAGAAAGTTACAAATGGACTAAGGATCCAGATAAATTTGAAGTACAATTTTAAAAGGGAGTAATAAGTTACCAAAGTTATTTATATTTGTGGTGAAAGTTTGAAGAGAATATCTTCAGGGTTGAACTTTGAGGTCCTTGGTGCTTTTGCAGCTTGGTGGTTTATATGTGGGTAAATACATAATTCTATATTTATTTATTTATTTATGTCATATTTATGTAGTGTATATCGGAGGTGATGACTCTTTGAGAGCTGTATGCAACGAAATTTCATTTTAATGTACGCTGATTAGTGTACATTCAAAGTGACAATAAAGTTATTATTCTATTCTATTCCTTGCAGATATTTCATTAGCAAAACAGGCAACATCATCAGTGCTAGCATTTATGCTACCTGGTTTGATAATGAAACATTTGCAAGAAACACACCAAGCCTCAATGATAGAAAACTCTTTTCATTACTATATTTCATCACAGCAATGGCGTTTTAAGATGTTATAAATCACAGATGAGGAAAGACAGCGCCTCACTAACTGCAAGTGTGACACAGGAAAGAGACTTGATTTCTCTCTTTTCATTCACAGCCTGTCAAATTTGATAGGACTGCCTGTCTGGTCCGGGATACATGTGAATGTCGTCTTTCGTTCCATGAATCAGAATAGCTGTGTCCAGGTCCTGTGGTAAATACAATGCTCTCAGTTATTAATACGTCTCCTAACAGAGGGACAATATTTTAAGTGGATTGAAGAAAAAAAATGTAGAATACGTGAAACCATCAAATCACATGACGAACTACACCAGATTCACACTTACACATGGGTGGGTGGGGGCATATTTAAAAGTTGGTATGCTGAAGAAAAAAGCATAAAACATAATGTAAGAATAGATTAAAAGGATGAACAAAAATATTTATACCAGCCTTAAGAGATTACTTATGAAATGGTGAAATGAAATGGAGAATGAAATTACAATGGTAACATGGGCCAGAATTCTGTATCAGACAATATCACATTTCCTCAATGTGAGTTTTTGTTTTACCTCTCCTAGCAAACCCTCTGTTCCCACCCTTCAAATCTTTCCAAATAGTTTCCCACCACACCAGAAAGCGATGGTTACATTGGGAGAGTCACTCCACATTGTATCAAAGGCTATCCTAATAGTAGGAGAAGGAAGATAGAAAGCCAAGTTGTGATAAGAACAATGACTGATAAATGGCACAAAAGCATTTCAAACAACATGTACATTTCAAGTAAGGTAATAATTGTTTATATTTTTTTTAAAATTATAATGATAGCACAAGAACTTGGAAGCAGATGGCTGTATGGCAGAGATATATAACAAGCTATCTTTGAATCATTTGACAAACTATAAAGTGATTTCCATGTCATTAAGTAGTATTTTTTTTTAGTGATGTGACATTTCCCCTTACAAATTTGACATTTTCTGACAACAGGTAATATCTCAAATGGCATCTAGCCTGGTAGAAGAAGAAAAAAAACTAGTTAGAAGGCATGATACATTTTTAATAGATGTGAAAGAAGGCCAAATTGAACCAGGTGAGTTTTTCTCTGCCAGACTTATTAAATTGCACATGGGAAGTGTATGAAGAACTCTTCATAACCATATTTGGTGTTTATTGTGCAGCCCCACTTTTATAATGCCAATGTTCCTCTTTGAATAGTGGAATGGCATTTGGGAAGCTTTCTATATTTGCAAATAAACCACATGTCTGTGCTCTCTAAATACCTTTTTCTAGACATCAGTTTATACATCTTATAAATGAACCTAACATTGATAAGGCTGAGGATTGAGAGGGTGGAAATTTTTCTCCATCTGAACTTGAAAAAAACTAAGCAGGCTCAGATCAGAACTCAGAACTTGCATGGGAGACAACTTTGAAATCCAAAGATTGTGGACTAGTCTGGGAAGTTGAAAAAAAAACATACCCAAAAGGGCAATAGCAAATTATTTCTATTCCATTGAAATGTAAATTACCCAGATAATGTATGTTCTTGAAAGTTTCCAGAATTCATATTCAAAGGAGCCATTTCTTTTTGCAGATAGTACATAGGGCACAGCTGGAGAAGGATCTGCTTCAAGGCTGTCCTTCCATTAGATGAGTGATTCTCAACCTTCCTAATGCCGCGACCCTTTAATACAGTCCCTTATGTTGTGGTGACCCCCAACCATAAAATTATTTTCGTTGCTACTTCATAACTGTAATTTTGCTACTGTTATGAATCGTAATGTAAATATCTGATATGCAGGAAGTATTTTCATTGTTACAAATTGAACATAATTAAAGCATTATATGTAATTATATATTATGAAATATTTATTTCTAATTACAAATAAATGAAATTTTGTCTTGAAGCATGGTGTAGCATGGGTAACAGTCTTAATATAACAACAGTAAACTACATTGCTACATTTTGCGACAGTATGCGTAAAAAGCCAACGTCAGTACGAAGGTTGAGATTGCTTCTTTCTCACCAGATCAGAAATTCTTGGGGCAGTCTTTGCAAGAGCACAATGAAAATGGCATGAATGAGAAGTATACAAATTCGTGTACTAAGTCAGAATATCAGCAAATAGCCCAAGCCTGCAAAGATGAAGTGAGGAAAGTTAAGGCTCAGAATGAACTAAGGCTTGTGACCAAAGTCAAAAATAACAAAAAAAGCTTCTTTCAACAAGAAACAAGAAAAAAGTGAAGGAAATAATTGGAATATTAGTTCAGGGCTTTTCAACCTTTTCACCAATTGTACCACTTTTAGAATATGGCAACATTCGAGGTGTCAAAAACTTGATGACCAAAAAAAAAATATGCAGAAAAGTAATAAAGTATAGGTAGTCCTTGACTTACAAAAGTTTGCTTATTGACTGTTCAAAGTTACAACGGCACTGAAAAAAGTGACTTATGACCATTTTTCACACTTATGACCGTTGCAGCATCCCCAGGGTCATGTGATTTACATTTCGATGCTTGGCAACTGATTCATATTTATGATGGTCACATTGTTCCAGGATCATGTGATCGCCTTTAGCAACCTTCTGACAAGCAACATTAATGGGGGAAACCAGATTCACTTAACAACCATGTTACTAATTTAATCTCTCTCTCTCTCTTTCTCTTGCTCTCTCTCTCTCTCTGTCTCCCTCTTTCTTTCTCTCCCTCTCTCCCTCTCTTTCTCTCTCTCCCTCTTCCCCTATTTCTCTCTCCCTCTTCTCTCTTTCTTTCTCTCTCCCTCTCTCTCCCTTTCTTTCTCCCCCTCTTTCTTTCTCTCCGTATCTCCTGCCCTCTCCCTTTCTTTCTCTCTCCCTCTTTCTCTCTCTCCCTCTCTTTCTCTCTCCCTTTATTTCTCTCTCCCTCTCTTTCTCCCTTTTTCTCTCCCTCTCTGTCTCCCTCCCTCTCTCCCTCTTTCTCTCCCCCCTCTCTCTTTCTCTCTCTCTCCCTCACTCTCTCCCTTTCTTTCTCTCTCCCTCTTTCTCTCCCTTTCTTTCTCTCTCTCTCTCCCTTTCTTTCTCTCTCCCTTTCTCCCTCTTTCTCTTTCTCTCTCTCCCTCTCTCTGTTTTTCTCTCCCTCTCTTCCTCTCAAAGATCCTTAAAATCCTTAAACGTTATGTTTGGGTGGAAGACTTTTTCTTTTACAGATGGGGTGAGTTGGCAGACAAGTACTCAAAAAAAAAAAAAGGGGGAAAAAAGTGCAAATAGGCGTCCAGTAGCTAGCTTGAAGTTTGAAAGACTTCTTTCTCTTGCCACCGGCTTCTAGGAGGAGCAAAAGATATCCAGCACTGCAACCAGGTGCCCTGGACTGGCTATTCCAGGGCTTCCTGCACTGGCTGACTTAGTTGTCTGCAACCTCCTGTTGTCACTTGAGGGGGGGAAGGGACACGGGTGGGAGAGAGATTCCTTCTTTCTCATCCGAGGAGGGAAGTTATGTTGGACTGTCGAATCTGCATCAAGCCCCATGGGCCCAACATTCACAGGCAGGCGGGAACCCGCCCGCCGAGCCACCACCTCCCCATCTCCCTCCACGCTGGCCGGCTCCATCGCCACACCTCCCAGCTGACAAGCACACATTCAGGGGGTCATCAGCTGATGGGCGCAGAAGATTGGCACTGCGGCGGCCTCCCAGTCACCCACTTCTTTGGCTGGAGCAATTGCCAGGGCTTGCATGGTTGCCGGAGGTGGGGAGCGCGTCAGTGGCCATTGGGGACCATGCCAGCAGTTCTGTGCCACAGAGACTTGAGGCATGGGACGCAGAGCGATGCGGTGCCATGGGTGGTGGCAGGACAGGGGGGAGGGGTTAACTGCATCCTGCCAGCCGAATTCTGGAAGCCTGCCTGAGTGAAGAATTTTAGGGGGAGTTGAAAGTGAGACAGGTTCTAAGACATCAGAAATATGTGTTTTCTGATGGTCTTAGGCAACCCCTGTGAAAGGGTCGTTTGAACCCCCAAAGGAGTCGCGACCCACAGGTTGAGAACCGCTGCATTAGATAGAATGAGTCTGTGACTTTCAGTTGGAAAAGGTGTGGTGAAACAGGAGCCATAGTGGCAGAAGCAGACCTCACACTGGGGTGCAGGTAGCTTCTCCTGCCCCTCTATCCTAGACACTTCTTGAAATACAACTGAGTCATCCACCCATTTAGTTTCCATTGGTAGAATGGACTGCATTATGGGATAATGGAATAATGGTCTTTGAACCTACTATCTAGTTAGCACTCTTTGTGTCCACTATCATTTCTACTTAACATTGTAAACAAGGCTGATCCAAGATATTTTGCTGCCCAAGATGAAATAGCAAAGTGCCGTGAGCCAAAGTCCAGCCAACTGAAAATCCCACAATTAGCAATCCTTTCTCAGCCAATAGAAATATATTGTTTATATACCATCAAGTTGGTGTTGACTCTTAGACACAGATAGATTTTTTCCACGGCAATCTGTCCCTAACTGGTCTTTCAGGTCTTCCAATGTTGCATCACTGTAAATCAGTGCATCCACTTTATCAGACATATTTATTTCAAAATTTACTGATGGTTAAGATTTCATAGAACAAGATCCTTAGGTTCTTGGGTACATGTTTTAATTTCCAATTGATTTCTAAGCCTGATTCTAAAAAATTGGATGTCCTTGATGGAAATCAACTTTCACGTGGTATCATTGATGAGTGGTGGGCTAGGATTTTTGTTCTCAAAAAACATTCTGTAGATAAATTGTAATAACATCTAGTTGCAAATCCACCTGTCATAACTGGTTTAATGGAATGAAATTTTGAAAAACTTTTCACCAATTGTACCACTTTTAGAATATGGCAACATTCGAGGTGTCAAAAACTTGATGACCAAAAAAAAAATATGCAGAAAAGTAATAAAGTATAGGTAGTCCTTGACTTACAAAAGTTTGCTTATTGACTGTTCAAAGTTACAACGGCACTGAAAAAAGTGACTTATGACCATTTTTCACACTTATGACCGTTGCAGCATCCCCAGGGTCATGTGATTTACATTTCGATGCTTGGCAACTGATTCATATTTATGATGGTCACATTGTTCCAGGATCATGTGATCGCCTTTAGCAACCTTCTGACAAGCAACATTAATGGGGGAAACCAGATTCACTTAACAACCATGTTACTAATTTAATCTCTCTCTCTCTCTTTCTCTTGCTCTCTCTCTCTCTCTGTCTCCCTCTTTCTTTCTCTCCCTCTCTCCCTCTCTTTCTCTCTCTCCCTCTTCCCCTATTTCTCTCTCCCTCTTCTCTCTTTCTTTCTCTCTCCCTCTCTCTCCCTTTCTTTCTCCCCCTCTTTCTTTCTCTCCGTATCTCCTGCCCTCTCCCTTTCTTTCTCTCTCCCTCTTTCTCTCTCTCCCTCTCTTTCTCTCTCCCTTTATTTCTCTCTCCCTCTCTTTCTCCCTTTTTCTCTCCCTCTCTGTCTCCCTCCCTCTCTCCCTCTTTCTCTCCCCCCTCTCTCTTTCTCTCTCTCTCCCTCACTCTCTCCCTTTCTTTCTCTCTCCCTCTTTCTCTCCCTTTCTTTCTCTCTCTCTCTCCCTTTCTTTCTCTCTCCCTTTCTCCCTCTTTCTCTTTCTCTCTCTCCCTCTCTCTGTTTTTCTCTCCCTCTCTTCCTCTCAAAGATCCTTAAAATCCTTAAACGTTATGTTTGGGTGGAAGACTTTTTCTTTTACAGATGGGGTGAGTTGGCAGACAAGTACTCAAAAAAAAAAAAAGGGGGAAAAAAGTGCAAATAGGCGTCCAGTAGCTAGCTTGAAGTTTGAAAGACTTCTTTCTCTTGCCACCGGCTTCTAGGAGGAGCAAAAGATATCCAGCACTGCAACCAGGTGCCCTGGACTGGCTATTCCAGGGCTTCCTGCACTGGCTGACTTAGTTGTCTGCAACCTCCTGTTGTCACTTGAGGGGGGGAAGGGACACGGGTGGGAGAGAGATTCCTTCTTTCTCATCCGAGGAGGGAAGTTATGTTGGACTGTCGAATCTGCATCAAGCCCCATGGGCCCAACATTCACAGGCAGGCGGGAACCCGCCCGCCGAGCCACCACCTCCCCATCTCCCTCCACGCTGGCCGGCTCCATCGCCACACCTCCCAGCTGACAAGCACACATTCAGGGGGTCATCAGCTGATGGGCGCAGAAGATTGGCACTGCGGCGGCCTCCCAGTCACCCACTTCTTTGGCTGGAGCAATTGCCAGGGCTTGCATGGTTGCCGGAGGTGGGGAGCGCGTCAGTGGCCATTGGGGACCATGCCAGCAGTTCTGTGCCACAGAGACTTGAGGCATGGGACGCAGAGCGATGCGGTGCCATGGGTGGTGGCAGGACAGGGGGGAGGGGTTAACTGCATCCTGCCAGCCGAATTCTGGAAGCCTGCCTGAGTGAAGAATTTTAGGGGGAGTTGAAAGTGAGACAGGTTCTAAGACATCAGAAATATGTGTTTTCTGATGGTCTTAGGCAACCCCTGTGAAAGGGTCGTTTGAACCCCCAAAGGAGTCGCGACCCACAGGTTGAGAACCGCTGCATTAGATAGAATGAGTCTGTGACTTTCAGTTGGAAAAGGTGTGGTGAAACAGGAGCCATAGTGGCAGAAGCAGACCTCACACTGGGGTGCAGGTAGCTTCTCCTGCCCCTCTATCCTAGACACTTCTTGAAATACAACTGAGTCATCCACCCATTTAGTTTCCATTGGTAGAATGGACTGCATTATGGGATAATGGAATAATGGTCTTTGAACCTACTATCTAGTTAGCACTCTTTGTGTCCACTATCATTTCTACTTAACATTGTAAACAAGGCTGATCCAAGATATTTTGCTGCCCAAGATGAAATAGCAAAGTGCCGTGAGCCAAAGTCCAGCCAACTGAAAATCCCACAATTAGCAATCCTTTCTCAGCCAATAGAAATATATTGTTTATATACCATCAAGTTGGTGTTGACTCTTAGACACAGATAGATTTTTTCCACGGCAATCTGTCCCTAACTGGTCTTTCAGGTCTTCCAATGTTGCATCACTGTAAATCAGTGCATCCACTTTATCAGACATATTTATTTCAAAATTTACTGATGGTTAAGATTTCATAGAACAAGATCCTTAGGTTCTTGGGTACATGTTTTAATTTCCAATTGATTTCTAAGCCTGATTCTAAAAAATTGGATGTCCTTGATGGAAATCAACTTTCACGTGGTATCATTGATGAGTGGTGGGCTAGGATTTTTGTTCTCAAAAAACATTCTGTAGATAAATTGTAATAACATCTAGTTGCAAATCCACCTGTCATAACTGGTTTAATGGAATGAAATTTTGAAAAACTAGGATCCTTGAAGGATCCACTTTTTTAAGTGACAGGACCCAACTGGAGAAAAAAAAGGGCATTGTTTTAAAAAACTGTCTTTTCTTGGAGATATTTGCATCCACAGTTCCATGTAATGCTTACAAAATTAAAAGAAACTTTTAAAGATACCTCTTGAAAATCTAGGTCAAGATAACACTGTGATTTTTACAGAAATTAATGATTTTTTTTCTATAAATAGAAATGACTATAAAGGTCATATGCCATAAGTATTTCAGTGGAAAAACTACCATAAAGTTAGAAAAGTAATTCGGAGAAAAGAAAACTCAGAGTACCACTAACTGAGTAGCCTGTGGTGGAAGTTTTTTCATCTTAATGCAGGACACTGCCTGATGCAGCTTATTAGAAGTATTTGTTAATATGTCTCAAAAAGATGCTGTGCATTACAGTTTGCTTATTTACCCTGGAAAATTACTGTCCATTTGAAAAGTGTGTGAGGAGATAATTGGCATAGAACTTTGAATTCAAGTGAAAATATCTATGGGTGGTGGCTATCCAAATTACAGAATGCATACAAAGCCAAAAACAGGAAGTGCACAGCATTACAAACAAGAGCTGAATTTTGTAAATAAAATAGGACAGTGATGGCGAACCTTTTAGAGACCGAGTGCCCAAACTGCAACCCAAAACCCCCTTATGTATCATCGGGTGCTGGGTGGGCGTGGCCAACTGGATGGGTGTGGCCCATTGGGTGGGCGTGGCCCATTGGATGGACATGGCCCATTGGGTGGGTGTGGCTGCAGTGGTAACGGCAGACTGGGTGGGACTAAAAAGTTCAATCAATCAATTCCAACTTTGCAAGATCTTTTTTTCCCCGCGAGAAGTTGAAATTTTTTCACACAGCAGTGGAGGCCTAAAGCGAAAAGGCTTTATAAAACCCAGCTGAAGGCCTAGGACTGGGGCGATGGTGCACGTGCCCACAGGGAGGGCTCTGCGTGCCACCTGTTGGAGGAGCTAATTAGCCGGAACCATAACAGTGTGTGTGTGTGTGTGTGTGTGTGTGTGTGTGTGTGTGTGTGTGTGTGTGTCTGGGAGAGGTGAGCTAAGCCATGCAGAGGCAATGACAGGGAGGGGAAGCCTTTGCCCACCGCTGGCTGCCTGTTGCCACCTCTGCCTGGAGCCTCTGGCAGCTTAAAAAGAAGGAAGGAAGGAAGGAAGGAAGGAAGGAAGGAAGGAAGGAAGGAAGGAAGGAAGGAAGGAAGGAAGGAAGGAAGGAAGGAGTCAGGGAGGGAGGGAGAGGCAATTTGGCTGGAAATGCCCCAGTTCAAAGGAGAAAGCTATTTTGTGTTCTGTTTTGTCACAGACAGAACTTTGTTGGCAATCCAAGTTAACATTGGTATTCTTGAATTGTGAGCTCTTAGGAAAGTATCCCCTCCTTATATGTTGCAAACAGCCATTTCCAGTGGGGAAAAATATTTTCCTTTGGTATATTTCCGGTCTGAATTAGACCAAGGCAGGCTCCCTACAGCAGAGCCCTTTTAAGGATTATGTATTAATAGAAAAACAACTAACCTACCTCTGCTCATGAAAGCTAAAGCTGTTGCACGTAAAAAACAGAGGAGCTCTGATTAACTATCATAGCCACCATTTTGACAGTTTTGCTGTACTGTTGTCTGTGGACACCCCCACTAAATGCAAGCATGGGATAAACTGAGCCTGGTTTGTTCTCTGTCTTTTAAGTGGCCACAAAGTACTAGCAAAAGTGGCATTTGATCACAAGGCAAGAAGGCATCGAGAAATGTTTCCCCTTTTGCATTTGAGCATCCAAGAAGGGACAGGAAAGGAAAAAGGAAAGAGGAAAGACAAAGAAAAAAGGAGAGAGGGGAAGAGAATAAAAGGAAAGAGGGGAAGGAAGAAGGAAGAAAGGAGAATAAAGAGGCAAGGAAAAAGAAGAACAGGGAGAGAGGGGATTACAGTGAGAGAGAGGGAGGGTCTGAGGGAAGTGCTGTCTTAGCATTTGGCCACCAGCAGCCCTGTTGCCCTTTTGCCATCCCCTTGTCTCCTCATCTTGATCTCTCCTGGTGGTCTCCCATTCTATTGTTGAGGATACTTTAGTTACAAAGCCAGGTTTCCTCATATGGAGAGGGAGTGGGCCTCCCTCTGACCCACATACTTTGCCCTCCCACACACATCATGGCCAAGGAGACCAAGAACAGCAGCAGCAGCTTCAAGGAGGAGATAAGCGCAGCAGGGCGCCCTCTTGGGATAGCAGGGCTGGGCTGGGCTGTGGGGTCCCAGTGCCCTGGGAGCTTGAGGACCAAGCTGGATCCCCCCAGCCCTGCCCAGACCACTCAGGTGCCCCCCAACACAAGCGATGTTGAGCTGGCCATGCCCACCCTGGTCACACCCACCCTGGCCACGCCCCCCGACAACCACAACCCTGATGTGGCCCTCAGTGAAATTGAGTTTGACACCCCTGCTCTAGAAAGAGTGCAGAGAAGAGCAACAAAGACAAGTAGGGGACTGGAGGCTCAAACATATGAAGAATGGTTGCAGGAATTGGATATGTCTAATTTAATGAAAAGTTGGACTAGGGATGATATGATAGCAGTGTTGCAATATCTAAGAGGCTGCCACAAAGAAGAGTGGACCAACCCTCCAAAGCACCTGAAAGCAAACCAAGAAGCAATTAATGGAAACTAATCAAGAGAGAACCAACCTAGAAGTAAGGAGAATTTTCCTGTTAGAACAATTAATCAGTGTTGCCTTCAGACATGGTGTTCCATCATTGGAGGCTTTAAGAAGAGATTGGACAACCATTGGTCTGAAATGTTACAGGGACTCCTGCTTGAGAAGGAAGTTGGACTAGAAGACTTCCAAGGTCCCTTCCAACTCTGTATTCTTTTATTCTGTTATATTTCAGCTCACAGAAGGACATAGAACACATCTCAGAAGGGACTGTCCATAGTTCTCTGAAAAGTAAAGATGGGAAAGAGGAGAAGTGCTTTTAGACTTGCAAGATTCTGTTACTGCAGCGGTTCTCAACCTATTTCAGGTTGCGACCCCGACCTGGACCACGCATGCGTGGCACGACGGTCTGCATCGCGCATGCGTGGCGCAACAGTCCAAATCACGCATGTGCAGCACGATGGTACGCATCGCGCATGTGCGACGCGCGCGCGACAGTCTGCATCGCGCATGTGTGGCGCGACGGCCCACACTGTGCATGCGTGGCACGCCCGCGATGGCCCGCATCGTGCATGCATGGCACGACGGCCCACATCGCGCATGTGTGGCGTGGCGTGCACACGCCGGCCCGCAGCACGCATGCGCAGCGTGGTGCGCGCGCGCTGGCCCACATCACACATGCGTGGTGCACGTGCGACGGCCTGCATCGTGCATGTGCAGCGCGGCGGCCCTCATCTTGCATGTGCGGTGCTACCCCGCGCATGCGCGGTGCTGTCCCCTGCGCCGGCCGAGGGGAAAAGGGGGGAAAAATGGCAGACTGCGATGTTTGGTGACCCCCGTGAAATGGTCGTTTGACCACAAATGGGGTTGCGACCCATAGGTTGAGAACCGCTGTGTTACTGTAACCTCCCAATAAAGATAGTGATAGAACTCTTGGCTTTGGTTTCCTGAACTACGTGAAAGAGCTGACAGATATAGAACACTGGCTATGGAAAACAAACAGGTCCAGCTTTTATTTCAAAACTTGGTTTAATCCTTTAAAATAGAAATGAAGGTCAACTATTCTATCTTGATTTGCTCATCAGAAGTAAAATTCTTTGAAAGGAGAAAACATATGAAACTGAATTTATACCCTCTTGGGTTCCTTTGTTCCTGGTGGATACCATCACCCCAGAAGGCAACTATGCACAATGTAACAATTGCACAAGTTTATTGATTCAAAGCTTTACACAGTTATCCCTAAATACATTTTGCAGTTCCAGCACAATTAATTAGATTGAGGCACACTTTGCTGATCAACAGGATTTTCCTAACTAATGCAAGCAGAGAGGCTGCCTAAATTAGGAGTCATAGAGTTACCAAAAATTGCCTTGTAGCTCCTTGACTTCAGAAAGTTTACTTATTATGACAAAGGAAGCCAAGATGTTACAGATGAAAAGCAAGGCATGGAATGGAGTGCTTACAAATGAAATACACTACACACACACACACACACACACACACACACACCCTCTCTTAAAAGAATTTTTCTTCCTCTCTTATTTTATGCCAAAAAGCGTTGAACTGTTTTTCATCAGTCACTAATGGAATATTATTGCAAGTTAGAAGGAAGTTTAGGGAAGGGGCTGGCTGTTCTCGGATTGTTCTTGGAAGCTCATGTCCTGACTCCTAGTACTTTGATGCAACAGGTAAACTTGATCTCCTACTTCTTGCACCAGGCTTTTGGCACACCAAAGTCAGAATTTCATGGACTCCCCTTTTACCTGTATATCCATGTGTTTGGCTGGACTGAATGTACTTCATTCAAGTGATTATTCCTCAGTTAGTTCCTTAAGTTGATTAACCATCATGGTCACTGGAAGAGATTCTTTGTTGGGCCAGTCTATAAAGAGGTTCTGTCCTATTCCATTCCGAATGGAGTTTCCCTGAGTTCAGCTAGCCCTTGGTTTTATATCTCAAGCATTCTTCTAATGAGGCTGCTAAAATGTTCAAGCTTGACTATCTTCCTGTCACAAATAAGAAAGTAATAATTAAAATACTGTGAAAGCATTCCCTGCTGAACACTTGCATAATAACTCAGAAGCATCATTTGTCATCTTGCAAGCAACAATGAACACCAGAGCAGGTAAGGGCTTGAGGACAGTAGATATTCCAGGGAGGTGACAACCTTATGTCACAAGCAGAGTTTTTGACTTTTTAAGTGCCAAAAGTGGAATAGAGCTGTTTTCTCCAAGTCCGGGATTCCGTCTTCAAAACAGCTTCAGGAGATGCTTGCAGGATCAGCATTTCCTGGCCTGATCAAAATTCCCTCCCTCTGTCTTTCCCTCCGCGCTGTTTCATAAAATGTTTACTTGGCTTCTGTGATTTGGAAAACAATTCTATTCCTGGCTTTGTTACAACTAATACATTCAGTATCTCTTTTTGTGCACTGAGAGAAAAATAGACTTCACGAGTTCAGTCCCTCATGGTTCTGTTTTGAAAAGGTGGTATGAAAAGACCCCTACTGGAGACTTGGAAATACAGGGATATTCTGGCTAAATGGGTCTGACATATTTTAAGTGTTGTTGTTTTTCAGAGCGTTAGCCAAGTTAGTCTATTTCGGCAAAATCTGAGATACTCAGTTTTGTGAAGCAACAGGAACTGCAGCCAAAAAAGTAAACTAAAATTGGATTTTGGTTACATGTGTATTTTTTACAGCTAAGCTTTGCCAAAACCAACTGCTATTATCCTTAACATTAGTGGGGAATATTGCTAACTAAAGTTGGTAAACTCTACTTGTTCTCTATCTTACTAAAACCATTATATAAAATCCTTAACTGAGTAAACCATGGTGGATATCAGAGGCAAAAAGTTGTGGCTCCAGTGGGATGACTGTAGCATATGGAATATTTTACCTTCAAAGGTAGGAACAGTAAGAGCATGAATTAAGGAATGAAATTAATGAAAGCAAATTAAATGAAGTTGCAGAGTTGTGAAACTGAGAGAAAGGAGACATTATAATAGATGTGAATAAAGATGAACTGATCAGGTGGAGCAACACTGATGAATAGAAGCATGAAAATAAAAGTATAAATACTATTCTGAATAAAATTGCTAAAATTTTATGTCCAAACATATGAATTAGAATTAGTTAGGCTACTGTGTGTAAGTCTGAAAGAAAAAAAACCCCAAGAGATTGGTAACAGTTGCATGCTGCACTCAGATAGAGATAATGGAAGAATCATATAGGACAGTGATGGTGAACATTTTAGATACCGAATGCCCAATATGCAACCCAAAACCCACTTATTTATCACTAGGTGCCAAGTGGGCATGGCCCACTGTGTGGGCGTAGCTGTGGTGGTTATGGTAGGTGTGGCTGAGGTGGGCTTGATCACCTCGATGTTGCTTATGGGGAGCGACGCATGTGGGGGCTGGACAGGGTTGGGGAGATCCAGGGGATCTCTGCTGGGTGGGGTGGTGGGCAGGAGGCTCGTCCTGCGGGGTGAGGCAAGGCGAGACAGGGTGGGGGTGCCCTTGTCGCAGGGCAAGGCAAGGCAGGGGCCGGGAAGCTGCTGCCTGACACCATTGGCCCCTGCACACAGAGGCCAGCGAGCGCATGGATGCTGGGATGCATCCGGTCACATGGGACCTCAGTGAGTTAGCGGGTGGCTGGTTGAAGAGAGATGATTGGCATCTCTGGGGCATGGCTCGTGTGCCCACAGAGAGGGCACTGACTGCCGCCTCTGGCACACATGCCATAGGTTCGCCACCACTGAGATAGGACTTTTAGAGAACATTTTACACTATTCTGAAGGATTGTGATCCATGAGGGGAAAAAATTGTTAGGAGACAAGAATGGATAGGAATAGGAACTGACAATGAAAGAATAGTAACTGGTAGCATCTGCTTAGAAAATTAAGTTCTCTAAGTGTAAGGCCATTCACTATACACATAGCAAAGCAATCCAAAAGCACAATTTATCTGATTATTTTTGATAAAAAGGATTCCTGATGAATACAAGGATGAAGTGAGAGTCTAAATGGGAGACTGGCAATTTCTTTGTAGTATCAACAGTAGTTACTGGATGTGAAGGAAAAGGAAAGAAGCAAAAGAAATTATGGTGAAAGTAGAATGAATGCAAGAAGAAGGAGAATGAGTCCTGGTATAAAATAGTAGTAGAAAATAGATTAATTCCCCAACAGAATGAAAAGAAAGGAGATGTAAGAAAAGAGGATAAGAAGTTGCTTAGAACAGAGTGAAATTGATTATGTTTCAGAGTGTCATCCAGTCATGTTAATGAAAAAGAAATGCTTGTTAAAAGAATGAAATAAAAGAAGATGTGACTGAGAAAAAAATGTGTGCAAGAGAATGAATGCTGAAAAATACAAAGATAAGAGAAAGAAACAAGGAACAATTAAGGGTAAAAGAGGCAGAGAACACGCAAAGTTATATCCCGTGTATGATTGAGAGTATCTTGGCAACGTTTCAATGAGGTCCCACTTGTCATCTTCAGACTGGGGTCCTCGGCTTCGTGCTTGTGCGAGCAAAGTGTGATCGGAGAAGCCGAAGACCCCAGCCTGAAGATGATGAGTGGGACTTCGTCAAAACGTCGCCAAGATACTCTCAATCTTACATGGAAAAAACCCAAATACACCAAGACCTGTATATCTATACCCGTGAAAATCTACGAAAACATATATATAAGAACATAAGAAGAGCCATGCTGAATCAGGCCAAAGCCCATCGAGTCCAGCATTCTGTGTCACACAGTGGCCCACCAATTGTACATGGGGATCTTGAGCAGAAAGAGAAGGCAAAACCCTCCCTTTCCCTTGACCCCCAACAAATGGTACTCAAGGGAATCCTGCCTGCCTCAACCAACATAGAGGCGGCACATGGACATCCATTTTAATAACCACCGATACACTTGGCATCCATGAATCTATCTAGCCCTGCCTTGAAGCTGTCAAGGCTGACAGCTGTCACGACCCCTTCTGGAAGTGAATTCCATAAATCAACGACCCTCTGGGTGAAGAAATATTTCCCTTTATTTGTCCTCACTTTCTTAGCTATGAGCTTTAGGGAGTGCCCCCTTGTCCTGGTATTGTGTGATAGAGAAAAGAATTTTTCTCTATCCACCTTTTCTATCCCATGCATGATTTTATACACTTCGATCAAGTCACCCCTTAAACGCCATCTTTCAAGGCTGAAGAGACCAAGGCGTTGCAATCTGGTTTCATAAGGGAGGCGCTCCATTTCCTTGATCATTCTTGTTGCCCTTCTTTGCACCTTTTCCAGTTCCATTATATCCTTCTTGAGGTGTGGTGACCAGAACTGTACACAGTACTCCAAGTGTGGTCTCACCATCGATTTGTACAGAGGCAATACAACACTTGCTGACTTATTTTCGATTCCCTTCCTAATCATGCCAAGCATGGAATTTGCTTTTTTTACTGCTGCTGCGCATTGGGTTGACATCTTCATCGAGCTGTCCACCAAAACCCCAAGATCCCTTTCTTGGGTTGTCTCAGAAAGTTTGGTCCCCATCAGTTGGTAAGTATTATTGGGGTTCTTTGCCCCGATGTGCATAACTTGTTTAGGTTAAAATGCATTTGCCAATTTGTTGCCCACTCACACAATTTTGAGAGATCCTTCTGGAGCTCCCGACAATCAGTTTCACTTTTCACAACCTGGAACAATTTAGTGTCATCAGCAAACTTGGCTACCTCACTATTAACTTCTACATCCAGATCATTGATGAATAAATTGAAAAGTAAAGGTCCCAAAACTGAACCTTGGGGTACACCACTTCTCACTTCTTTCCATCTGGAGAATTGTCCATTTATTGCCACCCTTTGCTTCCTACAATTTAGCCAGTTACCAATCCAGGACAAGACCTGTCCTCTAATTCCATGGCTGGAGGGCTTTTTAAGGAGCCTTTGGTGAGGAACTTTGTCAAAAGCCTTTTGAAAGTCAAGATATACAATATCAACTGGGGCCCCTTTATCTATGTATTTATTTACACCCTCAAAGAATTCTAACAAGTTAGTAAGACATGATTTGCCTTTGCAGAAACCATGTTGATTTTCTTTCAGCAATGCCTGTTTTTCTATGTGCCCTGTAATTTTATCTTTAATAATGGTTTCCATCAGTTTGCCTGGAACTGAGGTTAGACTGACTGGTCTATAGTTTCCTGGATCACCTCTGGATCCTTTCTTGAAGATCGGGGTTATATTTGCTTCCCTCCAATCCTCCGGTACAGTGCCTGATCTTAGAGAAAGATTATATATTTTAGCTAGAAGTTCAGCAACTTCACACTTGAGTTCCTTGAGAATTCTAGGGTGGATGCCATCTGGACCCGGCGATTTGTTGACGTTTAGTTTAGAAAGGCATGCAAGAACATCTTCCTTGTTTATCTCTATCAGGTTTAATTCTTCTATTTCCCTCCCTGGGAAAACTAATTCAGTGACAGGCAGATGTTCTCTATCCTCCTAGGTGAAAACGGAGGCAAAGAAGTCATTTAGCCTCTCAGCAATCTCCTTGTCTTCTCTGATTATCCCCTTCTGTCATCAAGTGGCCCAACTGATATGTATGTGTTATATCTGGCCTCTCTCAGCTCATTAAAAGCCACGTAAATATGTCTTTAAGAGATTTATTAAACACATTTCAAAAGGATTCATTTCAAAGCAAGCTGCTGACATTTTGCTGGCAGAAACATCCAAGACTCATTATTTACATTTAGATTACAACAAACTCCTTCCAAACTTTCCAATTACTCACTCTGTCTTTAACACATTGTCCAAGACCTCATTATCCTTCGGTAGGTTTTCAAAACATCAGACTTTCAAAGCACTGCAAAAGTTTCCAAACCTCTCCTTGATAAACGTTGCTCGTAACAAGGGCGTAGTCTCCTTCCCCCCTCTAATATAGTGTCCGATACGTCACTTCCCCCCATTACTTCCTTTTTCCAGTTAACTGACACCTTCGCTTATCAAACCTTCGGAACCTCGGATCAATCCATTTATCTTCTTGCTCTAAATCTGACTCATCATTTGGAGAGTCTGATTCAGAATGCATACAAAACTCCTCATTGTCTGACTCGGCTGCCGGGGGGGGGGGAAATACCCAGAGGGGCCTGCTTGTGCTTCCTCATCCTCTGATATGTCATCATCCAGTCGTGAGACACCCACAACACTATCCCCCCCCGCAGGCCCCTCCCCCGGGGGCCGTCAGAAGGGATGCGGTTTGGAGGGAAATGCAGTATGAAAATCCCACTTTAACTCAGGAGCCTCAATATCCTGAGCATCTACCCAAGAGCCAGCGGCGGGCCCACCCCCGGTCCAATCAACCAAATATTGGAAGCGGTCGTCGAGCCATCGGGAATCTCGGATGCCGGACACCTCCAACCGGGAAACAGGAACTTGAGCACGGCGAGCTGTCGGGCCCGGATCAGGAGGTCGAAGCGGAGAATCAGGGTTGACAGGAACAAGCAAGGAGCGATGAAACACGGGGTGTACACGAAAAGACCTAGGCAAAGTCAAACGATAGGTCACCGGATTGATGACCGTCTCCACAGGGAAAGGACCCAGGAAACGTTGATCAAGCTTGCGGTGAATTCTCCCTGGAAACAAGTACTTGGTGGAGAGCCAAACCCGATCTCCAACAGCTAACGGCGGCGTGTCGCGACGCGAGCGGTCTGCAACCCGCTTGTAGTCTTCCTTGGCCTTAGTCAAGTGCTGCTTAACCATCTCGTGGACTGACTGCAGTTCGGTTAAATAGTCTTCTGCAACTGGAACTGGAGAATCAAGGAGCGTGAGCGGGAAAAATCTGGGATGATAGCCGTAGTTGGCAAAAAACGGGGTGGTCTGAGTGGAAGTGTGCTGAGAGTTGTTGAAAGCGAATTCGGCCACGGAGAGATATTTGGACCAATCGTTCTGTTGGTCGTTGATGAAACAACGCAAATACTGCTCCAGAATGCCAATCACTTTCTCTGTACCCCCATCAGTCTCTGGGTGATGCGTGGAAGCTAGATTAACTTGGACTTGAAGCGCAGACATGAGTTCTCTCCAGAACTCCGAGGTGAACTGGGTTCCTCGGTCGGACACTATTTTGTCAGGCAAACCGTGTAGCCGGAAGATATGTTGAATGAACAGCTGAGCAGTGACCTTGGCTGTCGGTATTCTTCGGCAAGGAATGAAATGTGCCATTTTGGTCAGCATGTCCACCACTACAAAGACAACGGTGTAGCCGGCAGAAACAGGTAGACAAGTCAAGAAGTCCATGGAAATAGCTCCCCAGGGTCTCTCCGGCGTGGGTAAAGGCTGTAATAATCCCGGAGGGGCTCCTGTGGCATGTTTTGCCTGACGGCACCGTACACAGGAATTTACATAGGAGTGCACATCATGGCGAAGTCTGGGCCACCAAAAAGTCCGAGACACTAAGTGAAGAGTCTTAAAGAAACCAAAATGACCTGCCGCAGGGTTATCATGGCATTGAGTCAGGATGAGACCCCGGAGTGGGCCTGCTGGAACATATAACAGGTTGCGGAAGCGTAATAGTCCCTCGGACAAGGTCCAAGGTGAGTCGGGACCCATCTCTTGTCTCTTCCGTATTGCAAAGTCATCTAGTTGTTGCGCTTCCCGAATCTGTCGTCGTAGATCTACCGGATCATGCACGGCTGCGATCGATTCGATAGGCAGAATGGTTCGAAGCGGTAAGGGATCCTTGACCTGTAGATACTCAGGTTTACGGGACAGGGCATCTGCTCTTTTGTTGTACCCTTTCGGAATGTAGGTGACTTTGAAGTTGAATCGAGCGAAGAACAAAGACCAACGGATTTGACGTTGATTCAATTTCCTGGCAGATTGCAAAAATTCCAAGTTTTTATGGTCAGTCCGAACTTCAACTTGGTAGCGGGCTCCTTCCAGGTGGTGTCTCCAGGTCTCAAAAGCAGTCTTGATGGCCAATAGTTCCTTTTCCCAAATGGTATAATGGCGTTCGGAGGGACTCAGTTTCCTGGAGTAATAAGCACACGGGAACAGGGGGCCGCCATCTTGGCGTGTTTGAAGTAGCACGGCCCCTACTGCAACATCTGAGGCGTCAGCCTCCACTACAAAGGGTCGACAAGGATCTGGATACTTGAGAATGGGTTCCTGAACAAAAGCCTTTTTGAGGGTCTGAAACGCCTGTTGCTCGGCATCGCCCCACTGGAACTTAACGCCTTTCCGTAACAGTCGAGTAAGGGGCGCAGTCAAGGCAGAAAATCTCGGAATAAATATCCTGTAATAGTTCGCAAATCCCAAAAGTCTTTGGACATCTTTTGCTTTACATGGTGGTTGCCAGGTTTGCAAGGCTTCAACCTTGCCAGGGTCCATGGCGATGCCTTGTGGAGAAATCACATGTCCCAGAAACTCAATGGTGGTTTGATAGAATTGACATTTCTCTAACTTGGCGTAAAGGTGATGCTCCCTCAAGCGTTGCAAAACTCGCCGGAGATGCTGAAGATGAGTGGCTCGTGACGGGGAGTAAATCAGGATGTCATCGAGGTAAACCACCACAAATTGATCTAAAAAATCCCGGAAGATGTCATTCATGAAATGTTGAAAGACGGCCGGAGCATTGGTGAGTCCAAAGGGCATAACGGTATACTCAAAATGACCATACCTGGTTCCAAACGCGGTCTTCCACTCGTCCCCCTCTCGAATGCGAACCAGGTTGTAAGCACCCCTTAAATCTATCTTGGTGAAGATGGTCGCTGATCGGAGACGGTCCATGAGATCAGGAATCAAAGGCAGAGGGTACCGGTTGCGCACCGTGATGGCATTGAGCTTGCGATAGTCACAGCATAGGCGTAAATCTCCGGTTTTCTTCTTCACGAATAACACAGGAGCTGACAAAGGCGAGGAAGAGGGACGAATGAAACCCCTGGCCAGGTTTTTGTCCACAAAGTCTTTCAATGCGGCCAACTCGGGTTCTGACATGGAGTAAAGGCGTCCCCTTGGAAGCTTGGCATTTGGTAGCAAATCAATGGCACAGTCATATGGTCTATGCGTAGGCAATTGGTCTGCCTCTTTCTCATTGAATATATCTGCAAAGTCCGCTAGATCGGCCGGCAAGGTGATGTCAGGGTGGGATGGTAGCTGGGCTGCACAAACTTGGCGTACGTGGTCTACGCATTGCAAACTGGGAAATGAAACAAAGTTCTGGGACCACACCACACAAGGATCATGGGTTCTCAACCAGGCTAGGCCGAGAACTAAGGGGAAATGAAGTCCCTTGGTAACATAGAATTGGATGGCTTCTTCATGTTGTCCTATGACCAGGCGTATGGGCTGGGTCATAAACTTGATCGGTCCAGATAACAACTCACGACCATCGATTGTCTCAACCAACATAGGTGGCTTCACGGAGCACAAAGGTATGGCATGTTGACGAGTGAAAGCTTCATTCATGAAATTGGTGGTGGCTCCAGAATCCAACAAGGCGTGGGCCGGAATACCCTGGGCATGATTTCCCAGAAGTATATTGGTTGCTAGGATCAGATGTCTCGGAGGACCGGGGTCGTTGTCTGCGGAACTGGAACTGGGTTTGGCGCCTGCCCGACCCAATGTTTCCATTAGGCCGGGCTCTGGCCGTTTCCCGGCAAGGTGGCTTGAAACTGCTGAGTGGGAGGCCGAGCTGGAACAGGAGTAGGACCTGCCGTACCACGTCTTTTCTGGGGGCAGGCCATGACGAAGTGACCCATCTCTCCACAGTACAGGCACAAGCCCTCAGCTCTCCGTCTTGCCTTCTCAGCCTCGGTCAAACGAGATCTGGCTGCACCAAGATCCATGGGCTCATCTCTGGTCATGGGTGCAGGGCGCCTCTCAGTGTAAGCCGGCCATGTTTGGACAATACGTCTGGGTGCCGGGATGGGTGGGGTGATAGGTAGGGTCTGGAATCCTCTGCGTGGTGCAGGAACTGGCTTGGCACTTCCGGTGACTGGAACCATCTGTTTGACCAGGCGGGCATCCATGGCTTGCGTTTGCGCCTCCATAGCCAAACAATGTTGGTATAATGCATCCAGGGTCGCGGGTATTACAGTAGTTTTCAATCCATTCAAGATCTGGGAAGACAGGCCATCTTGAAAGATTTCCATGAGAGCCTCCTCATTCCAATTAATTTCTTGAGCTAGGCGGCGAAAATCTGATATATATTCCGCTACGCAGCGCGATCCTTGACGTAGCTCTCGTATTCGCCGGGTGGCATTTTGTCTACGAAGGGGGTCAACAAATTCTCTTTCCATCAGCTGGCAGAATCCTGCATAATTGCGCAGAACAGGATCTTGTCCGTCTATCAGAGGAGACGACCAATCAGCAGCTGGCCCAGAGAGTAAACTTAGAATGAACGCTACTTTTGTTTCATCAAGCTGGAAATCTACTGGAGTTGAGGCAATGAATGTTTTACATTGGTTTAAAAAAGCTGGAAATTTACTACGCTCTCCAGTAAACTTATCAGGCAAGGCTAAGTAACATCTGTTTCTTCTGGGAGGGGGGGCTGGAGCTGGGGCTACTGCGGCTTGAATCTGCTGTTGCAAATGTCCAATTTGTTGCTGGAGATTTTGAACTAATAGATGCAGAGCCGGGTTATCAGCAAGGAGTTCCTCCATGACGTCACTGAAAGCTCGGACTAATTTTCCGTCTTTTCTGCTTTTGGGTTACGAGCAATCTGTTATATCTGGCCTCTCTCAGCTCATTAAAAGCCACGTAAATATGTCTTTAAGAGATTTATTAAACACATTTCAAAAGGATTCATTTCAAAGCAAGCTGCTGACATTTTGCTGGCAGAAACATCCAAGACTCATTATTTACATTTAGATTACAACAAACTCCTTCCAAACTTTCCAATTACTCACTCTGTCTTTATCACATTGTCCAAGACCTCATTATCCTTCGGTAGGTTTTCAAAACATCAGACTTTCAAAGCACTGCAAAAGTTTCCAAACCTCTCCTTGATAAACGTTGCTCGTAACAAGGGCGTAGTCTCCTTCCCCCCTCTAATATAGTGTCCGATACGTCACTTCCCCCCATTACTTCCTTTTTCCAGTTAACTGACACCTTCGCTTATCAAACCTTCGGAACCTCGGATCAATCCATTTATCTTCTTGCTCTAAATCTGACTCATCATTTGGAGAGTCTGATTCAGAATGCATACAAAACTCCTCATTGTCTGACTCGGCTGCCGGGGGGGGGAAATACCCAGAGGGGCCTGCTTGTGCTTCCTCATCCTCTGATATGTCATCATCCAGTCGTGAGACACCCACAACAGTATGTATGTATGTATGTATGTATGTATATGTGTGTGTGTGTGTGTGTGTGTGTGTGTGTGTGTGTGTATGTGAACAATTGTTCTGGAAATGGATGAAGAGAGCTAAAGAAGGAGTTTCCAGAAGATGTAACTAAATTAATAATAAAAAGAATTAAGTAATCTGGAATGAAACTGCAGTGAAGGAATTTGGGAATGATAGTTTAATCTTGAAGAGAAGAACAGAAAAAACAATATAAACCTTAATGTCCAAGGACATTATTTAACTCCTAGCAGTGGAATAAGCAAGAGTGTACAATGTTCCTTGGAGGGCATGTATATAAGGATAAATGTGCATGGAACATTTCTGATAATGCTACAGATATATTGCTTTGTATATGAATGTTTATGTATTTTTGTATGCGGGTGATTCTGTGTTGTTGACTGGGAACCTGAATGACACTGAATGTTTTGCAGGAAATGTTAAAATAGACTGCGTAATGCAATGTGCAGTGTGAATCTGAGAATTAATAAATGAAAGACCAAGATAATTGTGTCTGATAAGAAAAATGGACTGATTGATTGCAAGTTAAACATAAATGGAGAAAAGTTAGAGCAAGGAGATGAATTTGTATATTTAGGCAGGATATTTACTAAAGATGGGAAAATAGGTACAGGAATTTTAGATGTATAAATACAGATAGCATAGTGTATGGTTTGTTGCAAGGAATCACTATTTGTTGAAGAAACAAGAATGTTATAAAAGAGGAAACTTTTGTGACTTGGTTATATGGAAGTGGGACTCAATGATGACAACATAAACACAACAGTGAATTGAATAACCCCAAAGGTGTCACCGTTCAGATGTTACTGAATTTCAACTTCAGTCAGTCATAGCCGGTATAACTGATGGTAAAAGATGATGGGAGCTGTGGGCCAAAAATATTTACCCTGATATAAACATACACTTAGCCCTTTTGGTTTATTTACCTAAAAGTACTTTTCTTTGTAGTCACAGTTGCTCTGGGGATAAGATCAGCTAACATCAGCCTGAGAAATCATGTGACTACACAGGAGTTCTTCATCTCTAAGATCATTCCTGGTTGTGTAGATGCCTCCATAAATATCCTGTTCAATATTTCATTTTTCATCCCACCTCAATTGGGAGTTATGAAAAGGAGAAAAAGAAGATTTTCTTAGTAAACATCATCACTATGGAAACAAGTTTTAAACTCTTAACATAAGAAAGACCACTGTTCATTAAAAAAAAACAACCATGATGTGAGGTGGTGAAATACCCAGAAAAAAAAAATCTTAATAGCTACAGTTAGGGATGGTACACTATTGCTGATGGACCATGAGGAAACATATCAACAAGAGCTACTTATTTGCAATTTTAACTTTATATAAATTGCCCTACAGGAACAATACTACAGGAGCAAGAGTTGGTTTAAGTAAATTAAGTAGGAAAATTGTACAGTGAGGCTTTTAACATAAAACAACTCAGAAACAGACATTTGACCACTGGACCATTTGTTTCCAGCAATACAAGAACAGTAAATTATATATACATAGAGAGAGAGATTGATTATTTTTTTTAAAAAAAGCTTATTCATTTTCTGAAATTTGGCAGTGTGTATATAGGTAGTCCTCAACTTAACAACCACATGTTCAGGAATCATTTGACGTTATAGTGGTGCTGAACAAAGGGGCTTATGTCCAGTCCCATGGTCATGTGATCAAAATTTGTATACTTGGCAGCCTGCCCTCACTTACAACCATAGGGGTGCTTCAACTCTCCCCCACACACACTCACCTTTCTCCCCCTGTCTATGCCTTTTGGGCCCTGTGCTTTCTGTGGCCCTAGCTAACCTTCACTGTCTTCTTGTTTTGGCTGCTGACCGAAAATGCCCGTCCTGGCCCTTTGTGAGGCAGCTGCTGGCCACACAAGGCTTTCTTTCCCGGGTTGTGCAAAGCAGTTTCCACACAAGACATGGGCAAAGATGGCTTCACGTGATCTTCTGAAGGGTGAGCCTCACTGGCAGTGGGAGTGAGAAGGCCACAAGATCAGGTGGCAACAGAGTGAAGGGCATCAGGGGTCTTGGAGTACAAGGCAGTGAGGTGGCCGGCTGAGCAGCTGGGGCTTCCTGGAGCAGCTGGGTCACTCTGGGTTGTGGCTTTGTGCTGTGTTGCTGTTCTGCAGCTTTGTGGGTCAGTGCTAAGATTTTCTGGGGTCACTGTTTTGTGCCGCAGTGCTAGGCAATGGTTTTGTGCTGGGCTGTGGTTTTGCACTGCATTATGGGGCTTCCTGGGATGGCTGCTGTGTGGTGTGCTGCTATTTCTGGTTGAGGCTGGGCTATGTGCAGCAAAGGGCTTTGTGCTGTGCTGAACTCAGAGGTTTCTTGCAGCCGCAGAGCCATAGCGTGCCACAAAGCCCCTAGCTGCAGCGTTGTCTCAGAGGCAGTTGTGGGGCTGCTTGTTGCCCCAAAAGAGCAGAAATGGGGGCATGATAGGCTGATGGTGGGAACTGAAGAGGAGGAACTTAGCCTCAAATGGCTTTGATTGGAATGCATATTTGCTTAACAACTTGAAATTCTTAGTTAATGATGATGGCAACAGGGTTGTGCCAGTACTGATGTCACTAAACAATGCAAGCACAAGATATTTGTGCTTTATGGTTGCATCACTTAGCAAGGGAACATCTGATTCCAATTATAAATGTAAGTTGAGGGCTACCTGTATGTAACTTTGTTAACTTAATGCTGGAGGGAAATGTTATGAAAGGAAGCAATGACAAAAAAGGTCATTTCCCTCTGTTCAATTTATTATAGGTCATATACTCAGAACTGAGGACAGTGAACAGAGAGAGAAAGAGAATGTCACAAAGTCAAACCAAAATAGCCCTAATAATTCATCGGCATGTGACATTTTTACAAAGGACTTTTATAGACAAACCCAATAGGCTTTTTTAATAAAGTCGTGCTAAAAGTAGAACAAAGTCGTGCTAAAAGTAGAGATAGAAATTAACAGCAAACACTGTCAAGGAAGTTATCCAGCCTCATCTCTGGCTTATCACATCCACAAGAAATTGAAGAAAGGAAATCCTTTAAATTTTGTAACACTCAGTGGGGAAAAGGTGTTAATTGAATAGAATGGTTCTCTCACACTCTACTGTGTGTTTAATGAAGAGGAAAAAGAAGACATCGGGCTGCAAAAAAAAAATTTAAAAAAATCCCTCCCATTTTAAAAGATTCCAAGAATATAGCTAAGCATAAATAAGATAAAAATGAAGCAATTTCTTTTATATATAGAAACTTTGCTCTTGTTCAGCAAGGGAGACCCAGGTTGCTTGCCAAAAGTTTCTTGCCATGAACACTGTTTTTAACTTCACAGACCAGGTGTGATTTTTCATGCTCCATCATTTGAACAGGGTTTTACAGCTAAAGCATACTAAAGTCTGCATTCACCAATCACCATCTACACAGCATGATTACCTATCTTATACGTGTAGGTGTTGTTGTTGTCGCTGTTTATACTGACAATGCTAGAATAGCCTGCTTCCATTCATTCTGGAATCTGCAAATTTAGATTGATTTCCAAGTGAACTTTTAAGGTTACATGTCACAATCAAGATCACTTTTCCACACTGCAACATGAATCGTGTCATCCCAGTAGAATTCTATCAGATTCTTTCATCCTAGACCATATTGCTGCTGAGCAGATAATGAGTGTGTAGATGAGATCGCTCAATCCATTCCTGTCTCAATGGTTTTCAATTGAAAATTGGTTCCTCAACTGTTTTTTGTTGCTGAGAAATATACTGGTTCTCCCTAATGTCCCTGTTTAGTAATCTATGTTTGGAAGTGTTTAAAACAGAGGGCCACTCGACTAATAATGTGTTAATGGTCAGCAATCCTGTTTTTATAGGCCCATCATGAATTGGCAGATTTATTTCATATATTATTAATCACAGTGGTCTTTAAACAGCTAGCTTGGAGAATACATTTATTATTCGAGCAACTCCTTCAAAGTAAGTTAGTAAACAAGACAGAAGCTACTTTAATTTCTTTTCCAGGCACAATTTGGATAGGATTAATCACTGACTAATAGACTACATTGATCTGATTTCTATCTTACCTGTGAAGTTATTAAAGGTTTTGTGAATCATCTGTTTTGATGATCTTATAAGAAAACAAAAACAGAATAATCCCCTGTGAAAAGCTCATCAAAGGCCAGTCTAAAAAAAACAACAGCCTGTGCTGCCTACTTAAGCCTGGGCAAATATATAGTTTATTCCTATCCTCAGGAAATAAAACCAAAGAAAAGTTGAATTATGTCACATCAACTACACTCAAAGCAAAAATAAATAAATAAATAGAGCTATTTGTTCTACCTCTTGGAATGATTAGATATGAGAATCAAATGCCTCAGATTAGATGAATGTTCCAAACTATTTGCAATGACTTTATCCTATTTCTCAAAATGTATTTCAAAACCAGAAGAAAATCCATTATGGTTGTTTTGAACATTGTTCAATGCCTTGACAAGAGGGCCATAGCTCTGTGGTACAGCACAGAGGTTTTGTTTATGAACGGCCAAGTTCCAGTTCTGACATTCTTAGGTCCAGACAGACCATTTTCAGTTTGCAACCATGGAGAGTTGTTGACATTCCTCAATGTCAGATATAACAGGTGACATGGCCCAATGTTCTGACTCTGTCTAGTTTTTCATATTTCTTGACCTGGCATTTTCCCTTGATTTGTAATTGAATTTGACTAGCACTGGGAAACAGTCTTATTCTTTAAGGCCTTTCATTCCATATTTAGCCCACTCATAAAGATCTCAAGATTATTTGTCCCAGCTCTCCTCTCAATAGTGCTCTCCAATCAGGTTGGTGACAGGTGATGGTGAACCTTGGTTCAAAATTTTGGGAAATGTTCATTTGGGGCATGCTTCTCTATCTCATGGTCAGACACCACAAAGTTGTGGGCCACAAGAAATTATCCCTCAGATGGAATTATTAGCATTAGAAGTTAGAAGTCAAGATAGGTGATTTCTCTCTCTCAGCTTTTTATTGTTTTTATTTATTTATTTCTTTTTTCCATCAACAGTTGTGTCAAGTCTTTGTTCCTCCATGTTAGCTTAAAAGTAAAGCTGTACCAATAATCCTATAATTCCTTCCAACAAAAATCTTCATGATGGATATGGATGCCATGCCTAAAAGGGAAGCCTTGTAAATGAGCAGCTGTTTTGCATGACTAATTCAAGGTTTTCTTACAGTAGAGGTGGTCCACCTTTTGGACCACAAGACATACTTTCCTCCTCCTCCTCCTCCTCCTCCCTGGCAGGGCCATGAATGTGCAGCTAGTTACTGGAATGGAAAGAACACTTTTACATTCATGGGGATTTAAGGAATAAAATATGTTCCTTAAGGTCTATAATACTTCCTCCAAATAAGAGAAAGTGACTAAATTTTAAGGGGAGGGGTTTTAGTGGGATATGCGTACTATTATTGGCTTGGACTAAATCAGGTGACTGGGGTGTAAACCTAGCTAAAGTGAGTGAGCAATATTTCCAATCACAATTGCTAAAGAACGACAACATGATGTTTGGCCACTGAGCTGGTGAAATTCTATAAACCAGAAAAAGCCTTAAAATTGAGCAGATGAAAGGAAGAGAAGGGGAGGGGAGGGGAGGGGAGGGGAGAGGAGAGGAGAGGAGAGGAGAGGAGAGGAGAGGAGAGGAGAGGAGAGAAGAGAAGAGAAGAGAAGAGAAGAGAAGAGAAGAGAAGAGAAGAGAAGAGAAGAGAAGAGAAGAGAAGAGAAGAGAAGAGAAGAGAAGAGAAGAGAAGAGAAGAGAAGAGAAGAGAAGAGAAGAGAAGAGAAGAGAAGAGAAGAGAAGAGAAGAGAAGAGAAGAGAAGAGAAGGTCTGAATATCTCCTGAATACTCAGGAAACAAAGGAATGGAAAATAAACCTGACATAGTCCTCTCTTAATTGCATCAATGTCCCACCTATTGTGGCTCACCAAGCTTCCAGGTGCCAACAGTAATTCAGAGATATTTGCTGTCCTTTATAATGTTATTTTAAATAATGCTTCCCATCACACAGTTTAGAAATATATTCTTGCCCAGTTTGGGCTTTAGTAACTTGTCCAAAAATAGCTTTCTCAAATCAAGTGTCCTCTAAATGTGTTTGGGAACTGAAGGACATCAGGCTGCAGAAGGCAGGCTTAAAAATACAGTTATTCTTCACGTTGACAAAAAAAATATCCTGGAAAGTTGAACATTGTGGTCTCAATATTGTTTATTGAATGCTCCTTGAAGAAAAAGATTTTACAGTAATAAAAATATAGGCAACCGTTATTCGTAAAAATTCTAGAATAGTATTTGCTAACTAGGCAACTTACTCTTAAGGTGCTTATCTTCTCTAACTCCCTGATTGGGTGAAGAATAATCTGCCCTTCATTTTAAAATAATGTATTTAAAAGTCAAGAAAGTATACCCCAAGGAACCATTTGCTCCTGCCCCTGGAATAATGAGTGTGAGGGTGAAGTTTGGTGAGCAAGTTCATGTTCTGCATATAGATAGTTTCAGCAACAGCCCTTGAACTGTCAAAGTGGGGGGGGAGCTGGAAAAGTCCAAACTACAGCAGTAGAAAACAATTGCCAGTCATCTTTTGTGAGCAGATTTCCTCACCCACCAGAGTCCTCCTAACCTCAAGCAACCATTCTCTACCTCAGTGCTCTATAGTCTATTTTAGCTCACCTACAAATTGCCTTTCCCATTGGGAAAAAAAAACTAAATAAAAGCTGTAGTCCCAACACTTCTGCAAAGTGACAGGTTTGGGGACATCTGCTGGATTATGGTGTGCCCATTTAGGACATTAACTCCTAAAAAGTAGGACAGATCTCTGTGGTGACTTCAAGGTTGTGTTTCTTTTCACAGTCCAATTGCCAATAAGAGAAGCCTATTCAGGCATGACAGCTCATTCACCCTTCCAAAAATCTGACTGCAAAGATACTGACAGGCAGAGCAGGACCATCTGCACTGGAGAGGCCTTTGCAAGCCCATCTGGACATGAGAGGGCTTTACAGTGTGCAGAGCTTTGGGAAATCCATGATCTGACATGATATATTCTAAACGCATTATTATTTCAAGCTAGCTTTAGAAACTGTGAATACAAAAATGAGACTGCAAGGGACTTGTTTCTATACTTGCACTGAATACTTACACTATTACTCCTGTCCGGAGCTGCTTAGTAATAATTAACAATAGCTTGGAGGTGGAGGTGAATGCACAGTGAATCTTAACAAAACAAAGCCCTTCACCAATTAATTTGGAACTTAAAACAGAGGATATTGAAAGATCCATTCCACTTTTGTCACATACAGTAGGTGGATAAACTGGCATGAACATCTCCACTTTGAAATGTAAATTTCAAAAGGTAGAACTTAACTTGCAAGAAATTAAGCAATTCTAGTCAATAGTGGTTGGGGAGCCTCAGGGAACAAATTTTTGGAACCCTGAATTCCTTGGTGGAGAAGTGGGATGTGACTAAAATGTAAAGAATGTTGTTCAAGAAAATGATAGCTCTGAGTAGCAGAATTACAGGGAAAAAGTTAAGAGACTTGAGATCTGGTTTTGTTTTCTTCTGTTTTTTTTTTAATATCTCCCTGGTGCTTAGAGGTTGTGTCAACTAAATTCCCAAAACAGAAGCTACAGCATCATACCTAAGCTCAGAAGAGTCTGTGCTGTCAAAGGATGTCCATTTTAGATATTTGAGCAAGTTAGTATAATAAATATTTGGTTCTTTGTTTATTTGATCCAAATGCAATTGCAACTTCTGAAGATTGACAGTGATTAGAGATTTTAAGGGAATGATATTCTTCTAAGCTAGTAAGCCTTCTTTATAGAAAGTTTTAAAAAGCTGAAAAAATTGATATTGGCATTTATTGATCCATTAAATAGTGGGAATAATGTCTGTCTTATTCTGGTTGACTGTCTTATTCTTGGTTGAACCTTATCAACTAAGGATGATATCTTAAAAGCAGGCTATATTACAACAACCACTACTACGATGTCCAATAAGGTTAAACATAACTGCCCTGCTGTTAGAGGTATAACTCAGAAGTTAGAACATGAACCCACATGGTTTGGTCTTGTCCTATTATAGTTGCATTTTAGCTGACAGTAACATATGTAATTGTTAATGTGAATTTGGATGAATCACATTATTCTCTTCTTGGCTAAATCTGCAATATTTGGAATCTCTCAAAATCTCAACAATATTTCATTAATATGGGGAATATAGATAAAATCATTACAATACACCCTGTAAGAGGAAATCTACATCTGACTGGCAATGATAAACTGATGAATATGCATTGTTTGTCATGATGTGACTTAGTCTTTTTCTGACAAAGGGGCAAAGGATGAATTGTTTGAGCAATATGACTCACATTTTTAGAGTTGTTTCATTTATAATGTAATTTCTACCCCCTTTATGATGATGATGATGATGATGATGATGATGATGATGATGATGATGATGATGATGGATCATCGCACAGTCAGCCAAATGTTCAGACTAGATTTGGCATTTTGTCTATCTATCGAGTCCTTACCAAGGACCTGGGATAGGCAGATGTGGATGTTTGATGGTATTACAGATATCGTCGCAGAATGGAAGCAGTTCCTAATAAGGCTGCCTTTTGCAATTGACTAATGGCGAATTTGTCAATGCAAATGGTGTTCAATTGGTGCTCCAGTTGTTTTGGGATTGCACCCAAGGCGCCTATTACTATTGGTACTACCCTTGCTTGCTTTTGCCACAGTCTTTCTATTTCTATTTGTAGATCTTTGTATTTTGTTATCTTCTCCAGTTCTTTCTCATCTATTCTGCTGTCTCCAGACACTGTCACGTCCACTATCCAGACTTTTTTGTCTTTTTTATTGATAATTGTTAAGTCTGGGGTGTTATGTTGTAGGTGCTTCTTCTTCTTCTTCTTCTTCTTCTTCTTCTTCTTCTTCTTCTTCTTCTTCTTCTTCTTCTTCTTCTTCTTCTTCTTCTTCTTCTTCTTCTTCTTCTTCTTCTTCTTCTTCTTCTACAATTGCTTGAGTGTCATTTTTGAGGTAGTGCTGGTGCTGTTGCATTTTTTTAAATTTTTCTTATACTGCTTAACTCAGCAGAATAAAATAATAAAACAAAATGTAATAAAATAAATAATTTCAGGAGAGACACAGGTTTATTTTAGCACAGTATGCCACTTGTTTTGATATATTGGTGAATGTATTTTAAGCATAAGTATTTATATTGGAATATATATCTTAGAAGTCAGACAGTCATATTTCTATGTAATAAGTGAATTTCAAATGGGAGGATGCCAGCTGGTGTATTTTTATTTCATTTGATTTTTGTATTTGTTGATTCTTAATTCTTTTAATGCATATTTTCATAATACTCTGTCAACAAACAATCCATATGGAATTTCATATTTGTTACTGAACATATTTTCCACACATATAAAAAAAATAAAAATTTCTCAGACATCTTTAACTTCAAATCCATAATTATTCAGTGCTCTGCTCAGTGTGACCCTGCATCTGTTCTTCCATAATTGTCAGAGTCAATCTGGATATTAATATTTTTCTGACATCCTGATGTAAAATGTTTCCAAATGCAACCACTCACACCTTACCAGTGTAGCAAAGATGTGGAGTGTGTCCAAGGAAGTTTATAAGAGGAAAGGAAGGAAAAGCAAGGGAAGATAATTAGAAACAATCTTTCTTCAAAATGTCCCTCTCTAAACATTAAAAAAATCCCCACATGGTAGTGGTTTTTACACTATGTGATCACTTAAAAGACAGCAAAATTCCCGATTTTAACAAGAAATCAGATCCGCCTAACTGATTTAGGTACAGTTTTACCAGTGATTGTCCCTGGATTATTATTTTTTAATTCTATTAACATAGTTAACAAGTAGTTCTCTTGCTGGCACACAATATTCTGCTTCCCTTGATGGTTACCTCAAATGTGTTAAAACCTCAGTCAAGCACATCTCATCCACAGAGATCATTCTACAGGCATCAAGATTACAATCAAGCTCTTGGCAATTCTGTGCCCTAGCAGCTAACTCTATAATCAAGCAACTTAACAGTGATACGAACCCAAATTTTAGTTCCACCTAATCACAGTGGCCATCATTTTTAGGTAATGATGATACTTCAGTCTGCTGCAAGTCCTATTTTGCTATGCAATTGAAATTGCCTATGGATAAAATGTACAGGAAAGCTTGCATAGATGTTTCAGAATTTGTTTCCAAAAAGGCAGAGCCTGAGCTGGAGACATTTCAAAGCTACATTGGTGAATATTAATGGAACTTGACATTATTTTGAAAATGAAGGTTTTCTTGAGTCATCTTTGTGAGAAGTTGACTTCAGTGTTTTGATCTTGTGTTATTTACAATTTTATATTGTGTTTTTCAGTATTGAGTCAGTTTCCTCTATACAATCTTGGGAGGTGTGAATTAGACATTTTTTCATTAAAATGTAAACATATATTTATGCAACCCTTTAATTAATCTCCAAGTAGCAAAAAAAAAGGCACCTATATGCTTCAGGGTTTATCTTTCCTTCTATTTTTTCTTGTATGTTACTAACTGTTGAGTCTCGGCTCAGGTTATGTATATGTCTGTTAGCAGTAACCATGAAAACTAGGTGCATCTTCATTGTGAAAAGAGTGAATGGTTGATCCCAGGGTGGCCAAAAAGGAAAACAAGCAATAGAAAATGAGAACAGATGTTCTTTCTTGAATGATATAGGAGAAAGGGGAAATATAATTCTCCTATGCAAGAAAGTAGACAGGAGCGATTTCAAGGGATCAAATTAGGAAATAACTGAAGTATAACTCTACTAAATTAATTGAGCTAATTTTGTGCCACAAACCTTTTATCTTAAAGGAAGTTATGTGGCACAATCGAGATTGCAGTTACCATATTAATTTAGTGTGCAGATTGGCAGGGTTTAAACAAAAGCTGAATTCTTAATTAATTAGAATAAACAAGGCTACCAACAATAGGTACTCCAACAATATTGGGAAGACAATAACAAACTACCTTAATTGGTGCTGGTGGGGATGAATATAATGGTTATTTGAGTTGGTTTGTAAGAAAACTATAATAATCCTACTGGATCAGGGCAAGGCCTCTCTTAGTCCAACATTCTCCCCTCCCCCCCCAGTCCTTTTGAAGATGCTCCTGGGAACGACTGTCTTTATCTTTTGTTTATGAAGCCACAAGAAGTGTAGACCATCATAAAAAATAATAAGATGGTCTACATTTCTGCTGGCTTTGGAAGCAAAAGATAAAGACAGCCATTTCCAGGAGCATCTTCAAAAGGACTGGGGGGGGGGGAGAATGACAGTAGCCTAATAGCCTAACCCCATCCTTTTTGCAATGCACTGTGATATCACAACCATACATGGAAGGGACGGAGTTTATGGTGTAATGAAAGCAACAACATCTTGTGGATGTTGATGCCCTTCTCACACTGTTGTTCCACTAAGACTGGTATTTGGGGCAAAGCCCTCCCAACCTGGATGCAATACTGAGTCTTTATAGCCCTTAATACATCTGTCTTTCCATTGAGTTTGCTTGTCAGAAGCTGGTTGGGAAGGTTGCAAAAGGCACTTATGTGACCTTGGGATGCTGATTACCAAGCACCCAAATTTTGATCATGTGACTGTGGGGTTCACTGCAATGTGAGGTTTGGTTGTAAGTCACTTTTTTCAGCAGTATCATATGTTTGAACAGTCACTAAATGAATGGTTATAAGTCAAGAACTACCTGGATGCTTAAAAAAATATAGTTTAACATTAATAAACGTTTTATGGATGCTTATTTAGTGAGCCATCATTACAGAAGCTTTAGAAATACTAAGCTGGAGCCACCTATGGTATGCAGAAATTCAAGAAGACATAACCGAAGAAACTATAGAATATAATGATGGCTTTTCAATGTGAATGGCTTCGGGGGCTTTGGATAAATCCACAGAAGAAAACTTTATTTAAAGCAAGACTATTTCTTGGGTCCCTATTTTATTAGAAAATGAAACAATGGGTCACTGTTGCTAATGTTTTTTTTTATGGAACAATACTATCCTTTTAAACAATATTTCTTTTAATGTTTTAACGTTTATAGTTTTGCTTTTATACTGTTGTTAAGTCACCCAGAGTCACTTGACAATGAGATGGGCAGCATATAAATTTGCTAATTGAATGAATTTAATAAATAAAAAAACCTAACTCGAAAAAGGCAAAAATACATTAAGGTGGTAAAGAACAAACTGGGAAGGAGGTAAGTGGCAATTTTGTGACAATGTCCACCATGACCATTGTTGAGATATAGTCTCATAATTTTAAGTATACCTATCTGCCCAATATTTTTATATTTTAGTGGCATGTAATTTTCCTTCCAAATATTGAAAGAAATGCCTTGCGATTTTTTTTTTACATTCTTAGTAAAAGGTTCCTGGAAATCCATGTCTAAGATTACAGGCAGGCCTCGACTTATGACAACAATTAAGCCGAAAATTTCTGTTGCTAAGCAAAACAGTTGTTAAGCAACTTTTGCCCCATTGTACAACCTTTCTTTGTAACATCTGTTAGGTGAATCGCAGCAGTTGTTAAATTAGTAACACAGTTGTTAAGTGACTCTGTCTTCCCCGTTGAGTTTGCTTCTCAGAAAGTCACAAAAGGTAATCACATGACCCAAGGACCCTGAAACCATCATAAGTACAAGTCAGTTGCCAAGCCTCTGAATTTTGATCATGTGACCAGGGGGATGCTGCAACAGTGAAAAATGGTCATAAATCACTTTTTTCAGTGCCATTGTAACTTTGAACGGTCACTAAAGTGTTGTGAGTCGAGAACTATCTGTACATGCAATGCTAGTTGGGTGAGTGTTAATACAGTATGCAGTGCCACATTTCCTTGTCCCTAGAATCTAGCAGCTCAATGAGATTTGTGAATTCACATTTTATTTCAACAGTGCTTCTTAGCTGAGTGGAAAATAGCTGAGAAGTGCTCATAAAATCTGTAGCTCTTGTCAGTCACCGTTAGCTGGTGAAATATACTTCACATGTCTGTGCCAGGAGCTGTCTGGTTTCCTAGATCAGGTTGCAATAATTTGGACTTAGGTTAAGACAAGCTTTAATTCAAGTGTCTAAAAAGCTTTGAAAACAAAGATACTATTAGTTAACAATCATAATAAGAAAGCAAGAGGCAATTAGCGTGATTTTTCCTGGCAGAGCAATTTCACTCTGTCGCTGTGAGATGCTCTTTCATCATGTATAATTAAGAGGAGGAGGAGGAGAAGAAGGAGAAGGAGGAGAAGGAGAAGGAGGAGAAAGAGAAGGAGAAGGAAGAAGAGAAGGAGAAGGAGGAGAAGGAGAAAAAGAAGAAGGAGAAATTATCAGGTGGTTCAGGAGACTCCAAGTGCACCAAGGGAGATATGTGGGGATGTACTGGAGCACACAGTCACTACACTTGCCTACCTCTTATTTATATTGGCCAAAGAGTGATGCTTTTGAAAATGGCTACGCAATGTTTCTGAACCAGATTTTTGAGGGGCACATTTAGCTTCCAGCCTGAAAATGCAGCATTTGTGTTTATTGTTGGCTTGGTCCCCCTTTAGCCTCTGTCATTTTCCTACCCAGCTATCAACGACATTAATTAACAATCAGAATTTGAGTTCAAAACACCGGGAAACTCTCTCATGAAGATATATTGGAAAACCTCTTCACTATGTTTCATTGGCAGGATTTTTCCATGCTGTGTCTATACACTAATGCAGGGGTGTCAAACTGCCAGCCCGTGGGCCGGTTGCATCATGCAGAGGCCACACCCACCCCAGCTCCAGCAATGCAAAAAAAGTTGCGATACATCACAACACGTCACGTGACGTGGTGAGTTTCACACCCGTGTGCTAATGCAATATTTCCTAATGGGCTTAATTCTCCTCACTCTTGTTACTAGGTTTTGAGTTGTTTTTGTGTACAAAGGCTCTTTCTTCTGCCCCTTGCTATGAAACAGGAGGTGATATACAGGTAAGTCCTCGACTTAAAACTACAATTGAGCCAAAAATTCTGTTGCTGAGCAAGACAGTTGTTAAATGAGTTTTACCCCATTATAGGACCTTTCTTGCCACAGTGCAGTGTTAAATAAATCACTGTGGTTATTAAGTTAGTAACATGGTTGTTAAGTGAATCTGTCTTCTCCATCGACTGTGCTTGTCAGAAGATCACAAAAGGTGAGATCTCACATGACCCCAGGACACTACAACCATCATAAATATGACTCAATTGTCAAGCATCTGAATTTTGATCATGTGACCATGGGGATGCTGCAGTGGTCATAACTAAGTGTGAAAAACAGTCATAAGTCACTTTTTTCAGTGTTGTTGTAACTTTGAATGGTCACTAAATGAATGGTTGTAAGCCTACCTGTAAACTAAAAAATCCATAAAAATGTATGCACAATATGATAAAACGAGCTTTTTGTATTACAAAATACTATTTATTCATTGGGTCTACACTAGACAACATGAACAAACACCTTAGACATGCTATATCTCAGGGCTTTTCAACCAGTGGTATGGGTACCACCTGTGGTACATTGGCACCTGGCAGGTGGTACGCGACCATCCTAGAAAAGTGGTAGTGGGGGAGGGGAATGAGCTGTATCAGTGGCAGCACTGCACAAGCCTGAGCGAGAGATGGCTGGAGCTGCAGGGCTGTCAGGGCTTAGTGGAAGCGCCAGGATCAGCACCAGGCTCCAGCTGCAGCTCAGCGCTGATCCTGGCGCTTCTGCTGAGCCCAGAAGAAGCGCCGATCAGCTGGAATGTTGCAGCATCTCCAGGGTCTTGTGATTTACCTTCAGATGCTTGGCAACTGATTCATATTTATGACGGTCACAGTGTCCCAGGGTCTTGTGAAGTGACCAAAACCTGCTACAACCACCCAGCAGACCGGGGGGGCAGATAAAAACCAAACACCCCCCACTCCACTCCCACTGCCAATCCTCAACAGAAATGCTCACAACAATGAAAACCTCGGACAGGAGGAAGAGTGCCACTGGGCGGGCCGGCAGGTGCCTTGCTTGGTTGTGGCTTGGGGGGGGCACTTTTTTCAGTGCTATTGTAACTTCGAACAGTCACTAAGCAAATTATTGTAAGTCAAGGACTACCTGTACTTTATCACTTTTTTCCCTTTTTTTTTTTTTGGGTCACCTTGCTAGGCTACTGGTGGTACTCGGATATTGCCATATCCTAAAAGTGGTACAGTGGGTGAAAAGGTTGAAAAGCCCTACTATATCTGATGCCAAAACAAAAAATACCAAAACTATTAATAGTAGATAAAATGAAAAACTAAACAGATCAACACATTTAGTCATTTCTAGATTAATATTAGTTTTAAACATGTGTTTTCTTGGGGTTTTTTTTTTTAGAAGTTCTAAAACTTCCTTTTCAATTTTTCAGTGCTATGGGTGATGAAAAAAAATATGTATAGCAAGGGTGTGGGCATCCATGACCATAGTTTTCAGGGTTTATTTTTTTCAGAATATTTACAGTTTAAGCCTTAATTTCCGCTTGCTCACAGATCACTGACTTCACGGTTGACATATATCGCTATAACAGCCTCCAGTCCATTGACAGGAAGCTGGAGCACAGAATTAAGCCATTTGGGTGTTGCTGCTGGTGACTTTGAGGAGGCATTGAAAAGCAGATGTGCCCTGTTTTCTATAATTACTTTCCACTCTCACCGTGCCCTTTGCAGTCTGTCTGAAAATTAACCTTAATAGAATCAGAATGGCATTTACCCAGAGATCATTTCCAGAATGACTGAATTTCACAAAAAGAAAGGTTAGAATCTCAAACAACTCCTTTTTTGTTATTAAAATGATCCATGCATTTTTAAACAAGAAAAATTAGAAAGGTTATCTGTTTAGGATGTAGAACTGGAAAAGGTTTCTGAAGGGATAGAACAATACCAGGAAATTGTTTGTAGTGTATTATTAAAGAGCCGGAATCCTGCAACAGGTTTACACTGAAATTATACCAGTAATATCTGCCACGAGAAAGCAAAGATATTGTAATAAGATTTTTATTTCTCTCTCTCTTTTTTTTCCCTCACACATATATAAAGGCAGACTGTAACCATACCTGACTGACGTGGCTTCTACAAATATATAATAACTAGATTTAAAAAAACATCTGTTGCACTGGTCTTGGGCACCAATGTAGCATCAGCCCCTTCCCTATCATGGGGCAAAATGAAGCAGACAACTTGTGCAAGAACCAAGATCAGCCATGAATGGCAGAAAAACTTTCCACTCTTTCAAAAAAAACCCCATCTTGTTCCTTTTTCCTCTGACCTAACTTTGCCATTTCTGCAAATTCTGACATTTTCACAGTTTATTTCTCCACTGTGGGGATTTCATTATCCTTCCATCATTGTACCTACAATAATCTTGCTGCAGTTACCATATACCAAATCAATCTACCCTGAGTCCTTTCTAATTCATTGTCTGTAAGTCCCAATATAAAAAGGATTCTGGTTTCTTCACAATGTTAATCTTTAAAATCCTTTCTTAGCTTTCTCACAAGTCCACCATGACAGAGAAAAATGTCCATTCCCTGTTGTGAGGGCTGGGCCTCAAAACCATCTTCAGGGCCACAGTAAGGAATACTCATGCTATTTGAATGGGAAAAGTTGGTCAGATTCACTCAGAGTTGGACTCTGATTGAGCGGGTACAAGTGAGGTTCCCCAGGGCCTGATCTTGTGAGGCTATCTAGGTTGAGTTTGATTCTGTGACTCCCAAAGAAGTGGACAAGGTCCTCAAATATATCAACCCTAACCCTAACCTTATCTTAGATTTTGGCCCCTGCTGAGTGGTTAACATGGCCTGGAAGGTGACTAAAGGATGGATTTGGTGGTATCTTCTCTTTAGGGGAAGGGGTGATCCCTCCAGCCTTGAAGGGAGCAGTGGTATATGTCTTCCTGAAAATGCCATCATTGGACCTCTCTGTTTTGGACAATTATTCACCAGTTTCCAATAAGCCCCTTTGTTGGGAAGGTTGGGAAGAAAATGGCCCAGACATCAGTACAGAGGATCTTGGAGGAAATGGACCATCAGAACCTGTTTCAGTCTAGTTTCAGACTATGTAGAAAGTATCAAAATAGCATTGGTCATGCTTACTGATGATCTTTGATGGGATGGGGGTAGTACATCCATATTTGTGCTCTTTGATTTTTCAGTGACTTTTAATACCACCAGTATTCTTCTGGACCAACTGTGGGAGTTGGAAATGGGATACTTTATGTTGTGGTGGTTCTTCTCCTTTCTCAGTGGTCAGATCCAGTAGATCTTGACTGGAGAGGAAAAATTGTGCCAGCAGCCTTTGACTCATGGGGTGCCTCAGGTTTGATGCTTTCCCATTATTGTTTAGGAAGTGGACTTTCTCTGTCATGATTTCCATTGTCTGGAACAGCTTTCCACCAGCAAAAGGGAATGTATCCACTCTCCTGAGGTTCTGAAAATTCTTAAAACTTGGTTTTGGTCCCAGGGCTGGGATTAATATTTGGGGATGGGGCTGTTCTGCAGTATTAAATTTATTTATTTCTTTATTTATTTATTTCTCGAACTTATATGCCGCCCTTCTCCTAGGACCCAGGGCGGCTTACAAAGAATGCAATAAAATTATAACAATAAAATTAATCACATTCATACCACATACAAGCTCAGTCAACTCACATTCGGCATAAGTACGTCTTTAACAATTTCTGGAAAGCTAGGAGGGAGGAAGCAGTATGAACCTCTGAGGGAAGCTGGTTCCAGAGGGCTGGGGCAGCAACAGAGAAGGCCCTAGCCCTGGGCCCCGCCAGATGACATTGCCTAACAGACGGGACCCGTAGAAGGCCAACCCTATGTGCCCTAACCGGTCACTGGGATTCATGAGGCAGAAGACGGTCCCGCAAGTATCCTGGTCCATTGCCATAAAGAGCTTTATAGGTCATAACCAACACTTTGAATTGTGTTGAGAGACCAATTGGTAGCCAGTGCAGCTCACGGAGGGCTGGAGTGATATGAGCATGTCTTGGGAGACCCAAGACGGCTCACGCGGCTGCATTCTGAACTACTTGCAGTCTTCGGACATTCTTCAAAGGTTGCCCCATGTAGAGAGCATTACAGTAGTCGAATCTCGAGGTTACAAGGGCATGGGTGACTGTGAGGAGTGACTCCCGGTCCAAATAGGGCCACAACTGGTGCACCAGGCGAACCTGGGTGAATGCCCCCCTCGCCACAGCCGAGAAATGATGTTCTAGACCAGCGGTTCTCAACCTGTGGGTCGCAACCCCATTTGGGGTCGAACGACCATTTCACGGGGGTCGCCAAGCACCGCAGTCCGCCATTTTTTTTGGTCGGCCATTTTTTTCTTATCACGATGCGGGCCGTCGCGCCGTGCGTGCGCGATGCACCCCATCGTGCCGGACATGCGCGATGCACCCCATCGCACCGCGCATGTGCGGTGCGGGCCCGCAATTTTTTTTTTGGGTTGGGCATTTTTTTGTCGGCCATTTTTTTCCCTATCGCGATGCGGGCCATCGCGCCGCGCATACGTGATGCGGGCCGTCGCGCCACGCATGCGCGGCGCGCCCTGTCGCGCCGCGCATGCGCGATGTGGGCTGGGGTCGAGCCCCGGAAAAGGTTGAGAACCGCTGTTCTAGACTTAGCTGTGGATCGAGGAGGACACCCAAGTTGCGAACCCTCTCCGAGGGGGACAAAACTTCCCCCCCAGGGTAATGGACGGACAGTTGGAACTGTCCTTGGGAGGCAGAACCCATAGCCACTCTGTCTTGTTGGGATTGAGTCTGAGCCTGTTGGCACCCATCCAGACCTCAACAGCCTCCAGGCACCGGTTCATCACTTCCACTGCTTCGCTGTAATGACGCGGGGTAGAGATATAGAGCTGAGTATCATCAGCATATCCGTGTCGACGGATGATCTCACCCAACGGCTTCATGTAGATGTTAAAAAGCAGAGGTGAGAGAACAGACCCCTGAGGGACTCCACATGGAAGAGGCCTCGGAGCCGATTTCTGACCTCCTGCAAACACCGACTGCGACCGGCCAGAGAGGTAGGAGGTGTACCACCGTAAAACGGTGCCCCGCACTCCAAGCCCCTCCAACTGACGCAGAAGGATACCGTGGTCGATGGTATCGAATGCCGCTGAGAGGTCAAGAAGCACCAGGATAGTGGAGTAGCCTCTATCCCGGGCCAGCCAGAGATCATCGGTCAGCGTGACCAAAGCAGTTTCCGTGCTGTAACCGGACCTGAACCCAGACTGCTGAGGGCCCAGATAATCAGTTTCATTCAAGGACCGTTGGAGTTGGAGTGCCACCACCTTCTCAACAACCTTCCCTAAAAAGGGAAGGTTGGAGACTGGACGGTAATTATTTAAAACTGCCGGGTCCAGGGAAGGCTTCTTGAGGAGGGGGCGCACAAGTGCCTCCTTTAAGGGAGCCGGAAAGGACCCCTCCCTCAATGAAGCATTAGCAACAGCCTGGACCCAGCTCCGTGTCACCTCCCTGCTAGCCGAAACCAGCCAGGAGGGGCACGGGTCCAGTAAACAGGTGGCCGAACTCACAGCTCCAATGGCCTTGTCCACATCATCAGGAGTTACCAGGTCAAACTCCTCCAATTCAACAGGACTTAGACGGGCCTCTGTCATCTCGACTGACTCATTGTCAGCTGACACTGCATTCCAATTGGAGTCCAAGTCAGCCCGGATCTGAGCGACCTTGTCTGTGAAAAAGATGATAAATTCTTCGGCATTGCTCTGCAAAGGTTCCTCTCTCCTCCCCGTATCAAGGAGAGAGAGAGAGTCACCCTAAACAGGGCAGCCGGATGAGATTCCGCAGATGCGATCAATGCGGAAAGATACTGAGATCTTGCCATAGTGATCGCTTCCAAACAGGTCTTAATATAAGCTCTCAATTTGGTTCGATCAGATTCGGATCTACTTTCCCTCCATTGCTTCTCTAAATGTCTCTTCTGGCACTTCATCCCCCTGAGTTCCTCGGTAAGCCAAGGAGATCTCCTGGGTCTGCTACCACAGAGAGGTTGCAACGGCGCAATCCGGTCTAGAGCCGTAGTGGCCGTATTCCAGGCCGTCACTAGGGACTCCGCCGAACTGTGTACGAGCAAATCCGGCAATTCCCCAAGCACCCTTTGAAAGCCGATAGGGTCCATCAGGCATCTGGGGCGGAACCATTTAATCGGTTCCAGCTCCCTGCGAGAGAGGATTGGTGTCGTAAACTCAAGCCGCAGCAGAAAATGATCTGTCCATGACATGGGCAACACTTCTAAGCCCCTTAGTTTCAGATCATACCTCAACTGTTCCGAGAGAAAAACCAGGTCAGGTGTATGTCCCCCCTCATGCGTCAGGCCCTCAATTACTTGTGTCAGGTCCATGGTTGCCATGGAGGCCATGAACTCCCGCGCCAACCCAGAGGACTCACCAAGTGACGGCACGTTGAAGTCCCCCAAGACAATAAGTCTGGGGAACTCAACCGCCAACCCGGCTACCTCCTCAAGTAGCATGGGCAGGGCTGTAGAAACGCAGCTGGGAGGCAGGTACGTAAGCAACAGACCCACCTGTACACCTAGGTCCAACCTCATAAGGAGGGATTCACAACCTGATATCTCAGTAGCAGCGAGTCTGCACAGCCTGAGTGTCTCCTTAGCTATAATCGCCACTCCTCCCCCCCTTCCCTGGGGTCGTGGCTGATGCCATACCTGAAACCCAGCTGGGCACATCTCAGAGAGGGGAACTCCACCCTCTGGGGTCAGCCAGGTCTCAGTCACACATGCCAGGTTGACCTCCTCCTCCAGAATTAAGTCCCGGATGAGGAGAGCTTTATTTACCACTGACCTGGCATTGAGCAGGGTCTGGATTTTGCTCATTACCAGTACCCCGGGAGAGGTTCAAGGGGCCGGAACAAGAGATCGCTTTCAGGCAGCGAGGCCTTGTTCCCCGAGAGCGGCCTACCCCAGGCCTCCCGTCATATCTGCCTCTTCCCCATAAGACCAGTATAGAGTGGCCCTCTGATCCCTCAGAGCAAGGCTCCTCCACTTCTCTAGCTTCCGCAAATGCAGACAGGTCAGCCCATTCATTTATCATAGGTCCACAATCCATCCAATCCACACAACCACCCATCCATTCAACCCAATTCACTCCACAATTAATCCCCCCCCACATCATCCATAGCATCAAGAAAAGATTAAAATTAAAAACAGTATTAAAAAACATTGAGTTAATTAAAATTTAAACAGATAAAAAATTAAAAGCATTTTATCCAAGCCCTGTTTTAATTGTGCTTGCATTTGGGAACAGTTTTCCTCCTAAACCAGACAGGGCTCCCCTCAGAGAAAGTTCTGAGGATACAGTTATAGTTGGAGCCATGGTGCCTCCCAAATTTAATATAAAACCAGAAGACCAGCTGCTGGAGCAGAAGTAAGAGCTGAAGATGATTGAAGTCCAGAAGAAGTATGAATAAAGGCTGGAGTAAAAGCTGAAGCAAATGAGGTGGCTAATCCAGCAGGTTTACTAAAACCCAAACTAAGGCCCGTGGTGGGAATAGTAGTAGTAGAAACAGGCGTGCCTGATGTTAATCCTGCCGCAATAATTATAACTGTTCCTGTATTAGTCCCTCCTAAGGTAAAACCTGTGGTAGGTTTTGAGCTAAAAAGTCCAGAACCAAAACCCACAGAAGGAGTAGTTGTAATGACAGTAGCTGTGGAACCCAACGTCCCAAAGTTAAGGCCTTCAAATAAGTTCAGGGTGCCTCCAAAAGGCTGTTTTCAGTCTAGGCAGTTTTGTTTTGTCTGTTTTCAATTGTTTTATCTTTATATTGGATTGTGTAAGCTGCCCAGAGTCTGTTGGAGTGGTTGGATATGATAAATGTAATAAAATAAGTAAATAAATCTGACTCAGGTATGGGCAATATGAAATCAATCTCAGTCATGTCTGCACTATAGTTAAGTGCGAAAGGGGAAAGGCCTTGAGCATAAATCACATAGCTTTAGAGGATGTCAAGACAAAATATTTCTTTTGAAAAGCATGTTTGCTAGAAGTAAACATGAATTTTATAGTTCTTCTGAAGAAGTCTCTGGCATTTTTTTACCTGCCCCAAATGTTTCCATTTTGAAGGAACCAACAGATTATTATCTATATATAGCTGGAAGGATCCAATCCAAAAAGATATTTTGAGACTAATTCATATATCTACCCTGTTGCAATCTTCTTTTTCTCAATTTGGGGATGTGACACTTCTGCATCTGTAAGTGTTTTAGAACAATTAAATACTAGATATTTAGTTCTCCTTTATGATCTTGAGACAATAACTCATCTATTCCATAACTGTTAATGTTGGCACTCTTTAACATGGTTGGATAACATAGAATGCCAGCATTGATCATCAGTTAAGAGTTGTTGGACACTCCTAAAAGCTTAACTCAGAGAGAACTTAGGAAAAAATTCCATGGATGAAAATCCTAAAGGGGAAAACAACTCAAGAAGCACAAACCCTCATAGAAGCTTAAAAACAAAATAAAATGTTCTTTCCCTAAAAAAAAAAAGAAGAAGAAGCATGGGAAACTCTGGAAAATGCTATCATAAAAGCACACTCCAGCACAATACCACTGAAAAAGAAAAACAAGAAAGTCAAGAAGAAACCAACATGACTGCACAAAGATCTCTCAGACAAACTGAAAGACAAAAAGGACAAGTACAAAAAAAATGGAAAGAGGGACACATAACTAAGGCTGATTTTCAGCAGACAGCCAGAACATGCAAAGACGAAGTGAGGAACAAAGACTACCGGTAGCAACAGAAATCAAGGATAATAAAAAAAAGGTTCTTTCAACATATTAATAAGAAAAAAATCAAGGAAATTGTAGAGAAGATGGCAAGGAAGTAATAAGCAATAGGGAGAAAGCAGAGCTGCTTAACTCATTCTTTGCATCTATCTCCACACAAAAAGAAATTATAGTACAACGTATCAAAAAAATGCTGCAAAAGACAAACTAGAAAATAAAATTAAAATAAGCAAGAAAATGGTAAGAAAACACCTATCCGACCTTGATGAATATAAATCATCAGGACCCAACAGATTACATCCCAGAGTTCTGAAGGAGCTGGCAGATGTTATCTCAGAACCATTGCTCCATATATTTCCAAAATCCTGGAGCACCGGGGAAGTACCTGAGGATTGGGAAAGGGCTGATGTGGTTCCCATTTTCAAGAAAGGGGAAAAAAAACAGACCCAGGAAACTACAGACCAGACAGTGTAACATCAATACCTGGGAAGATCCTGGAAAAGATAATCAAAAAACAGATCTATGAACAATTAGAAGCAAACAAAGTTATAACTGGTAGCCAACACATGTTTGTTAAAACAGATCATCCCAAACCGATCTTATTTCATTCTTTGATAAAGTGACCAAATTAGTAGACCAGCGAAATGCTGTGGACATAGTATACTTAGATTTCAGTAAGGCATTCAAGAAAGTAGACCACAATCTACTGCTTGGTAAGTTAGAAAAAGGTGGAATAGACAACATCACCACCAGATGGATTTGTAGCTGGCTGACAAACCATACTCAATGAGTAGTCCTTAATGGTACTACATCCACATGGACAGAAGTAAACAGTGGGGTACTACAAGGCTCCATCTTAGGCTCAGTACTCTTCAATATCTTCATAAATGACTTAGATAAGGAAATAGAAGAGGAACTCATCAAATTTGCAGATTACACTAAACTGGCAGAAATAGCCAATACCCCAGGATTCAAAAAGATCTCAAAAGACTTGAACAATGGGCCCTATCCAACAAAATGAGTTTTAATGTTGAGAAAAGCAAAATTTTATATTTAGTCAGGAAAAATAAAAGATCTAAGTACATATTAGTTGAAACCTGGCTCAAAAATAGTAACTGTGAGAGGGATCTTGGAGTCCTAGTGGACGATCACTTGACTATGAGTCAGCAATGTGCAGCAGCAGCCAAAAAAGCTAATAGAATCCTTGGTTGTATAAACAGAGGCATACAAGCAAGATCATGTGAAGTATTAGTACTGCTTTATAAAACCCTAGTGAGACCACGCCTGGAATACTGCAACCAATTTTGGTCACTATACTACAAAAAAGATGTTGAGACCTTGGAAAAAGTTCAGAGAAGAGCAACTCACATGATCAAAGGCCTGGAGACTGAAACATATGAAGAACAACTGCAAGACTTGGGTTTGGCTAGTCTAAAGAAAAGAAGAAATAAGGGTGACATTATAGCAGTATTCCATTATTTGAGGGGCTGCTACAAAGATGAGGGCATCAAACTATTCTCCAAAGCACCAGAAGGCAGGACAAGAAACAATGGTTGGAAACTGACCACAGAGAGAAGCAACCTGGAATTGAGGAGAAAGTTCCTAACAGTGAGGACAATTAACCAGTGGAACAGCTTGCCTTCAGAAATCATGGGTGCTCCATCACTGGAGGTTTTTAAGAAGAGACTAGACAGTCACTTGTCTGAGATGGTATAGGTTCTCCTGCTTGAGTGGGGGTTGGACTAGAAGACCTCCAAGGTCCCTTCCAGCTCTATTCTACTCTAATTTTGTGCATGTGCTCATTGCTGATACATATAGTTGTTGTTTTTATTTTTTCTAATTTCTAATCAAAAGTATGTCATTTAAGATTTAAAAGACCAGTCAATGTTGTGACATATTTGTAAACATTTTCCACTCACATTTTTTTTCTGGTTTAGATAACACTTGAGCAAAGTCTTATGAGGTGACCAGATAGCATCTTTCAAAGTTATCTGGGACTCATTTGAAACTATGGAGACTGAAGAAGTGGAAATGATTTGCTGCAGCACAGATCTGCAGACTAGATCTGTACTCCAGCTGGTTCCTTCAGGCTGCTCCCTTCAGTTTCTAGGTGTCAGATGGAAATAATCTTCAGTTCTCTGATGGATGAACTTCATTGTGATATAGATGGAGGGAGTATGGTCCTTTTGGTCTTGTCAATAGTGTTCAATAACACTGACCATGGCATCCTTCATCTTTCCTGAATTGATAACTTCCCGCTGATAGTAATAAAAAAATATATCAATAGAATCTCTGGTTGCTCCAGTGGAAAAGGCTACATGAAACCACTAGATGAAGTCATTTGTCAGTTTGGGATAAGGCATCATTACTATGCAGATGATACTGAGTTATGCATTTCCAACTCAGCTCAAGTGGAATGGGAGTCCTGATCTGGTGTTTTAAGACCGTGAGCACAAAACAAGCTAAAATAGAACATTGACAAGACTGAGCAATTTGTGCTTATGCAGGCTCCAAAGTTGACTATAAATGGGGTCACGATCCACTTAAAGTAATGTGTCTTCAGCTTGAGGCCCTGGATTTATTGAGCTTGCAGGACTGGTAAGAGTCATGACCAGGGAAACTGTTGGCCAGTTTTTGGCCGCTGTGCATGTTGCAGCCTTTCTTGAAGAGGAAAAATCCTAGTGACAAAGTCTCATACTACTGCAATGTACTCTGCCTTGGCTTAGCTTCATTTGCTTTGGGATCATCTTTTCTTGATAAAGTCTGCCATTACTGTGTGGTCTGTTTCAGAAAGGATGCTTAGTCCCACCTTGTATGAAATAAATGAAGCAGGAATTCAAAGGCAAACCTACTCTGTGGTTGCTCCATCATTAGTGAGTAATAAAAGCCTTCCACCAGGTTGGTCCTCAGTAGGTCTGTTTCATCAGACATTGGGACATTAAGTGGAATCTGTTGGACTGCCTTTTTCTGTTAGATGATGATTTGGATGATTTCTGTAAATTTATATTCAGAATTATGGGTGGTTTTAATTTATATGATTTAGAGAAATTGAATCATTTTTATTGTATGTTTCCATTTATAAACCACCCAGAGCCTGATAATGAAGAAATATATAAATGTTTGCGAAAATCAATCAATATGTCACTTTGTATTAAGACAGAAAATTAAACAGTTTTATCAATCTACAAAAGAATTCATGCAACCCATCTCCAAATTAGCTAAAATATTAGACTGTCCAATTTATACTAAGGAAAGTTTAAAATTCTGCCAAATACTTAATGTTCCTGTATGGTAGGACAGAAAATAATAGATGTTGTCCATTTTCCAAGATTTTATTAAAGAGGATAAAAATTGGTATTAAAATTGGCAACGGAATGAGAATGCCCTTGTGAACACATCCATTTTTGTATTAGACAGAGAATATTAATTTGTGGTCATAAGCATCTGGCAGGTTGGAACACCTGTCGTATTAAAATGTTATGCAGAGGTAGGTGTTCTAGTATGCAAACACATCTCCTAGATACTGACAATTCATTTTTCAGGGCTTCTTGTAGGATAATAATTTATGTAATGCATCAATTCAAAACATAGCTGCAATCAAATTCTGTGGGGTTAAGAAGCATTTCTCACCTAAGCATTTATAATAAAAAAAATAAATCCAGGTATCTGTTATATTGCTCGTCCACATCAAAATGGGTTGCTTGCAAGTCAATTTCCCCCCCACCCCAAGTAGTCGGGTTTTTGCTTGTATGTCTACTTTCATTGATTGCACAAAATAACTGGGCTTTTGAAAAGTTCAGTGCTGGAAGATTTAAGAGAGGCAAGAGGTGTATTTGTTATTGTCCCATAATTTTGAAGGGAAAGATTCAAGAGAGTGCAGATGGCTCAATAAAAGTGGAAACATAGTAAAAACAGTTTGGCTTTGGCTGTGAAGGTCAGGAGAAGATATTCCAGGAAGTCAAATAACTGAAAAGGGAATAAACTTCAGCTAGCAGTGTTGATACTTTGATTTACCGATAGCGGTGATAGAATAAACAACTGAAGAAAACCTTGATCAATTTTCTTGAGAAAGATGGGTCGAGAGGACTGACTGGGAAAGAAAGGAAATTATCTTAGCAATTTATCTGAGCAGGTCAGTCCAATTTACAAAATATCATTGTCAAGAGAACATCACAGCAAGGTGGCTATGAGCATTGCTTCATTCTTCTGCTCCAGGTCAGGATAGATGTGTAAGATTTCTCCATTTTCTGCTGCACATTCTCAGAAGAACATGATGAAGGTAGCTATGATCCAACTTTTGACAAATATGTAAAGCGGTAAAGATGAGATTGTGTCAGTTTATATCAAAATATTTAAGTGTGGGTATTTAGTGTTTTCCAAGCTTGATGGATATTGTTGCAAAATATGTATTATACATTCTTCTGGCAGAACTCATCCACAAACATCAGTCAGAAGATACAAAATTGGGAGTGCAGGCAAGAAGGGAAAAACACTATTGGAAAGAGTAAAGTCCAACTTTATTTGACACAAACACCTTTTGAACTAGAATAAACCATCAGTCATAAACAGTTCTGCTCATCAGATTCCCAAGGTTAACATTTCATTTCTTTCAGTTTCAAGCAAAAAGTCCAAAAGAGGTCTCCAAGTAGAAACAAAGCTAGACAAAGTCTTTTTTTTAAAGAAAATCAAAGCAGTCCATTTCACTATCTCTGCCAACTCTACTAACTCCCCTATCCATTCTTTCATTGTTTCTGTGTGTCCTCTATCTCTGGGCCTGAAGAAGACTTGCTGCTGTTATCATGTTTTTTCCCCAATTTTTTTTCAATTTCATCAAACCTAGAAGAAAAACCTGTGGTTTCAATTGTACATTCAAATTGAGAATTTTCAGAACTAAAATGCATATCTAATCCCAGTATTTTCTCTGCTTTCTTACATGTCCATCAAAGCTAATAAAATGTACCTTCAAGTTGCTCACATTTCCAACTAACATTTGACACCGCTTATGTATCTTTGACAATTTATCATGTGCTAAAAATACCAATGATACATCATGAATAAAAGGTGTCTTTTATATTATCATTCAGTGTAAATTTTAACCCTTTACTTCACGTAATCTCACATTATCAAGTATTATGTTATTTTCAAAGCTTTTGCCCCTTTAATTGTATTATCTTTGCCACATTCATCTTCTATATTTATTTTCAATAGTTATTTATACATCTTAGCAATAACATATTAGTACATAAATCCAATTCTATTTTAATATTTTGTATGGCTTCTGGTATTTTGAAGGCTATTATAGGGCTATTCAGAATTTGTTTCTGGGATTGCAAAAATTTTGGTAAATTCTGTTTTTTCAAATATTCATCAGTCTTTTCCAGAGAAACTTCCTGCCTTTTATAGAAATGTGAGTAAAAATGTAGAAGGATTTCTGAACACTTGCATTGTCTATTAATAAAATTTCACCTTCCTGAATATTTAATATCCTTATATTTCCTTATTATGAGTTACTTAAATTTTAAAAAGCTTGAATTATTCTCTCACTTGAGCATTTTGGTAAAAGCCAAACTAAATTATTTTATTTCCTGCTCTGGACATGTTTATAAAGTTAGGTGTAGATGTCATTAGGCTTGGTGAGATATTTTCCCTGATCATAAAGTCTCAAAATCTTGGCTATGCTTAAAATCCAAGACTTTTAGACTAACAGACTTCATTTTCTACTTACACCTTCCAGGTGACCACAAAAGATCCCAACCAAGATTGATGATCTGAACTAATTTTCATATCTTATCATTTTGCAGGCCAGAAGGCTGGGAAAAAGTTAAAGGAAGACCAGCCTTCTGCAACAGGCAGAGCTTCCTCATGAAATGGAGGGACTGCAGAAAACCAAGTAATCAAATATTAAAAACTAATAAGCAAAAAATAAAATTAGCAGGCAACATTACAACAAAAGCTACAAAGAAGGTCAGAAAGACACATTCATTTCACCTCTGCTGTTCGTATGTGAAGTTGGTCTACTGCAAATAAAGAATTATAATGATGGGTTTTTTTTGCATGGAATACAATGCGCCTGGCAATCTCTTTTTCCTTCTGTCTCCCTATGACATTGCCTTTATTTTGCCCCAACCCATAACCAAAGTAATGTTTGGCTACTGTATTCTAGTGTTAAAGTAGTATTTTCCACCTTACACAGCCAAGAAACAGTGGTAGATTTACTGTGAGTATGATCAGGTGTACTTCTGCAACTATTTTGTTGGGTTCACAGTCAAATGAATCTTTTTTTTTAATATATAAAATTCTTTTATTAAAACAATCAACATTGAACATAAAAACATATTGTGCAGCAATCATCATGGCACCTGATATACAATACTAAGTATTAGTCATTGAAAACGTCTGAATTAGTAAGCCTTTGTGGGGTGGAATCAGGCTGATACCTATTACCCACTTTTAGCTGTTCTGGATCTGCCCATACCTTCCAGTCCCTGACCACTGTCTTCTAAGACTATTCTGCTTTGGATAGTACAGAAGCTTGATTATTTCAAGCCTCTTTATTGGCTAGATTTCCAAAACCATCTGTTGCTCAAAAACTTTTTTTAAAAAAACCTCAAAGTACCTCATCTCAAACAACAAATGGCTAGTGGTGTATTGGGACTCTGCAAGAAAGAAGGAAAGAAAATGGATCTCTCTTTCTCTGTCATTTTATTGTATAATCCCCTCCCCATCACATCTGTCAGATCTTGGTTGACCTGATTTAGGGTTATTGTTCTTCCAGAGGACCATTAAATCTGTGTTTTAAGACCACACATTTAGCTATTAAACAACACACAGTAAGCATGACGTATTTGGATACCTTGTAGTGTAGTTGCATAATCTATATTACAAATATGGCACTGTAGTTATAGCATCAATAATAAACATGCTGACAATCTATTAGCTCCAAGGTATGAAAGGCAAAGTTTTGCTGAGCTCAACTCTTGGCAAGTTGGTACTCCATCAGCATAATTTGTTTGATAATGTTACATAAGTGATTTGATATTGTTGTCTTCTAGGATTTCTTTTTTTACTTCCTGGCTTAATTATAAGTCTGGAACATCCAAGCTTAGCTTCTACAAGCACCCCAAGTCAGTTGAGAGTTTCTACCAGCTGAGGTCCATAGTAATAATATGCTTTCCCGCTATGCCTTGATTTGTTTTCCCCTTAGCACTGTACAGCATTCTCAGAGGCTTTAACATTTGTTTTGCATTTCCTGGGATGTATGAGTCTTGAGAATTGCTGGAGGAAGATGCCAGGGTCTCTTTTTCTTAGTGATTTCTCTGTTCTACAGACACCCTGGCTGCCTTCTATTCCTGGTCTGAAAAACGATCTTATCTGAGGTAAGATAGTTGGAGAAGCTGCAATCCATCAAAAAGAAAGGTGAATGTACAATGCAAAACGAGACCTTCACGGA